>CM055106.1:4219241-4368857 GCA_029204225.1 Diphasiastrum complanatum | reverse complement strand
GAGAGAGAGAGGAGAGAGAGAGAGAGAGAGAGGAGAGGAGAGAGAGAGAGGAGAGAGAGAGAGAGAGAGAGAGAGAGAGAGAGAGATGAGAGAGAGAAGAGGGAGAGAGAGAGAGAGAGAGAGAGTTATAAGGCTTGCACTTAGTCTCGATCTTGACAAAGGCAAGATTGAAGCTCTTTGAAGCCATAATCCAACAGGTAAAATACAACCTGAAAAGCAAAATACAGTACTAGACAAGCCACCATAAAAGGCCATGAACACACTTTTAAGTACGTCAGATTGATAACCTGCCACCACCATCCCACATAAACAAAACCGAGCTCAAGTTAGTTCAGTGGAGGGGAAGGCAAGTGTCATAGCTGAACTAACAATTGTTATTCATGTCCAAAAAGAAGTTATACTACTTAATAGCTTTGAATAGCATCATAAAATTTAGTCCAATCTTCCCAAACATATGATGTTTTAGCGATAGGCCAAGCCGTTATATCACCATATTAGGACGAGTGCCATACTGATCAGCTTACGATCAATTGGTCCATATCAGTTCATTTTATGCTTAAAAGAGTATGAAAAAATATTAACCGTTTAAATTTTTACTTAGCCAAAAGACCTGGTGTGGACACGTGTGCTCGTATCAGAGCAAATCCATGCTATACTGATCCAAGTGGACCTTACGGAGTAAGGTACGTCACGCACTACTGTCCATACTCCTGAGCATATCCATGCTTTCTAGTTGTATCTCACCAAGGGTCTAAAGTGACACTTGACAGGGTAGGTTAAGATGTATCATGATTGTTATATGGGAATCACATAACGACCATAACATATGGACACTATTTTGGATAGACAGATTGGCTTATTTAGTAAGTGATTTCCAATGTCTTTACTAGGTATTAGGGCAGATCCATGCAATACTAACCCTTCCATAGAGACAAACATGTCTTATGCATTTCCATGTTGTCTAAGACTGTCTTACTTGGAGTCCTTGCCATAAAAATTATTCAATAATATTGTTTTTAGTAAGAGGTCAACCCTTTTTTTTTATCTATATAAAAAGAAAGACGCATTTTAAAGGATCGTAACCGTGGTTAATGTATTTATTTTGCAAAAAAAACTTACTCGTCCATGTGTTGTAGCATTCGTATCTAAATTGATAACAAAAAGCCCATAACTGAATGTTTGCAGACGAAATTTCATGAGATGCTACCATAGTAGGTTTTCCGTAGGAGTGCTATCTTTACACCATAGCGAGAAGTATTAGCATTTCGAGTACATAGTAAGAATAGAGACCATCCTACTCTTTAAGACAATAGAAGAAATGAGTTGTAGAGTGTGAAAGATTTCAGATCCTTAAGATCCAATCTACTTGAATGATCTTTGGTCAGAAAGAGAAAATACACTACCAATTTTACCAATGTAGAAAAATCAGCATCTACACACAATTTGAGATGCAAACACTAATAGAACTTGATCAAACTTGAATGAAATGATTATGTACAGTTGCTGTCCGTAGAAAACCAGCAAGCTACTGTATTTCACACATGTGGATAGCAAATATAGATCATTCTACACATAGAATTGCAAGCAATCACCAAGATAGTGCACCAATGGATAGTAGAACCCAAGAGAACCATGTATAAGCATGAAATGAGATAGAGAAGAGAGAAGATGACTCTCTCCACGAGTTACATCCTTTTATAGCAGGTCCAAACCCTATTTGGCCACTTGGCTTTCCCACCAAAATGCTAACCCTACCAATTTTGGGTCTAGATTCAATGTACCCAACATATTCAAATTGAATCTACTCAAACTCGCATTCTATCTTTCCCACACTTTCAAAAAAGTGTTATGAAATTTAGACTAATGAACTTTGAAAAGTCAACCTCTAAGTCTAAAAACAAGTTTTGGCCTCAATATGCCAAATATGGAAATATTGCAAAATATGATGAAACTAGTTGAATCTTTCACATAGAGTACAAAAGCGAAAACAATTCATAGTAGGATGATGAGCCGAAGGTTCATAATCCCACCGTATTATCATAAAAAGGCCTTAGTAGGAGTCCATTGTTGGATCTCCCTCATATTGCTCATAGTAAATATAAAGCTGGGAGCGGGCTAGGTGCGTGGATCGAGAGTGCCACAATTAGCAGCAAAATAATTCAAATGAAGGATTCATACAAATGCGCAATAGAACAATAACAACAGTAGGACAAATTGCACTCTGATATTATCAACAATGAGTACAATGACATGAAGTTATAACTTCAGCTTGTTGAGCATGATAACGCAGATACTGATTAACAAATTATCAGACTCGAAATATCAGAAGAAGTTTTATGATGAAGTTACACCGTCATTCTGGTTGTAACTGTCATTGTCATGTACAAAGTTGGCGGAACATCACTGTAAAGTTGTTGGGGGTCAGACAATATCAAAAAACTACATAGGGTTGAGAAATTTACACTGGGTCGAAAAATATGTTGAGGGTTGAATTTTTCAGGGTCGGAAAAAATTAGACCCGATTCCGCTCCAGGGTCGAACACGTCCGGATAATTTAGTGAAGGGTCAGAAAATATTTGAACCGACTCGACCTAGGGTCAAAAAAATCTCTGTTTTGAACGACTTTTCAAGATGCTCATTAACAAAAGAATTTAAGGCTGAGCATTGAAATCCAACACTCCCCCTTAATGTGGATCCTGGAAAGTTTTGATCTTCAGATTTAACATGTCGTTGAATATGAGATGATGCTCGTTTGGTAGGGCCTTTGTGACGTAATCTGCTACCATTGATTGCATTTGTGTTGCCCAATATTTTGACGATGGTATTTCACACTCAACTCTCAAATGCAGTTCTTGGCCCAGAATGATCGGTTGGGAAAGAATGTTGGTCTTTGTTGAAGATCCTTGACATATTCCAGATACCTAGGTGTTCAAACATATTGGGCGGTCTTTGATTTCCATGTAGGCTGGGTGAAAGGGAAAAACCTGAAAAAGTCTCAAACATCATATTATATTAATATAAAATTTCGGTTACATTGGCAATTCGGTAAAATTATGGAAAATTGAAATTACACAGCCATTCCTAAGACTGATTTATTCCTGCAGTAGACTAATGATAACTCCTTGTTTTGCACTTTCTCTCTTAAATAATGATATTTGATTTCAATATGCTTGGTTCGTGAATGAAATCTCGGATTGAGAGAGAGAGAGAGAGAGCAATGGTGTTTTGATTGTCACATAAAATGGTTGTTGGATGTGACTGTGCAAGTTCGATTTCTACTAGCAGGTGCCTCAACCAAATTGCCTCCTTAGTAGCATTCATGGTAGAATGTATTCTGATTCGGTTGATGATAATGCTACTGAGGTCTGCTTTCGGCTGTTCCAAGAGATTGGGCCTTGATTATATAAAAATATAAATCCAAAAGTCGACCTTCTGGTATCAATGTCCCCTGCCCAATCTGCATCTGTGTATCCTTGTAGAATATTGGCAAATTGGCTGCATCCATAGCATATGCTAAGATGTTTGGTTGCTTGGATGTACTTCATGACCTCTGTAAGTGCTTTCCAATGGGCTAGTCCTAGATTTGATAAGAACTGGCTGAGTGAACTGATTGAATATGCAATGTCAAGTCAAGTGTAGATCATTGCATACATCAGTGAGCCAGTGATGGAGTGAAACATATATTTTTTCATTTTCTCCTTCTCTTCCTCGGTTTGAGGAGATTGTTCCTTTGACAACTTTAGTCAGGGTCGAGTGGAAAGTAACTTGGTTTGCAGTTGGCCATTCCATACTTTTCCAGCACGTTTGTAAGATATCTCTGCTGGCTGATAAAATTAGTCTGCTTGGTCGAATTCAGAAAATTTTGATTCTGAGACTATAGTGGGCTCCACCCATATCAGTCATTTTGTACTCCTTGGCTAGAATGCATTTCATATTCTTCGTCAAATTTAGATTGTTACTAAATAATAGTGTATCATCCACATAGAGAGTGATGATGATGAAGAATTTTGATACAGATTTGGAGTAGATATTCGAATCTACTGAGTTTGAAATAAAACCATTTTCAATAAGGAATACATTTATTTTTTGGAACCATGCTTTGGGTGACTGTTTCAGCCCATAGAGTGCCTTGTGAATTTTGAATGGAACCGACATCTTTCATTTTTATATGGAGGAGATTTGTGTATAGTAAAGTAAGCAAGATCCTTACAAAAATTGGGCTACATAGGTTTATTGAGTTAATAAAATAGTTCATAAATGTAAATATGTAATATTCTGCCGACAAAAATCTGAGATGCAGGATTTAGAAGGCAAAATATTTCAAAAACCGACAACTTCAAAAAATTGCAAGAAATTGGAGGGAAACCCCAAGTGGTTTCCTGAACAACTACTTAAACCCTCCAATTTCCCTAAGAATTTATAAATGCATTTGTAACTACTTAAACCCTCCAATTTCCCTAAGAATTTATAAATGCATTTGTTCATACCCATGGAGATGAGAGAGGGAGAGAGAACCTTTTTCTTAAACCCTTGTTCATATAGACGGACCTCTTTCTTAAACCCTTGCTTTAAGCTTTAATTTTAAACTCCTCTTCTATTAAATACTAACCAAAAGTAACGGTAGTTTTCTTGTTGTGCTTCACAGCGAGAGGGAGAGAGGGAAAGGGAGAGCGAGCAATGGGTGTTTCGATGGGCATTCCCTCTCGCTCTCGAGATCTCCTCACAACTTTCACACACCTCTGTGCTACTTGTTCTGCTTCTCAAGCCTCTGCTTTTTCTTCCTATTCCTCTTCATCTTCTATCTCCTCAGCTTGCGCATTCTATTCAACTTGTGCATGCTGCCAAGCCTTGGATCGAGGAGCCACATTGGACAGATTTGCTCCATGCAGCTGGCTGTCGAGAACTCAGGTTAGCAAAATTTCATTTAATTTCGCTATTTTCCCAATTGTTCAGTATCAAAGAGACAGATGAAGTACAAACTGGGGAAGCTTTCATGCTGGTGTGAGGACGTGGCTGGAGTTACAAGTTTAGCACCGCCAGCCCGATTTCAATAGATATATGTACATGCTTGAACTACGTTCTTATATGGTTTAGAGATTTATGGCAGGAATTAATAAAGCTGGGCCAAAATTGATGCTCATTCATAAGCCCATTTTTTAGTAACATGGGGTTTTCTCTGATTTCTTTGTTGGTTGTGCACAAGAGTCAAGGGTTGTCCTTACAAGAATACAATGTAGCTTGAAACTTTTGGGATACACTATTGTGTAGATAGAGCGACACGAAGTGAGCTGAGTCCAGATATTTGTTTAGTATGTACTTCTTCAAAAAGAGTTCATATTAATTTGTCATCTTGTATTGGTGGAAACTATGGCATGACACATTCTATGTAAATTATAATGGACTTCTTACACACCCTAGTTTTCTATTTACAATAATTGCATTGTTTATTATCTATGCATCATATGTATTGAAGGGATTATTAAATGAACCATTGATTGACAAGCTACCATTGTAATTGCTGATAGCTGACATCTAGCTTAGTTAAAGTCCAATCCTAATATAGTTCCAAGTGCATTATAGAGATCTTGCAACAATACAACATCTAGAAATGATAACTTGCAAACCTCAATCACACAAGATCATCACATACATGGAGAATCTCTCCCTTTGATGCTACTTTTTTCACGTTTCACGAGGGAAGAATGAGATACAAATGGCACTAGCAAGATTTTCTTGCTGATTAGTTTATCAAGACCTAAAATGTACAGATTGACTTGAATTGACAATATTTTGATCTTTCTATGCATCAAATAGATTGTGTCTTTGCTAATTTGGATGCCTTAGACTGGCGGGAATTGTATACTTCTTGTGGAATAGCTGAAACCATCTACTGATGTCTAAATTTCTGAAACCATATGAAAATGCAGTTCTTAAACCATCTATTGATGTCTAGATTTCTAATGAATGTAGCCTGCAGCCATCTGAAACCAAGCAACAGATCTGCATAACAATTGCTTTTTTGATATCCTTTCACATGATACCCATATTGGCAAATCTCCAAAAAAGTAAAATAAAATTGCGTTCGCATTCCTGAACGCATTCCGGATCGCGGACTGCAACTTTGTTTTTAAAGCATGTGAAAAATACAAAAAAGTTCCAATCATCTAGTTTCGGGCTTTGTAAATTTCTGCATTTTTTGGCATCGTTCTTTGAGTAATTTCAAGCAATTAGCTCTAGTTGTGTTTGCAAATGTTCTGCATCTTTGTATACTTTAAATTGTTATTGCTCAAAGTTCACTTAAAATCTGGACTTTGCAGATTGTCCCCAATATACATGAACGGGAAATGTTAGGAATGAGCCACAGTTTTGCTACAGATGCCAAAAAAGGTTTGAATCATCTTGATTTCAATATTATTCTATGTTTAGCATTGAGGTAAGTTCACAAAGATTGTATTGTACTCTCCTTTTTGATTGCATCAAATTGGAAAGAGTAAAAGAAGGCAACATTCATAACCATGCACAATTATGCTCTTCATTGAGAGGTAAGATATTAGATTGTCACAACTTTTATATATTTGGTCCTAGATAACGAATTATGTAGTCTTTGGATTTTATTAAAAGAATTTAACAGGGTGTCATTAGATTTTCAATTTGAACCCCTAACTTGCCAATTTAATGCATTCTAATGATTTTGAGCTTTGTTATGGTTTTGAAGGAGTAAGGTTCCCAGAACTGGGACAATTTAATGTGGCCAGAATGGCAAAGGACCCACAACTTATTACATACTACGTGGAACCCAATTCCCAAAATTCATTGCACATTAGGGCAAGGACCAAATTAGAGCAACTAAACAAGATGCAAGTTGGAAATTTGAACTTAGTTTCACTCCAAAAAGAGATGTTTTATTATTTTAGAAAAATTTGAAGGGGCAATGTGGGTCAACTCTACAGATTTGAATGTTAAGAAGCATAGTCTAGGATATAAATAGCAAAAGTAGCATAGAGTAAGAGTAAGCTAGTAAGGATTAGTCTTTTAAGGACTTCATCACGCTGTATTGCTAAAACTCTTGCATGATTTGATTAACAAGGTGTGGAATACATGGGTTGTTGTCATGAGCTAGGTTATTCATATATGCCTTGCCAGTTCTCTTTTTGTTGCTTAGTTGAATATAGAGGATGATGGTGTCTTATATTAGCCAACCTCAATTATTGTTTTATGGCAGCCATGTGTGGTCAATGTGAGAATTCATGGCAATGTGTTTTGTAATTTCAAATTTTTACATATCCTATTCTAAATTCAATCTTTATGAAAGGTAGACATATGTGTAAGCAAATCAAAGATCAGTTTTGCACTTAGCCATGGGAGCTAATTCACTCAACATATCACAAATTGCAATAACACCTTTTGTGTCAAAGGGTCGCCGCTTTGTTGCATTTGCACACAAAATGATAACGTAATGAATGAATTATCAACAATATTTTGATTTGGCAAAAGTTAAGCTTGTAGATAAGGTACAAAGCTCAATTATAGATGCATAGTCCTCTCCCTTATTGGAGGGCAAATTATCCTTTTGTTTGTGTCTTTCTGTTACAACTCCCTAGGATCATCGACTGCCTTGAAGGTTCCGCATGCCCCACACCAGTGACGACGCACCGTAACCGCCCAACCGTAGGGTCACAACTGACCCACCCCCATGCTCTGGAGCAATCGACATAATCATGCCTGGTCAAGCCTCCTACGATAACTCCAGTCGTGCGTCATGCCCCTTGCAAGGCCGTCACTGAAGGGCGTACCGTTATGGTACATAACATCCCCCCCCCCCCATAAAAACTTCCTTCTATGGGAAGAAACCAGGGAATCTAAGTCTTAAATCCTCCTCCTTCTCCCAGGTGTCCTCATCATCTGACCTACCTTTCCAACGAATCAGATGTTTAGAAATCAAACGATTTCTTAGCTGATGTCGTCGAGTATCCATGATCCTTTCCGGTTCATGGGGTACAAAAGCAGTCAAATCCTCCAATAGAACTAGATCATCTTTCCCACCAAGTCGTTCCTTTAAACGACTAACATGGAATACAGGATGAACCTTAGTTCCACCAGGGAGTTCTAGTCTATAAGCAGCCCTACTGTTAGAGTCCAGTTACGACTCTATCATGACCTTGGCACGGCCGGTCACCTGAGGGCCTGAGGCCAAGTATTGGCAAGGGCCAGTGACCGAGGAGGACATCAGTCCCAAGTTGGGACCGGTGCATCACGAGCAGTGACCCGGTGTGGCCGCCTGACAAGTTGTCAGAGATGCGGTGTGTCTTGACCGTCGGGACCCTAGCTGTCAGTGACGACATGCTAGCCGGCAAGTAGTCGGGGTGACCAAGAGGGTCACAGGTCTTTGGCGGGGCACGGGGGTGGTACCCTATGAGTCACTCAGTATTCACAGGTCACAGGGGCTAGGCATGCCAAGTGGACTGATCACCCACAGGTGGATGCCATGTGCCAGTTGACGGGAATAGCAGGTAGGACTCAAGGAGGGGGTGCCTATGGTTGGGAGGTTCATTCTACACACCGGCTTCTAGGATTCACGAGCTTGGAGAGACTGGCTTGTGACAATTGGTATCAGAGCCTCGTTCTAGAGAGAGAAAACGTCGTTCTAGAGAGAGAGTGTAGAAATTGTCAGATTTTGCTTGTTTTTGAAGGATTTTGGAGGGAGAAAACGTGGGAGACAGATTGGAGAAGAAAGGTGGTCCTCCAGTGCTGCTGTTCCAGCATACAGGGAGCCCACAAACACCCGTTTGAGGGAGGAAAAACTTGGCAAAAGAAATCAGATGCTCCTGCGCATTTTTTTAGAAGGATTTTCGCTCATAACTTTCCGGAGCCTTCTCGGATCCTGATCAGATTTTGGGAGCATGTTTCTAATATCCATAGCGATCCTTTAGAGCCATTATACGCCGGTTTTGGACCAGATTTGCCTCTGTTTCACTAAAAAGTCGGTTTCCAAGCAAAAAACAGGTCAGATTTTTGGATTGGACATAACTTCTCCGATTAATCTCCAATTTCTGCTGTTAAAGTTTCAAATTGGGCCTAGTAGGAGGGCGACCTACTGCTAATTGACCGTTCGTGAAAAGCTTTTGCCGTTTGGAAGAAATTCGACTTCAAACAACCTGCTTTTTTCCTGTTTTTTTCGACTTTCAAGCCGATTTGGTGCCCAAATTAAGCTCTTTACCGACTTGTGTACCAGCGTAGGACGCAAGGGAAGTACTACCTGTTACTTGGCTTTGTTATTTTCCAGTTGTCTTTTGTCTCTTTCAGTTCTAAATTGTCAATAGGCTGAACATTTCTTTTCCTGACTCTGTTTCAATAAGTGCAATTGTGTTTCATAATGGAAGATGATAGAGTTGATATTCCGCTCAGTCCACCCGTTGCTCTTCCATCACCACCACCCAGCCCTGTGCTTAGTCCTGCCCATAATCCGCCTACAGTGGCTGCCCGTTCGCCTGCTGGTACTTCCCCTTCTGTGCAAGCTCGCATGGATAGTGTGGAAAAGACCGTCGCAGAGATGCGAGCAATGATGGTAGCTGGTGGTTATGCGTCTTCCTCGCAGTATGCTCCACCTTATCCGTCTTCTGCTGTTCATCCTATGTCACCTCCACCCTATCCAGAAGACAAAGATATTAAACCTATCCGTTTCGCTGGAAACACTCCCCAACGCAATACTGATATCGTAGGTCAGTGGTTGCATAAGTGGGAAGAGTATTTTGATTTGAAACGGTCCCCAACTGATGAGGGTTGGCGGGTCCGCAAAGCTGCTTACCATTTCACTGATTTTGCTGACAGGTGGTGGTGCAAGTTGTTGAAGTCTAACCAGGCTCCATCCACCTGGCTTGAGTTTAAGCGAGCTTTTAGAGCTCAGTTTATTCCTCCACATGAGCATGTGTGTGCAACGGATGCTTGGCTTTTGCATCGTCAGAGGCAGTACATGGTGCAGGAATATGCTGACAGGTATCGTGAGATACTTATCAAGATTCCGGAAGAGATTCCCGAGTGGCTGGTAGTCCACAAGTTCATATTTGGCCTTCGTGAAGAGTTGAGGCCTTCGGTGCTTAATGAAGGGTGCAAGACCTTAGAAGAGGCAGTTGCTACAACTCTCAACTTTGAAGGTAATGTGCGCACCAAGGCTGAATCTGGAGCGCCAAGGTGGCCTCAGAAGAAGGGTTCGCGAAAGTCTGGTCAAGTTGGTCAGAAAGGCTTTTCGCAGAAGGATCCTATCCAGATGCAGCAGACTTCGAAGCGCAAGGCGGGATCTCCTATGGCTCGTCGTGCTTACGACAAATCTCTCCTCAAACCTGAGCAAAAGTAAAAGGCCAAGAAAGACGAATTATGTTTTTTCTGTGTTGGCAAGCATCATTTCAAAGATTGTCCTCGACGTACGGGCAAGAAGCTCCATACTATGCAACGTCAAGATGAGGGCAAGGATGAGGAAATTTTGGATGACTTGTTGGTAAGTGATGATGAGGACACTCGTCGTGTCATGACTATTTTGGTGCGGAAGCTTGTTCCAGAGGCACCAATTTGTTTCTTGTCCACCAAAGCGCGGGAAGCTTATCAGTTTCCAAATAGTGAACTGATACGCATGAGGGGAAAACTGGAAGGTCATGACGTGCTCGTCTTATTTGACACCGGTTCCTCGCATAATATCATCAATTCTCGTGTGGTGAAGAAATTTCACTTGGCCACTGTTCCATCTGATTACTGGTATACTGTTGAGATGCCAGATGGTAAGGGAACAGAGGTTTGGGATGAAAGAATCTCTCGGGCGTCTTTGTCTATTCAGACGTATACCGAGAAGTTAGATTTTGAAATCACTAAACTAGCTAAGTTTGATATTGTACTTGGTAAGCGGTGGCATGCAAGTGAGCAGCCCACTATAGATTTTAAATCACATGTGTATAAGTTTGGGCATGAGGGTATGTCTCATGTCTTAAAGGGGGAGAGACCATCTGTTGAGGGTCCTCTTGTTACCTATATGCAAATAAAGAGAATGGAGATTCAATATTTGTGGTTGTGTTATGTGAATGTTGATTCCAGTTTTGATTCTTATGTTGATAATAATCAGATAAGCAAACTCACTAATAAACCACAAGAACCTTCATTTACTTTTGCATCCCCTAGTGCACATGTATTTGCATTACAGTCTAGATGTGACCCAGCAAGTGAGTTGGAGAAGTCCATCCACACGCAGTTCAAACACGTGCTAATTAGTAATATGCCGGAGGGATTGCCGCCTAGTCGGAACGTTGATCATCGTATTGAGCTTGTTCCAGGGGCAAGTCCGGTATGTAGGCCTCCTTATAGGATGAGCCTAAAAGAGGAAGAGGAAGTCAGAAAGATGTTGGAGGAGTATCTCAAGCTGGGGTACATCCATCCGAGTTATTCACCTTTCGCCTCTCCTATTTTACTTGTTAAGAAAAAGGATGGTAGTTTCCGGATGTGTGTAGATTACAGGGGATTGAATAAGATCACTGTAAAGCACAGGTATCCGATGCCCAGGATTGATGATCTACTGGATGCATTGCAAGGTGCAACCATAAGATAGATCTCAAAAGTGGATACCATCAAATACGGATTTGAGATGAAGACGTCCAGAAGATGGCCTTCCGAACCCGTTTTGGTCATTTTGAGAATGAGTCTGTGGCCATGGCTCCAGTTCTCAAGATTGTGGATACCCAGAAACCTTTTGACCTAGAGACGGATGCAAGTGGCATTGCCGTAGTGCAGTGTTGAGCCAAGAGACCAATAGCCTTTGAGAGTAAGAAGTTGACACCAGCTCAACAGAGATATCCTACACACGAGCAAGAGCTGTATGCGATTATACATGCGCTCAAGGTGTGGAGACATTATTTATATGGCGCCGAGTTTTATGTGTACACTGATCATCATACTTTAAGGTATTTTTGCACTCAGCCAGATTTGAAGGGCCGCCAAGCTCGGTGGGCCGAGCTGATGCAGGAATTTCATTTGGAAATTTACTTCCGAAGAGGGAAGGAAAATGTGGTCGCTGATGCACTATCTCGTATACTGCATCAGATGAGCTTTACTGTGGTTGACAGTGGTCTCATGGAGGAGATTAAGAAGCCTCAAGAAAAGGACCCCCGTTGTCAGCGTGTGTGGCCTAATGTGCGCAAGGTAGTCGACCAAACGGAAGAGTTAGTCGAGGCTGTCGCTTCCGTAGAGGCACACACCAATAAATATTTAACATACACCGTGAAGGATGGTATTTTATTGAGAAATGGAAAAGTTTTCGTGCCAGACGTGAAGGATCTTCGTCGTAAGATACTTCATGAATGCCATGATAGTCCTTGCGCAGGGCACCCTGGTATTGATAAGACCAGTGAGCTTTTGAGAAGGCATTATTTCTGGCCACGATTGCAGTGGGATGTAAGAGAGTATGTCCAGCGTTGCACGTCTTGTCAGGTGAACAAGGCCGAGAGAGTAAGTCCTTCGGGCTTGCTACATCCACTTGAGATACCTACAGGAAGGTGGGAAAGCATCTCTATGGATTTTATTGTTGGGCTACCCAAGACCCAGAATGGATTCAATTCCGTTATGGTACAGTATTCACAGGTCACAGGGGCTAGGCATGCCAAGTGGACTGATCACCCATAGGTGGATGCCATGTGCCAGTTGACGGGAGTAGCAGGTAGAAGGACTCAAGGAGGGGGTGCCTATGGTTGGGAGGTTCATTCTACACACCGGCTTCTAGGATTCACGAGCTTGGAGAGACTGGCTTGTGACACCTACCAATCTTGTTAAGAACTTTGAAAGGACCGCTAAAACGTGGAGATAACTTCGGACATTTCCCCGTTCGAAGTGTCTTAGAGTCTTTTGGGTTTCTAAGATACACCCAATCACCGATATCAAATTTCTCGAGGAGCGCGGCTTCGGTTAGCATAAAATTGGGCTCGATCTCCCAATGGTTGAGTTCGCATACAATAGTATGAAGCATTCTGCCACTGGTTTTAGTCCTTTTGTGCTCTGATACCAACTGTTACAACTCCCTAGGATCTTAGAACTATTCCTCAAAAGAAACTTTATGAAAAGATGTATAAATATATGGGTGAAGTGTAGCAATAAAGGCCAAGGATTGGGATGTCTTGTGATAGAATGTGACCTAGGAGATCATACACTTACGCACACCCCACACCAGTGACGATGCACCGTAACCGCCCAACCGTAGGGTCACAACCGACCCACCCCCATGCTCTGGAGCAATCGACATAATCATGCCCGGTCAAGCCTCCTACGATAACACCAGTCCCGCGTCATGCCCCTTGCGAGGCCGTCACTGAAGGGCGTACCGTTATGGTACGTAACACTTTCTATCCCTCTCTCCTTTTTTCTTAATAACAAATCAATGAAATCATAGTATCTATTTTATAACTACTTGTCTCTGGGAGCTAATTCACTCAACATATCACAAATTGCGATAACACCTTTTGTGTGAAAGGGTCGCCACTTTGTTGCATTTGCACACAAAATGATAACGTAATGAATGAATTATCAACAATATTTTGATTTGGCAAAAGTTAAGCTTGTAGATAAGGTACAAAGCTCAATTATAGATGCATAGTCCTCTCCCTTATTGAAGGGCAAATTATCCTTTTGTTTGTGTCTTTCTATCACTCTCTCCCTTTTTCTTAATAACAAATCAATGAAATCATAGTATCTATTTTATAACTACTTGTCTCTCCTTAAAACTAGAAAATTGTACTCTACCAACGACTTCCACAAGATGATTACATTATAGTCCATAGAAAAACTGTTGAAAAAGCCAAATAATGTTACCAAATATTAAAAGTCGGAAGGAATTTTCTATTAGAGTGTGTCAATGTCCGATTCTTAGCTATTGCTGAATTTTCTTCGTACTTTTTTTATTTATCAAAACTTTAAGAACAAGCGATCGAATCAAGACATCGACAAACCCATGATAAAAAAGAACGAACAAATGAAAATTGGAAAGTGATTTTTTAGATTATTGATATGTGTTAAGTTTATAGATTAGCAATGAAATTTGACATTTATTGGTTTTCTTGTTTTCACAAAATTAGAAATGAATATACTACACATGTTTTCATCTTGTGCATTTTAGTTCTTAACATCACATTCTGACAGTTGAGCTTGCAATTTGGTTCAAGTATCATGAATATATTCATGGCCGAGATCTTGGCCTTGAGACGGATGTGTACAAGCTATTTCCGCTTGACATTTCTAGGTCTACAAAGTATCCAAGTTCTTCATATTAGAATCTTTCATTGATGATCATATCATATTTGGAGAAAAGTTATATACTACTTTTAGGTGATTTTAATGCTTGGACACGGTGACGTAAAATTGATATTTATGGTGTGGAAGCCGATGCTTTCATGTTTGCAATTGACCATGAAGAGTTGGGCATATTTTCAGATAGACATGGTCCAATCACAACTTATGATGAGCACCTTCTCATGAGTTGGTCATTTATAATGGTCTAGCTTGATTTGTGGTTCAAGTGATTTTACTCGCCATTCACATAGTCGTGGTAATGGTGTTGTTGATTATCTCATGGGGTCATTCTCTCAAGCATCTCTCTCACTACACCTTTAAATCACTCTTCCCTCTCCTTCCACTTGGTTCTATCATAGATCATACATCATCACCCCCTCCACCTATCTCTTGCTTTTACACAATGCCTCATACATCCCTCACCTCAAGAATCAGTTCTTGCCTTGCTTCATCATCTACCACTAAGAGCCCTTTGGAATTCCAAGCCAACTTCCTCCTCACCACAACTCTCCATATTGTTGCTTTTCTTTGCTTTCTCCTTGAAACCATATAAACCTAAATCAAAATCTTGCCACGTCCTTACAATATTTTGTATGATGAGGTCTACAACTCCATGTTGTCCATGTTTAAGTCTTTTCCTCCCACTCTGTACGAGATGCTAGATGCCAATACCACACCTTACTTCGACGTAACAAGGCTGCTGACATGGGAACTTAAAACAAGAGACTCTTGGAACTATTATGTAGCTTTTCATCTTCCTCGGGCTCCTCCCCCACCCTTGAGATAGATTTATATACCTAGACTAAGTATGACATTGCTTTATGTGTTGTACTTACAAGAATCCCCATCGCCATCTTACTTAAACCCTTAGATTTCTCATTTTTACCCTTGATTGTATGTGAAGCCATTGATTGCTTGAAATGTGATTGTGCATGAGATGTGGAGGACCTTGAGGTTGAGCTCCTTATTGCTGTTGTCAACTTCCTAGTACTTTCCACCCTCCTCAATTGTGTTGTCATTTCAATTTCTCCACCTTCATGGTGTACCAATGTCGTCCATCTGTTACATAATAGTGGTGTTGAAGAGTAATGCCTGTTTTACCCCTTTGGCTAAGCACTAATTTTGTTGTAAGTTGTATATAACTCATGGGGCATGTTATTAATTAAATACATGAGACCATCCTTTTGTAAGTTGAGTAAATTAGTGCAAGTGGCCCACTTGGCCAAGTAGCTCACTCATATGGTTGACACCTAGACTTTCCATGCATGTATTTGAGGTGCTTGCCTGGTAAGGGATTTGGAGGACCCACGGCCTCCTCTCTCTCTCTAGCAATTCATTTTCTCTTCTAACTTTTTGTTTATGCAATTCTCCTTATATGTGATATTTTCCATAGCTAAGTTTCTCAAGCTTTCTTGGTTGATCTAGTATTGACGTTAAGATACTCTATAACAAGGTCTTGCAATTCATCATGGAATCAGAGCAGGTATTTTTGAAATATCTCTATATGCTTTTGTGCAGCTAAGAAGCGACAAAAGGTTGCGGGAGCTACTGAAATAAATGCAGGTGAAGGGCGTTCAGATGGGGACAAGTTCTCGGAGAGAGATGCTGCTTTACAATCAGCTATCTCT
Source organism: Diphasiastrum complanatum (assembly GCA_029204225.1). Taxonomy (NCBI): domain Eukaryota; kingdom Viridiplantae; phylum Streptophyta; class Lycopodiopsida; order Lycopodiales; family Lycopodiaceae; genus Diphasiastrum; species Diphasiastrum complanatum. Next base: position 4,352,916 of record CM055106.1, on the reverse strand, counting down.
CATATCACAAGTCAATTTGGAAAGGAGAGTGTGTTGTGGCTGGGACGTAATACTGATTTGAAGAACGTGCCAGTCATTTCCTCAGGGTCACTCACCCTTGATGTTGCACTTGGTGTTGGTGGCTTACCCAAGGTTCATGTACTAATGATTGAAATGCTGCTAAACAGTTTCTCTACTTGTTTACACACGTCTCTCCCATTAAGTAACACAAAAATTACCATTCTTGAAGCTCTTTTGGTCTTAGTGCAATTCATGCCCATATGAATTCGAAAGCTCAGTTTGTTTCAGTTAAGTTACAACTGAGTGATTGCTGGTTGGAAATTGCACGGTTAACAGGCCTTTCTAACTACCCTAGTAGTTGTTTCAGAAAGCTCGGGTGAATTCCACTATATGCAAAGGTTCATGCTCTTAAATTTGATTGTCCTCTGGAGCAAGAACAACTTCCTGGTTACAATGATTCATCTATATGAGTGGTTGGAATTTATACTCAAAATTTGACTCTGTTCAGCAAGTGTATTCTGTGCTTAACTTGTTTTTGATGCCATGTATGCTTGTGATACTGAGCTGCTCAAGCTGTGTTTATGACGTAAATAGTAGCACATAGTAAATCTTTTTTCTGAAGGTAAGTCTCTGTTCATGTCTGTTCGCTTATGTCGTTTATACTCAGCCTATTGTTGGTTTTAACTCATTCAGGGGCGAGTGGTTGAGATTTATGGTCCAGAAGCTTCTGGAAAAACGACTCTTGCACTGCATGTAATTGCAGAGGCACAAAAACTTGGAGGTACCAGGAAACATGTTAACATGTTACCTTTTTGTAAATCTAAAGACGAAAACTGTTTACGTCAGCTTTAGTGCTTGTTGAAGCATCCCAAGTACCCTTTTTTTAAATGAGGAGATCTTGTTACTTGGGATGAATTCTTCTCATTTAGAAAACTAACTACTACTGACATATTGCCACAATGTAAGGCGATCGATCATTGAAGCTCATGCTTGTAGCCATGGTTGTATCCTATACCTTCAACCCTGGAAATTGCATTTTCATATTACTATTTGACCAATGTATATATTTACTGTCAAGCTGTCCAAAACTACTTAACCTTTTGTATTGAAAACCTTTTATGAATATAGCTGCAGATATCCTACCAAGTCAAATATCAAAAAATGTGATCTTAAAATGGGTAAATTTGTTAACATGAACTTTCTAGACTTTTGCCATATTAGCATAAATAGAGACCAAGGATCTATCATTTCTCAGATTATGATTTTGGTGTCCTAAACTTCTTGTAGGGGAGTTGTATGTGTTTGGAGATCTGGCTGAGCTATTGATAACCATTGATATTCATCGAGTTTTCTTAGTTCGAGATTGTTTTGTGAATGCTTTATGATATCATATGTTTCCATTCGTGCCATTATCTGTGATTGAGTTCCTAACACGGTATTAGAGCACTTTCCTATGGTTTGAATTTTTTTCTCCATCTTCCTCCTCCCTCATTGCTGCCCACCATCATTCTCCTCTTGTTTTTTCTCCACCCTTTTGCTCCATTGCTGGTCCTCCGTGGCCCTACTTCTCAAATCATTGCCCTACCCACCATCGCCATTCTTGATACCCTAATCTCTTTCGCTGACTTGCTTGCCTTGCCCTATCACTGCCCGGCTCATGATTTTGCCTCCATCATTGCCCTGCTTGCTCTATGGCTACCCTTGCTGCCCTGCTCCATCGCTGGCTGCTTGCCCCATTGTTGCCTTGCCCATAAATTTGCCTCCATCACTGCCCAACCTACTCGATCACTTGTCCTATCATTGGCCTTTGGCTCTCCAAAAGGAAAAGCTCCCATCCCCTTCGCATGGTTGGGTCCAAAGGCATCTAAGAGCGTCAAAAAGTTTGATAGGGCTTTGAAAAGGATGGGAATCAACACTAAGCCAAGCCCCAAGAACGCAAACCCCTTTATAAGGCTAAAACCGCTGAGTGGAAGGCCAAGAGTGATAAACAAGGGATCAAGACCGAGTTGACGACCACCTAGGAAATGTACGAAAAAATCCAAAAAGACGCCATAGAAGAACCCAAGTGTTACAATCTTACTTACTGCAAACCTCCAGGTGCCGGTTAACCACAAGAGACCGAACGATTCACGTTCCACCCCGCCATAGAACCTAATCCGGGTCCACCCACTGTGCCCTGGCCTGTGACCGTATCAAGCTGGATCCGACCTCCATCCCAGACGGCGTCCCATACCACCGCCTAGGCTCTCAGCCATCTCCAGCCTCACGCTAGCAATACATCCTGGCCGTGCACACGCTCTCCATCCACCTCCTCCTAGGTAGACAGAATGGATGACAAATGAGTCCTCCTCCCCTTGTATACCTCCAAGGAGAGAGGCTCCAAGCCATGTGCACTCCTGGATCATGACATGTGGCAACCATGCAGGTTCACGAGTCACCGGTCAAGTCTACAGGCCCAGTCATCGTCCAGTCTCAAGTCTGGGTTTGGGACCCAAGGGGGTTGGGTCCCTAACATTCCCTCTTCCTTAAAAAATTCCTTATCTAAGAAAGGAATCCAGGGAATCTCAGTTTAAGGTCAAGTTCCTTCTCCCAAGTGTCATCGTCCTCGGAACTTCCTTTCCAACGAACCAAGTACTCAGTTACCTGCCGGTTTCTGAGTCCACGTTGACGTACATCAACAATGGCCTGTGGTTCAGTAGGTACAAAGGATGATAGGTCCTCCAGCCGAACTAAGTCCTCCTGAGGTATCAAGTCATCCTTTCCACCAAGTCGTTCCTTTAAACGACTAATGTGAGAAATTGGACGTACCTTAACACCTTGAGGAAGTTCCAGCTGGTATGCATTCCGATGGAGTTTCTTTACTATATGGAATGGCCCTGCATAACGAGGTGATAACTTAGGACATTTTCCAGTCCTTAGTACCTTAGCATCCTTTGGAATTCTAAGATATACCCAAGCCCCCTCCTCATAGACCCTAGGTTGTCGCTTTTGATTGGCGTAAAACTGGGCTCTATCCTGAGCCGTTTTTACGTTTTCGTGAGCAACAAGCAACATTCAGGAAATCTACCGCTGCTTTAACCTTGAGGCCTTTGAGGCCCACTGAAATGGGAGCCCTAGGTTGGAAACCATACATCAGAGAAAATGGACTAAAACCCGTCGTAGAGTGCTTTGCGCTATTATACGCAAACTCAATCATTGGAAGGTACCTTTCCCAATCTGACTGTCTTCTGGAAACATATGCCCGAAGCATATCTTCCATAGATTGGTTTGTCCTCTCTGTCTGACCATCCTTCAGGATGATTTGATGACCCCACCAAACTTAGAGTGGTCTCTAATTTCTCAAAGACCGCTTGCCAAAATTTGCCAGTGAACTTTGGATCTCGATCACTAACAATGTCATTCGACAAACCAAACAACCTGAACAACTTTTCCACGAAAAGTTGAGCAAGTTCAGAAGGTTTGACAGTTTGCTTGGTTGGTATGAACTGCGCCATTTTAGTTACCCTGTCAACTATTACCCCAATGGCATCATTCCCATTCCTAATGAAATAGTCTCTTTGTATCCTGTCCTGAGGAGAAATCTTGGAATCCTGCATTCCAAGCTCATCACTAGATCTAGAAGAACCTGCCAGGACGTCTAGCCAAATACGACCGAAGTACCTATCGGTCTTACACAAATCTCTTAAGGACAGATACAACTCAGATTGGATCTCAGAAAAGCTTAACTGATTAACCTCTCCAATCCAGCTTAAGGCACCTGCGACACTATTAGAGGTACCCTTCCGGTACTCAATGTCATAATGAAATTCTTGGAGCATCTCTGACCATCTGGCCTTACGACCCCTAAGGTCGACCGCATCGTTAATATACTTTAACGCTTGATGGTCAGTAACTATAGTAAGCTGGGAGCCATACAAGCAATGTCTCCAAACTTTCAGGGCATGAATGACAGCAAAAAGTTCCTTGTCATAGGTGGAATACTGCCTTTGAGCAGGGTCCAACTTCTTGCTTTCAAAAGCTACCGGTCTACCATCCTGATATAGGACTGCGCCTATAGCATAGTCACTGGCATCCGTTTCAAGTACATACGGCTTGTTAGGATCCACTATGTGTAGAATAGGCGCTGTAGTTACACAGTATTTGAGGTTCTCAAAACTCTGATTCAACTCTTCAGTCCAAGTAACTGGAGGACTGAACTTACTGTGCCGGCTAACTTTTTTAGCCCCTCTGAGGACATTCGTCAAGGCCAATGCAATTAATGCATAGTTCAAGATGAATCTATGAAAAAACCCCGTAAAGCCCAAAAAGGACTTAACCTCCCGGATGGTTTTAGGGATAGGCCATTCACGTACTTGTCGGACTTTATTTGGGTCAATTTCCAACCCATGGTCCGAAATAATGTGACCAAGGTATAACAACCTCTTTTGAAAGATCACACATTTGGACTCCTTGGCAAAAAGATTCTCCTGTCTAAGTAACTTTAAGACAGTCCTGAGATGCTCCTCATGCTCCTCCAAGGTCTTACTATAGATGAGAATATCATCTAAGTAGACTATTACGAACTTTCCCAGATATGGACGAAGAAGATCGTTCATCATCTGCTGGAAAGTCGCTGGAGCATTTGTCAAGCCAAAAGGTAAAACCAAAACTCATAATGGCCGTACCTAGTTCTAAACCTGGTTTTTTCAATATCCTCAGTTTTTATGCGAATCTGATGATACCTGATCTCAAATCGATTTCGGTGAAGTACTTTGCACCATGCAATCGATCAACCAGTTCATCCATTCGCGGCAAAGGATAACGGTTTTTAATCGTTAACTTATTCAACTTTTTAAAGTCCACACAAAGACGAGTACCTCCGTCTTTTTTATCAACAAGGAGCACAGGTGCCCCCCAGGGAGATTTACTAGGCCTAACATGGCCCATCTTAAGGTAATTTTGCAGCTGCCTATAAACCTCATCCTCCTCAATAGTACTCATCCTATATGGATACAGTGATATAGGAGAACTACCAGGAATCAGTTTAATACCATGGTCAACACCCCTAGAGGGGGGAAGACCCTCAGGAAGCTGTTTAGGAAATACATCGTTAAATTTTTGTCTAAGTTTCCTAAAAATTTCACCTTCCGGCGAATTTTCTTGTTTTAGGTTATTAGACATTAATTCCATTTGGAGATTGTAAAATTGCAAACTACGTTCTTCATGGTAAGTAAAATCTTTTAACCAACATAAATAAGAACTGCAATCCACAATATCCATACATTTAACAGTTTCCAAAGCAGAAAGCATATACGGAGTAGAAATATCAACATTTCCATTCAATTCTATGAGTGAGCTGTTATGTAAGAACGACAAACTGTGTGTTACATAGTTTTTCTTCATAGACTCGTTCCTCTCATAGAACCACTCTTTACCAAGTATAACATCTACCCTATCTAGATTCATTATATGAAAGTCTAATTTATCCTTATAGGCTTGAATCTCTATTGGTAGATGTAATAGATCCTAACACCACAGTAGGGCAAACACTAACTGATCCACCCAACCTTGCCTACTCCCTGATATAGAGTAAGCCCCTCCTAGCCCAGTGTGAGGACTGGTAGCATGCAACTGCCAAGTGTCGGCCACGTGGCACTGACGTGGCCGACTGCACGTCGGGACCCAACTGGGGGCCCTATCCTGCTGACAAGGTCCCTAGGCTGTGTTAGGCCCGCCATGGCTATGGACCGTGCTGGGGCACACTACTCACACTGTCTTGCCCTGTTGGTCATGTATGCTGGACACGACCCTGACTGTGGTATCTGACCTATCTGTGTTCCCTAGGGTTCGGCACTGGTTACGAGCTCGTAACACTCCCTCCCCCTTAAGAACCGTCTTGGTCCTCTAAGACAAAGTCTGGAAAAATCTTGCGAAGGACGCTGCCTCTTTCCCAAGTGGCATTCTCAACAGGCTGATCATTCCACTTAACCAGATATTCTCGGTATAGAGTATGACGAGTCTGCGTCTCTCTACTATCAAGAATCTCCTCTGGTTCATGTGGAGGTTGCTGAGGATCCAATGGGAGAACTAGAACACTGTCCCCTACCAAATTGTCTGATCTTGTTAAGGCTTTTCGTAACTGACTTACATGAAAGACTGGAAAAACCTTACTGCTGTGTGGGAGTTCTAGTTCATAGGTGACCTCGCCTAGTCTCCTACTGATGGTAAAGGGACCACAATTCCTTGGAGACTACTTAGCACACACTCCTGATTTGAGGGTTTTAGAGTCGACTGGGACTCTCAAGTAGACTTTCTCACCAGTGGGGAACTGCACATCCCGTCTGTGTGGATCTGCATAATGCCTGGCTCGATCCTGGGACTGCCTAATGCTACGCTTAGCATGTTCTATCATCTGGTTTAGGTCCTCTAAAAAGTTTCTGGCTGCTTCAACTTTTTCTTGTTTAAACCCTACAGCTGTGGGTGAGCGTGGCTGAAAACCGTACATCAGCATAAATGGGCCGTATCCCGTAGCTGAATGTTTGGTACTGTTGTAAGCAAACTCTAATATCGAGAGATACTCCTCCCAATTAGTCTGCTTCTTGCTGACGTATGCACGAAGCATATCCTCCAGCACCTGATTTACCCTCTCTGTTTGACCATCTTGTCTGTGGATGGTCTGTGGTACTCATATTAAGTTTAGTATGGAGATGATGGAATACTGCCCTCCAAAAATTTCCAGTAAACTTACCGGTCACTGACTATGCCGGAAGGTAGACTGTACAATTTAAATAGCCCGTCTACAAACAACCTCGCTAACTCTGGAGCTCTAACGGTTGTTTTGGTCGGAATGAAATGAGCCATTTTGGTCAGACGGTCAACTGTGACCCATATAGCGTCATTACCCTTTTGGGTTTTAGGCAGGCCTACTATAAAATCCATGGAGATACTCTCCCATTTACCAGCTGGTATTTCTAAGGGATGCAACAACCCTCCTGTCTTTAAACGCTCTGCTTTGTTTACTTGACATTTCTGGCAACTGGTTACATACTGGTGGACGTCCTTTTTCATACTGGGCCAGAAAAATTGCCTACAAAGAAGCTGATAGGTCTTCTGTATGCCTGGGTGTCCCGCACTAGGATTGTCATGACATTCATATACGACCTGCTGCCTATAATCCTCTGAATTGGGGACACATACTCTATCTCTATAGAGCAAGTACTCATCCTGAATGGAATATTGTTTCCATTTGAATCCTTGAGTCAACTGACCCTCAACCACTTGGGTTTGCTTGGGTAATACAGGCTCAGAATCCTCAACGTCATCTGACGACGTATACTCGGACTCATCATCATCCTCAACGGAAGCTGCCGTATTCTTGGATGAGCTGGCACCAGCCCCGGGAACTGGTTCTAGAGTCTGTAACTGTCTGCTTTGGACTGAGTTCCAGATAGTAGAGAAGAATGCATCATGCTGGCATTTCCCTCTCAAGGACTCGAGTAATTCATTACGAATCTGAGTAAAACTCAGCTCGTTTATCATAGGCATTCTGCTAAGGGCATCTGCTATTGTATTGAATTTTCCACGTCTATATATGATAGACATGTCAAACTCTTGCATCAACTCTGCCCAACGAGCTTTCCGACCTCTAAGCTCAGGTTGATTGCAAAGGTATCTGAGACTCTCATGGTCTGTCAGGACCTCAAAGTTGGCACCATACAAATAATGCCTCCAAGTCTTAAGGGCATGGACTATAGAAAAGAGTTCCTTTTCATAGGCACTGTACCTAGTCTGAGCTGGCTTGAGTTTTTTACTCTCGAACGCAACTGGTCGTCCACCCTGAGTTAGCACAACACCTACTGCAAAGTCGCTAGCATCTGTTTCGACCACAAATGGCTGATTGGGGTCGACGACCTTTAAAACTGGTGCTGTAGCTAAGGCTGTTTTGAGAGCATCAAAGCTCTCCTGTTGTGCGGACTCCCAAATGAACTCCTTTCCCTTCCCCTTAAGAAGATTTGTCATGGGAACTGCTATTTGAGCATATTCCTTGACAAATCGTCTGTAATATCCCGCCAAACCAAGAAAGATCTGAAGTTCCAAAATATTCTGAGGTCTCAGCCAACTGAGTATGGCTTTAACCTTATTTGGGTCCATCTTAATCCCATCTGAAGAGATAATGTGACCCAAATATGCTACTTCTTCAACGAAGAATTCACACTTGGATTGTTTAGCATAGAGCTTATGCTTTCTGAGCAGTCGAAACACCTTTCTGAGGTGTTTTAGATGCTCCTTCCTCGTTTTGCTGTAGACGAGAATGTCATCTAAAAATACGACTACAAACTTACCCAAGTATGGTCTGAGGACACTGTTCATCAAGGTCATAAAGGTAGCTGGAGCATTTGTGAGCCCAAATGGCATCACCTTAAACTCATAATGACCGTGACGAGTCCTAAAAGCTGTTTTCGAGACATCTTCCGATTTTATACGGACTTGATGATATCCCGATCTGAGGATTTTGCTGAAAAACTTAGCCCCGTCGAGTTGGTCAAACAACTCGTCTGCCCGAGGCATAGGGTATTTATTCTTAATTGTGACTTTATTGAGGGCTCTGTAATCTACGCAAAGACGCATAGACCCCTCTTTCTTTTTCACCAATAGGACTGGTGAGGCCCATGGTGAACTACTGGTCTGAATTTGGCCTTTCCCAAGATAATCTGTTAATTGCCTAGTTATTTCTTCATCCTCTGTTCGGCTAACCCGATACGAAGGTTTAGAAACAGGTGCTGTACCTGGTACTAGGTTTATTACATGATCTACCTCTCTGCTAGGTGGTAAACCATGTGGCAAATCTTCAGGAAAAACATCTTTAAATTTAAACAATAAAGTTTCTAATTTACTGATTTTCTGCTGAATAGAACTGGAAATAGAAATTTCAGGAATAAACTGAAAGTCACATAAGAATACCTGATGGTCTTCGTCTGCGATTACCTGATAGAGCTCTGAACTGCAGACCATAGGACTGTTGGGAACATCATGCTCCCCATGCAACTGGATCTCTCGGCCTTTATGCTAAAAGCTGAGGGTGTTCTGATAGTTTCTGTGGAGGGAAGGTTCTAAACTGTAGAGCCAATCTCTCCCGAGAACAATGTCTGTACGATCCAGGTGCATTATCTGAAAGTTTATTTCATCTTGGTACCCCTGAATACCAAGATTCAAATCACTTACCATAGTTTCCCATATTTTTTTATCTTCACCCTTAGCTAATGAAACTATGTACCTATGCTGACTAGGTACTTCTGGTAGTTTAAGCTTTTTAACCAGGGTGTAGTTGATGAAATTATGGGTTGCCCCATCATCAACCATAACTCTTACTGACTGGTTATCAACTTTCCCATGCATACGTACTAGGTCATGCGGCCCAAAGCTGAAGGGTCTCGCTAGCATTGCAGAGGTTAGCTGGCAACAGTGTTCATGATCTTCATGATACACTTTGATCTCGGAAGCTGTCGAGTCACTGGGGAAACATACAGTCTGAACAAGATGAACTTGGTTTTTATCTTTCTTATCTTTTTTAGTGAAAGGCCCCTTGGGACATTGTCTGACTGTGTGTCCCTTGCCCATACACACAAAGCACAAACGTTCTTGTTTGGCTTTCTCAAAATCATCTGGTTTTAAGGGATGTATGAGTGAAGGGCGTTTCTGAGGAGCTTCACTTTTAAATTTATCTTGATTCTTTCTTTTTAAAAATTTCTTTTTAAATTGAAAGTCTTTCTGAGGAGGCTGCTCAGAAAGTGGCTACTGTCTCGCCCTCTTTCTACCCACTGAATCATCATAGATTTGAGCATATCTGAGAGCTTGCTCAAGGGTAGTAGGTGAGTTTCTCTGGACCTTTACTTTATATTCATCTTTGAGGCCACGGACAAATCCCCTGATTTTTTGATAATCATCCATATTTTTAATCTTTAAAATCGCTTCTCGATACTGCGAGATATATTGGATGAGGGATTTATCCATTACTGTTCTTTCCCAGGCTTCCCAGGCTCTATCAAGTAGGAATTCTCTTAGGAAAGCTTCTTCAAAAGCTTTCCATGACCGGGGAGTCTGCCCAGTCTCCTGGAGATTTAACCACCACTTATAGGCCATAGGCCCTAAGGAAAGACTGGCCTCAATAGCTTGCAAATGGTCAGGGGTCTGTTTAAGAGCATGAATGTTCTTCCATTTGCTGAGGAAGGTTTGTAGAATGTCTGCATTTCTATCCTTCTCTTCCCCATTAAAAGTAGGAGGCTTTAAATCTTTAAAAACACTGGGGTGAGACCGTAAAGTCTCACCCGAAACTGATGGAAGTGGAGAAGGGGATAACTGAGAAGTGGAGGGAAGGCTTCCTTTCGCGGAACTCAAAATCAAGCTTTTGAGTTCAGTGAACGAGTCGTCCACACTGGACTTGAAATTGGCTAATGCCAACTTCAGTTCATCCACTTTTGTTACCAACTGGAGAAACTGCTCCTTGGTAACCAGTTCGTCGAGTTCTTCGGCGAACTGTTCCTGTTGTTCCAATTCCATTGGTTCCTTCCCTTTTCTGTAAGCCAAGGCTTCTGTTTCAAGTTCGTCGAAGCCTCTCTCCGGGGGTTGATCAGGTCCCTGAGGAGTGGTCATCTTGGAAACTGAAAGAGAGCTACCTTAACTTCTGAAGGAAAAAAAGTCTAAAAGACTAATTTACAACTGTACAAGGGAAAGGAAAGATGACTTAGCTGTTTCTGAGGACTGTACTTCCAAAGAAATTACGAAGAGGAACCCTTTCAGCTCTTTTCCCCAAGATTTCAGACCTGCTGTCCCGGAAAATGCCAGTTTGAAGCTTCAAAACGGTGCCAAATTTCCCGGTTCTTGAGTTGAGTAGCTGACTGATCTGATTTCAGGTGTGGGCTCCAACAAACTGAGTAAAAACCGGAATTTTACAACAAGAAATCCGGAATTTTTTGTATCTCTGCCCTCGCTGGCTGGACAGCCACCTGTCTGGACCAATTTTCTGAAATTTAAGGCCCAATCTTTGCTTGAATCTCTGATCTGAACTCTAGATGATACTTGACATATAGATCAGCAGAGATGACATAATACATATACAGTGTAATGTAGTTGTCTGATGCTAGTAAGCAATCAAGACGAAATTACAGAATACATGTCCGTCTACGTGTGAAGACAATTATGTCTAGGATCTGTAGATCCAACTGTCCGCTAGTAAAGCGAGACTATTACTCGTGAGAGAACCGTGTTTCTCCCACGCCAACGCACTACGTGGATTTGCATGCAGTGCTTGAAGAATCAGAGAAAGATCAATAAAGATGATTTTCTTGTTGTGTCTAATCTCAAATGCAGGGCCAGCGCTGGACAGGGAGGTGAAAAATTGGTTTTTCATCACTGTTTTTGAGGATTTTTCAGTAGTTTGAACATCAAACCAGATTGCCAGAACCCTCTGAAATCTGGAAAAAAACAGCTGTCTATCCAGCGAGTTACCTCTACAAAGAGTCTGATTCCTTTCTATTGTGATTTCTCAGTGAAAATCAGAAGCTTGAAGGCTGCTCCTACAACGATTCTCCTCTAATCTTTTCTGAGAAACTCAGAGATCTTTCCTATCTTCTGATAGCTTTCTCTACTGCTGCTCTTGAACTCCCTAGGATGGAGATGGCTCTGATACCAGTGTAATAGATCCTAACACCACAGTAGGGGAAACACTAATTGATCCACCCAACCTTGCCTACTCCCTGATATAGAGTAAGCCCCTCCTAGCCCAATGTGAGGACTGGTAGCATGCAACTGCCAAGTGTCAGCCACGTGGCACTGACGTGGCCGACTGCACGTCGGGACCCAACTGGGGGCCCTATCCTGCTGACAGGGTCCCTAGGCTGTGTTAGGCCCGCCATGGCTATGGACCGTGCTGGGGCACACTACTCACACTGTCTTGCCCTGTTGGTCATGTACGTTGGACACGACCCTGACTGTGGTATCTGACCTATCTGTGTTCCCTAGGGTTCGGCACTAGTTACGAGCTCGTAACAGGAGACGTGGGACTATCCGGTCCCAAACTTGGCTTTCTGCTCCAGTTGCTAGCTTCACTGTGTATCGGTGGTCACTTTGCCTTGTTTCCACCTTTAGCTTCTGCAACAAATTAGCGTTAATAAGATTATGTGTGGAACCATCGTCAAATAAAACAGTTACGGCTTGACCACCCACAACCCTCTTCATCCGAATGAGGTCATGAGGGCCAAAAACAGCCGTATCAAAACAACAATGCTCACACACAGAATTACCAGCAAAGGAAAGATCAACACTAGATATGCTAGAGTTACCTGGCGTCTTAAAAGATGCCCCTTTAGCTTTTCGTTTCTTTGGACATTCCTTCGCGACATGACCTGGATCCATGCAATTAAAGCACAGATTGTCGCTTCTGGCTTTCATGAAGGTTTCCTGGTCCAAGGTAGATCTTTTCTTCGATTTCCCTGAACCTGAAGCCCCTTCCTTTGCCTCATCTTTCGATTTCTTTGGAAAGAAAGGCCTCTTACCCTTTATGTCGGGTAAGACACCAGTTTCAGGCTTGGCCATCGTATGAGTATCATCGTAGATTCTGGCGAAGCGAACAACATCCTCGAGGGTAAGAGGCTGGTTCCTCCTGACTTCTAGCTGGTAGTCTCTTGGCAACCCCAGTATGAAATGCAACTTTACTAGCAAAGGATCTATTCTAGTTGCAAAACGAGAATAGACCTCTTGAAATTCTTGCAAATATTGATCCAGGGGCCGGTTCCCCATATGGATCGTTGCATACTGACGGTAAAATTCAAAATCATCAAGAATAGGAAGGAAGGCCGCCTTAAAGGCCTTACAAAAATCCTCCCAATTCCTAGGAACTTTAGGCTTACCCCTTATATCTTGCCACCAGGTAAATGCTTTACCTCGCAGGTACATGACAACGAGATTGATCTTGTTGTCCTCGGATGAATCGTGCATGGAAAAGTGCGAATTCCATCGATCCAGCCATTGCAAGACCGCCTCCGGGTTTCTATCCTTCTTTTCCCCAACAAAAACCTCAGGAGTGAACAAGGGTTGATGCACCAATTGCCTTAGCTGCGTCAATTCCTTGAGGTTCTGCTGATCCCGACTGTGCTTTGCTTGCATATCTACAATCTGTTGCTGTAGACTGTTAATAGCCAGCATAAAGGCATCAGGGTCTAAAACAGAGGCAGATACTGTAGCCTCATGAGCAGGGGACATAGGCTCTGTAGTAGTAGGCTCCATTTTTACAGAGAGAAGAGAGGTGAATTAAGAAGAGAAGATAGAAGAGAATCAAAAGCTACTCAAGGAAGGTAGATACAAGGCTACTCTTGCTGTCTCTTAACAAATCAAATGGTATTGTCCATGGCTGCCAAGAGGAATAAGAGAAGGCAAAGAGAAGGATGCACCACCACCTCCACCTCTTTTCACATAAAACAGAGGCATAGAAGAGGCATACCTCCCTCTTCATGCCATCCTACCAACTGCCAAGTGGCTTTGCCTTGCCACTTGGCTTCCACCTCAGCATACTGGGCACTTCTAGCACCTCCCAGGTGGCCTACAGTAGATTTCCTACAAGCTTTCTTGACCCTCCCGCTGGTCAAACAACGATGTAAATACTTTCTGTCTGTTATTCGCTGAGGAGGGCCCATCGCGACCCAAAAAACTACAGTTCTGGAGCGGAAGAGGAACCGCCACCTGTCCCACCTTGGACAGTGCCACGTGGCAGGTCCTCCTTAGGGCCCCTACCACTTTTTTTTGAAACTTTTTTTACTTGAAATTTACAAAAAAAACAGCAGAAAGAAGAATAGAAAAACACGCATAAAAAATGCGTTGAAAACCCGATTTGAAATCCGTCAGAAGCATCGTAAGTTACAAGAAATCTACTACGGATCAACGCACCTGCTTTCAGTATGCAGTGGCTCTGATACCATATGTTACAATCTTACTTACTGCAAACCTCCAGGTGCCGGTTAACCACAAGAGACCGAACGATTCACGTTCCACCCCGCCATAGAACCTAATCCAGGTCCACCCACTGTGCCCTGGCCTGTGACCGTATCAAGCTGGATCCGACCTCCATCCCAGACGGCGTCCCATACCACCGCCTAGGCTCTCAGCCATCTCCTGGCCGTGCACACGCTCTCCATCCACCTCCTCCTAGGTAGACAGAATGGATGGCAAATGAGTCCTCCTCCCCTTGTATACCTCCAAGGAGAGAGACTCCAAGCCATGTGCACTCCTGGATCATGACACGTGGCAACCATGCAGGTTCACGAGTCACCGGTCAAGTCACCGGCCTAGTCATCGTCTAGTCTCAAGTCTGGGTTTGGGACCCAAGGGGGTTGGGTCCCTAACAGCAAGCCTGTGCATGACGTGCCACAATACTTCAAGGACTACGAGACGGATGAAGTGGTAGTGGTCATGCCCAGAGCCAAGAGAGAGCCAGTAGAAGACACCTCCCACGGGGCCAATGTTTACGAAGGTCCCTATCGCTGCCCTCGTTATCCTGCTCCATCACACTGCCCATGTTTTCTTTGTTCTTCACTGCCCTCTTGCCCCATCAGTGCCCACTGTTTTCAGCTCCAACACTGCCCTAGTTTTCCCTTTCCCTCTTCTGCTCCATCTCTGCCCCTTCCACTATGGACCAATGCATCTGCATTCGACAACGACAAACTCAACATACAACCAACCTCTGCAATGGGCTAGGGAAGCCTCGATAATGGTAGAGTGAGTCCATGTGGTTCATAGACAGGTTTCAATAATTGTTATTGGTTATACTCGACTTATTAAACCTTATGGGGCCACTAGAGTGGACTGGGACATGTACCCCATGTAGCTCTGCATGGGTAGAACTATGCATGGATAGAGCACATGAGGGAGTAGAGGACATGCACAGAGGGGGCCTACAAAGACGGGGGGAAACCTTCTTCAGGCTCATATTAGGCAAACCATATTGTCTTGAATAAACCAAACCAAAAGTGAGTGCTCCCTTGACGAACCTCAAGATTCTCTTGGTTGCTTTCCAATGATCCATCGTTGGTGCTGCCATGGTTTGAATAACCAACTCACAACATAACAAATGTCTAGTCGTGTGGTGGCAGGATAAAGGAGGCTTCCAAGTTCCAACCAATTGACGAAACAAAGTGATATCAACTAGACCACTATCATCAATGCGTGATAACTTCACTCACTAGGTGTAGTTAATGACTTGCAATCAAACATATGAAATCTCTTGAGTTTCACAAACATATTCAATTTTTGAAAGTTTGATATCACTTGCATTTTGCCATACTTCTACCCCTAGACTGTAATGCGTAAGATCTAGGTCTATCATCTCAAACTGTTTGCATGAATTAACCTTGATGGTATTAACAAGATCTTGATCATTTTCAGTGATAATGATATCATCAACGCAAGGCACTACTAAAGTGACATTATCCCCATTTGTGAAGACATGCAAATTGGGATCAAAAGTAGTTCTCGAAAAATTCTTGTAAAGAAAGTAACTACCAATGCGTCATATCATGCTTGTGGTGCTTGTTTGAGGCCATGTAGCGCTTTTTGTAACTTAAACACCTTGTCTTCTTGCCCTTCGATGACAAGGCCTTGCGTTTGGAGCATGTATACTTCCTCTTCCATGTTTCCATTCAAGAAAGCAGACTTCACATCCATTTGATGGATTTTCCATCCAAAGTAGGATGCCAATGCATTAGTTAAGGGCAATGTGATCCATTTTGCTACGGGAGCAAACGTTTCTTCGTAGTCAATCCCTTTTCTTCTTTCATAGCCCTTGACAACCGAGTGCACTTTGTGTTTTGCATTCGAACCGTCTACATGAAACTCAGTCGTGTATACCCATTAGTTATCAATGGGTTTCTTGCTTGGAGGAAGGTCAACTAGTTTCCACGTACCGTGCCTTTCAATGGAGTCCAACTCCTCCCTCATCATCGCTTGCCATATCTTTGAATCATTAGCCTCTTCAAAAGACGACGATTCCTCAATCGTCGCTCTCTTCGATCTAGGACTCTATCTGGCCCATAATCTGTAGTGTCTTTCTCCTCCAGAGAAACTAGACCTTCTACCAGATTGTCGCCATCGTGCAAACATCGCTTGAGTTTGCTAACATGAAACACTGGATGCACCTTGCATCCCACAGGTAGCTATAGGTTATACCTACAAAACCTAGGAGATATCTTGGCACACCTTCTTGTGCGTAGCACCTTCGACTTTGGAGGGACTAGTAAATATACCCAATCTCCTACCTCAAATTTCCTGTAGGTACGGTTCTCACGAGCATAACTCTCTACCTTGGCCATAGCCCTTTACAAGTTATCCCGTGCCATCTCTAGCCTCTGCTGCGTCTGAGTCAAAAACTCTGCGGTGCTAGGTACCTTATGTGGAATGCCTATGGTAGCAGGACTCAATGGCCTAAAACCATAATTGAGCTCAAATGGACTCAATCCAGTGGATGCATGTCTCTTATCATTATACACAAACTCCAATAGTCGTAAATGCTTTACCAGTCTGTTTGCGTACCACTAACATATGCTCTAAGCATATCCTCTAAGATCTGGTTCACTCTCTCTATCTGGCCATCCGTCTGAGGATGCTCAGTACTACTCATCCGCAACTGTTCCCAGCTTGGCGAACACCTCAGTCCAGAAATTTCCCGTAAACTTGGGATCCTTGTCAGAGACAATGGACCTAGGAAGACCATGTAACCTGACTACATTCTGGATAAACAACTCAGCAACTTGCGGAGTTGTGACCTTCGTGGTCGTTGCGATGAAGTGAGCCATCTTAGAGAACCTGTCTACCACTACCATTATGGAATTAAATCCCTTCTGCGTCTTGGGTAGACCAACAATAAAGTCCATAGAGATGCTTTCCCACCGTCCTGTAGGTATCTCTAAAGGGTGGAGCAAGCCCGGAGGACTTACTCTCTCGGCCTTGTTCACTTGACAAGCTGTGTGACGTCTCACTACAATTGTGGCCAAAAATAATGCCGTCTGACTAACTCAGTAGTCCTATCAATACCCGGGTGCCTTGCGCAGGGACTATCATGGCATTCATGAAGAATCCTACGACAAAGATCCTTCAAGTCTGGCATGAAAACTTTTCCATTTCTCAATAACATACCTTCCTTCATGGTGTATGTTAAATATGTCCCAGTGTGTGTCTCTACGGGAGCGACAGCCTCAGCTAACTCTTCCGCACGATCAATACCCTGGCGCGCCTCAGGCCACACACGCTGACAATGTGGATCGTCCTGCTGAGCCTTCTTGATCTCCTTCATGAGATCACTGTCAACTACAGTAAAGCTCATCTGATGCAGTATCCGAGATAGTGCATCGGCGACCACATTTTCCTTCCCTCTTCGGAAGTGAATTTCCAAATGAAATTCCTGCATCAGTTCGGCCCACCGAGCTTGGCGGCCTCTCAAATCTGGCTGAGTGCAAAAATACTTCAAAGTATGATGGTCAATATACACGTAAAATTCGGCGCCATACAGGTAATGTTGCCGTCTACCGTCACTATGTGACCCAAATACTCGACACGAGCCTTACATAACTCTGTTTTATGAGCATTGGCATACAAGACCACTTCTTGTAACTTGCCAAACACAATACGGAGATGAACCTCATGTTCGTCCACCGACTTACTATACATTAGTATGTCGTCAATAAAATTGACTACAAACTTGCCCATAGAATCACGTAGGACATCATTCATGAGCATCATGAATGTGGCGGGTGCATTGGTTAACCCAAATGGCATAACCAAGAACTCATAATGTCCAAAGCGTGGTCGGAAGGCCGTCTTCGGAACATCTTCCAAACCAATCAAAATTTGATGGTAGCCACTCTTGAGATCTATCTTACTGAAAATGACTGCCCCTTGCAATGCATCCAGTAGATCATCAATCCTTGGCATCGGATATCTGTGCTTTACAGTGATTTTATTCAATCCCCTGTAATCTACGCACGTCTGAAAAGTACCTTTTTCTTAACCAATAAAATAGGGGAGGCGAAAGGTGAGAAACTAGGACGGATATACCCCAGGTTGAGATATTCTTCCAACATCTTTCGAACTTCCTCCTCTTCTTTCAAACTCATCCTGTAAGGAGGTCTACATATCGGACTTGCCCCTGGAATGAGCTCAATACGATGCTCCACATTCCGTCTAGGCGGCAATCCCTCTGGCATATGGTCAATTAATAAATGTTTAAACTCAGCTCGGATGGATCGCTCTAGCTGACTAGCTGGATCACATCGTTGCTGCTGTATCAAATTAGCATTAACCAAAGTTATTAAATTAGATGAAGTTGCGAGTGGGTTTATTTGCAACAACTAAAACTGGAATCAACGTTCACATTTGCAAGATAACACAACCACACATATTGCAACTCCATTTTCTTTATTTGCATCAAGGTAACAAGAGGACCTTCAACTGTAGGTCACTCCCCCTTCAGAGCATGAGACAAACCCTCATGCCTGAACTTATATACATGAGTCTTAAAATCTATAGCGGGCTGCTTACTCGCATGCCACCGCTTACCAAGCACAGTATCAAACTTAGCTAATTTGGTGATCTCAAAGTCTAACTTCTCAGCATAGGTTTGAATGGACAACAATGCCTGAGAGACTTGCCTATTCCAAACCTCTGTTCCCTTACCATCTGGCATCTCAACTGTATACCGGTAATCCGAAGTAACAATAGCTAAGTGCAACTTCTTCACCACACGAGAGTTGATAATATTATGGGAAGAGCCAGTGTCAAATAGGACAAGCACATCATGACCTTCCAGCTTCCCTCTCATCTGTATCAGTTCGCTATCTGGAAACTAATAGGCCTCTCGCGCCTTGGTAGAAAGAAAACAAACTGGTGCCTTTGGAACAAGCTTCCGCACCGAAATAGTCATGACACGTCTAGCATCATCATCATCACTGACCAACAGGTCATCCAGGATAGATTCATCCTTGCCCTCCTCTTGACGCTGCTGTAAAACATGGAGCTTCTTGCCCGTGCGTCGAGGACAATCCTTGAACAAATGTTTGCCAAGGCAGAAGAAACACAAGCCTTCCTTTTTGGCCTTATCCTTTTGCTCAGGAGTAAGTGGCGACTTGTCGTAAGCACGACGAGCCATAGGAGATGCCGATTTCTGTTTCAAAGTCTGCTGCATCTGGATAGGATCCTTTTGCGAGAATTCCCTCTGACCAGCTTGGCCGGACTTCCGCGAACCCATTTTCTGGGGCACACTTGCCACTCCAGATTCAGCCTTGTTGCGAACATTGCCTTCGAAGTTGAGGGCCGTAGCAACTGCCTCTTCCAAGGTTTTGCATCCTTCATTAAGAATTGAAGGCCTCAACTCTGCATGAAGACCGAATATGAACTTGTGGACTACCAGCCACTCGGGAATCTCCTCTGGTATCTTGATCAGCATCTCTCTATATTGATCAACATATTCCTGCACCATGTGCTGCCTCTGACGATGCATGAACCAAGCATCCGTCGCACGCACATGCTCATGTGGAGGAATGAACTGCGCCCGCAAACTGCGCTTGAAGTCAACCCAGGTGAATGGGGCTTGCTGTGATTTCAGCAACTTGCGCCACCACATGTCAGCAAAGTCAGTAAAATGGTAAGTTGCCTTACGGACACGCCAGCCTTCATCGGTGGGTTTCCGTTTAAAATCAAAGTACTCTTCCCACTTGTGCAACCACTGATCTACAACATCAATAGTCCTCTGGGAAGTTGTACCAGCATATTTTGTGGGTTTTATATCTTTATCAGGAGGAAAATCAATGATCATTTGTGTATCAGAAGAAGGATAACGAGTAGGCAGCTGGGAAGGATACAAAGGTGGAGGCTGAGAAGAAGACGAGGGAAAGCCCCCGGCAAGCGACGATATCATTGTACGCATCTCTGTCATATATTGCTCCAACACATCCATACGTTCTTGTATGGGAGGAGGATCAGTGACAGGCGCACTAGGTAATCGGCTGCTAGGACTAGGTGGAGTTGTCGTCATGACTTCAACTGGGCTTGAGGGGATGTCAACTTTGTCATCAGCCATGGTATAGGAATTACCGAGGAAATGTGAAATGCGGAAATTTTCAGCTTATTCACAATTTAGAATCGAAAAAAATTGGGTGCCTTTCAACATTTCATAATGACAATTTTTTTGATTAAAATGAAGGGCTCCTAGCACTTTTGCCCTTCATTAGCATTTCACCATTGTTTGCATGCAATCCAACGGGTTCTTTTGATCAAATGGCCCTGGATCAACCAAATCTTGTCCATTGATCCTCGTGGACCCGATCCAACGTTCTAACTCATTTCGAACGTCAGAACTCGCTTTTTGCACATGTTGGACATGCTTTACACAAGGTGCCTAACTTGGCTAGGCACATGCGAGGCCCACGAGGCCCCTCTCTCTCTTCCCCTTGATTTTTGCCCTAATTTTCACCATCCCTGAAACGTAGTTTTGAGTATTCTCTCACCTCTCCTTAAGCCACATCTCCCTTCCTCGAAAGAAATCGTCGATAAATGTAATGAAATACATCGATCCTTCACATGATGGAGTTTGCATCAGGCCATAGAGATCACAATGAATCAGATCCAGAATGCCTTTAGCTCTATGAGCTTGGCCTTTGGGAAATCTTGACCTTGCATGCTTGCCAAGAACACAAGTCTCACAAGTCTGTTTCGGTGATGACTTGTTGATGTCTAAGCCTTTGTCAAGATTGTTGCAGAACATATAATATATAGATCTCATATGGAGATGTCCTAAGCGTTGATGCCATAGGATGTTCTTGTGTGATGGTGTAGACAAATTTTTTTCTTCAGATGTCAATGCACATTCGTGACTTAAAGTATGGAGATGACCATGCTCATCAAGATTAGCTTCAAAATGGATTCACCATGGATCAAGTACACAATAGTGGATGTCTCTCTCTACGTCACTTCCAGCACGTGTGAGACAGCTCATTGAGCTTATCCTAATCCATTTAGTAATTTGCCACATCATCATTGGTGGCTAGTGTTGACCTTCTAGATTCCTACATTCTAGGAGATAGATCCTATAAAATAGGAGATTTGGCATGTGTCTCTTATGGAAGCTATGTACAATGGATCTGAACTTTCCACATGTAATATCACATGTGTGGACAGGTCTTCACACATGTGGATCCACATAGATATCAAACAATTAACTTATACAACATGAAAATTGTCAAATCTAACACTCCTCAATTTTTAGTTTGATACATCTATAATACATCTATCTACAACACCTAAGGCTGATCTTAACTTGATAAATGAGGTCTTTGGCAAGGCTTTAGTGAGTAGATCAGCGAGGCAATCTGAAGAAGATACATGTTGAAGTTTGATCTCCTTTGCTTGAACCTTTTCCCTCACAAAATGGTGAGCAATCTCTATGTGCTTGCTCCTTGCATGGAATGTGGGATTGGTTGCTAGTGCTTGGCTTTATTGGTTGTCACAATAGATGATTGGCTCCTCCTCGGCTTTCATGACTTGTAGCTCCACCAATAGCCTCTTTAACCACAAGGTTTCCTTCGTTGTTGATGTCAAAGCCTTGTATTCCGACTTGGTTGAAGAAAGAGATTGTATCTTGCTTTTTGGAAAGCCAAGATACTGTGCCTTCACATAGAAAGGTAGCAAAAGCACTTTTGGACTTCCATCCACCTAATCACCTGCAAAATTAACATCCGAATAGGCCCTCAAAGAAAGATTAGTTCCATGATACAATATACCAAAGTTCTTGGTGGCCGAGATGTACCTTAACACTCTTTTTGCATTTTTCCAATGACAAACTAGTGAATTTTGCATAGATTGGCTTAGCTTGCCTACACTATAACTAGATCAGGTCTAGTTATAGTTAGATATATTAGGGAGCCTGTAAGCCTTCTATATAGTGTGATGTCCTCAAAGGATGCTTCATCATCACCATTAGAGACTTTTACATTTTGCTCCATAGGAGTATCTACTCCTTTGCAATCTTTCATTCCAAATTTCTCTAAGATAGAGGATGGCAATGTGTCGAGCCACTGACCCTCTCTATGACAACGTTTAGCATTGAATGAAGAACCAGATCATTGATGATAGTGATGGTGCAGCGCATGCTTCTTAGACACTCTTGTTGAAGTCAGTACATTTGTAGAATGCAACAGTGAGCAGAACCAAAAACCTCATCGTTTTCTCACAGAAGTGCTCAAAATGCTCATTCCTAAACTTTTAAATGATATCGACTATATCTAATCACCCCCCTAGTCTTTAAAGTTGTTAAAGGGGAGTGGCTGACACTTTATTAGATAATTATCAAATTGCTGGGTATAAGAGTCACGGATCTAAGGCATGTAAATAAAATATGCAATATAATTTTTGAGGGACTTGGAGGGGGGGGGGATGGGTTGGCACTTAAGTTCTCTTTCTCTCTCTCTCTCTCTATGCCTCTCTGTAAAGACCACTAGGGAAAGCCCCTAAGATGAGGATAGGAGAACAGAATAAGAGAGACTATGTGATAGCAAGAGGAGAAGAGCTCAACTGGTAACCTAGACCAAGTTGTTGACGGGATAATCTCTACCTCAATATATAGAAAGTAGAGTCCTGTGCATGAACCCACCCCATGCAGGTCAACTATAAATAAGTCACAGCTCTTCATGCATTCCTCCTGCCTATATCCGTCACACGTACATGCACTACTCCATATGTCTTAATTAGAGTGTCTGGGTCCTCTCACGGTCATTAGTGACAAACATGCCTTGACGTGGAATTAAATCTAGGCGTGACCAATAATCTCGAACACTGGAGGGCCGGTCTACCATATTAGGACTATTCCATGTCCTTAGCTGAATATGGCCGTAACATTCTTCCCCCCTTAAACAGGTTCTGTCCTCAGAACGGGAAAAAGAAAACATGAAATTCTTTCTTAAGCTTTCAAGTCTTACCCGTGAATCATTATTCTTAGTCTGATCTTTCCATCCAAATAAGTACTCAGAGTGGGAGGGATCTTCCCTAGTTGCTCGTTCTAAGGACAGAACTTGTTTAAGGGGGGGAGATTGTTATGTCCATGTCCAGTATGTGGGATTCGGAATAATTCCTGACATGGATAGCCGGTTACTCTAGTGTATAAGGTTGTTAGTTATGCCTCGTCATTCTGGGCTTGGCCAGTAATGTAATTAATTATCTTGCATAATTGGACCAGACCTGTAATTGGACATAGGAGCACTTGCATGGTGTTTGACTGCTATAATGCAAGAATAGGAGGTCAATAGCTTATATTTGGGTTGCATGGGATCCTAAGAGGAATATTCTCTCCTCAATGGAGATTATATATACCATGGAAACTCGCCCATTTCTCTATTGGATTTTTTGATCCATGAAGCCAGGATCCCTTCCTCTCTTGCATTCATTCACCATGGCTTGGGGGTGAAGTGGTTAGGGTATTGACCAGCCATTTCCAGTTGGTTGGGTGGTTTTGCTCCACTGGTGTCCTTTTGGTTGCATGCAACAGGATCTAGTCGAATCTTCACTTGGCGATCCTTACACACTCTCTCTCTCCCCTAGTTAAGAATAGAGCCACAACTGATCTAGAGCTAAGCTATGAAAGCATCACATAAGCAAGACTTAAGCTATGAAAGCAGCACATAAGCAAGACTTAACCCTAGAAAGCAGGAAAGAGAGAGATTAAGGAGACTAAAGAGAGAGATCAATATCATCAGCTGAATAACAAATGACACAGTTTCCCTACTTATAGCCAAGAGGAAGCCCTAAAAGGAAGCTTCCGGTGGCTAGGGCCCAACTGGGAGGGAAAATAGTGCGCCCTCCAAGAAGGCCCCCATTTTCCAGTAATATGTCCAAATGGCCTAATAATGAATAATAAGGCCAAAGGCCAACCATATAGTCTAAGTGTCACTAATGAATAAAAAAGGGCCCAAGGCCTGCTTATGCATAAAGTAAAGTTAATGTAAATGGACGCGGCGAATGTAATGAGCCGAATCCATAACTCTCCCTGGCACAAAAGAAAAAGACCCAACTGCCGAAAAGAAACTGGATCAAGTAGCAGCAAGCCCTGGTGCATCAACAGCTAGAACAACATCTGATGTAGAGGAATCAACAAGTGCAAGATGCAAAGATAGATGTCACTTTCATGAAAGCAACTTGGATTGTTTTTATGTCCTTGGAAAGTATTTTGCTTGGAACTTTGGACAAGTTCAAACTTATTGTTATTATCCAAGAGAAATCAATCAAGAATAAGGAGCAATCAGAAAATGAAAATAGTTTGATTTATGCTCTCATGTCAACTTATGAAGAACCATTTTGCTTTGAAGAGATTTTTGTATCTCAAAGGTGGATTAAGGCAATACTAGTTGAGTGTGATGCCTTAAAAGATAGCAAAATATGTTTTCCTTGTAAGCTTAAATTAGTTATAAAGTCAAGGAAATGGAAATATCTTCATAATGTAGGATCTTTTGGTTTCAATAAGATCATGAATGATGTGTTCATTCATAAAGATGAAAATTGTAAGTTTTCAATCTTAAAGGCAAGTTGTAAACTTCTTATGAGAATAAGTGAAGCATCCAAAGTGGACACTTATATCCATAAGCAAGTAGTTATTCTTATTGAGATGGAAGTGTCTTTTGATTTCAATATTAGAAAAATCATGCCAAGTTGTGGTGATTTTTGGACTTATGTTTCTAGCATAAGTAATTTTGATAATCATAGGAAGTGCATATTGTGTGGTCATAGTTGTTGTGATTATTATGAGACATGGAGGTCTCGGATTTCCATCAAGAAGGAGCACCATGAAGAGGATCTTAAAGAATCATCTCAAGGTTCAAGTGTGCCAAGGATTGAGGAGGAGAGATCTTCTCAAGTTGTGATTCCAAGTGATGGTGTATGATAAAGACATCAATAGGCTCCCATGTGGCCTCCTCAATAGGACGACCATCCCACTGGACCAAAAACTGAATCTGCCGGCGGCGTCGACTATGGTATAGACGAACCTGTAATATAGCAGCAGGTAAAAATGGAAATAACTCTGGAGTAGTAGGAAACTCAGTATCACAAGGAGCGTCATCCTCAATAGCAGCACGTAATAAACTGACATGGAATACATCACAGGCGCATGTGGAAGCAGAAAGCTGTAAGCGATATGTAACTGGACTAAGCAAAATGCGATAAGGCCCATAATAATGTGGTGCAAGCTTCTCAGTAGAAGCATGGCCCTAGACAAAATGATGACGTGCAACCGTAGGCGTAGATAAACCATATCTCCAAGTTGAAACTCAACATGGTGGCGGTGACGATCAACTGAGGTCTGATAACGCTGCTGAACATGCTGTAAATGAGAACTGGCCCGGGTAATAAGCTCTCGAGCACCAAGGTATCCAAAAAGCCCGAGAAGGTAGAACTGCATCAGCACCAGGAAGCCAATAAGGAAACTGGAAAAGAGATGGACACTCATCGCGAATAGCCGCATGATACACGTAACCATCAACCATATGTGCAAGGTGCCCCAAGAAAAGATAGCAGCATAGGAAGACTAGCACCAAGGAGATCATCCTGACAAAGGATAGCTTAAAATGGAGAAATATGCACCAACATGGTCAAAAGCATGAGAAGTACCAATGGCATACGGTACCCTCAAGGCCCATATCACGAGAAGAGCAGCATGCCAAAAGCTCCAGAAGGTCCAAGAAATCAATGCATCATCTAAAAAGACATGATGCATGAAAATAGTAGCAACAAATCTAGAAATAGTAGAGGCCCCAACTGACAAACTGTAGCCGAAAAACTCATCCAAAACGGCCTCATATGGACATACCAATCCATCATAGGATACACCAAAAACGGATGGAGAATCGGATGACCCGTCGGAACTGGCCGCAAGTGTAATCCCAAAGTACACACCAGGCGCACAAGTGAGGAATAGAAGAAATGCACTGGAACGAGGAATAGGTTCCGCAACATCAGTAGCAAGCATCAGAGCAATATCTCCGTGTAGCTGGGAATGAGTATCAAAGCACATATGAGCAACACTGAAGTATATGGCGGCAACATCCCCAAAAACTATCCAAGAGAGGGGAAGGAATTCTCTCAAGGTACCCTGATGGTCTCGGAACACCAGAACAAAGTGGCAACTCAACATCGGAGACCAAGCGATATGGAGCAACCTGAAATGACAGGGAACCTGAAGATCACCCAGACAAACAGTAGCTGGAACAGAGGCAATAACCCAAGCCAACAGGATATGCCAAGCCGGACAATGAGCAACAATCCAAGGAATAGATAGAGAGCCACATGCATAATCATAGAGATATCCGCACCATAGGCGATCAGTAATATGGAAAAACCAGCACCAATCAATAGGTTCAAATGAAAACCAAGCTATATGTAATAACCAGGAATGCCATATATCCATAGCATCGGCATGGACTGCAGCAAACCTATATGTAGAAACACCAGGAGACGGAAGGATGTCCGTGTACTCATCTAGAAAGATCCCAACATATAAATACCCTAGATAAGTAATAGTGACCGTCTGGCAAATATCCTCAGATGAAAAATGTGTAACAGTAAGGGCCAAAGGCGCATGAATCATGTCAGGAACCGTAGAAATATCATGAGGCAGATCACAAACCTCAAGCAGAGATCCATGGAGTAAAGCGAAAGAAGATACAACCTGATCACCAATAGCGAGGGAACCATCAAACGTGGACCCATGAAGAACCCCATAGAAATCAGCAGGAACATCGGCCATAACAGACTCAAGAGATGGAGATATAGAGACCAATGGAGAAGATACTGCACCAACCACCGAACCAGGAGGGCAATCTGAAGTATGCACAAAAGCAATAGTAGAAATACCACCAAGGTATACGGTCTCAATATCAAGGCACACAACAACAACCTTTAAATCCGAAGCATCATCAACCTGAGGAAGAGGACCCACGGATGGTGAAAGTGAAGCAGCAACTGATGTACTCTGAATGGAAAGAAGAGCTGCATTGTCAGCCTTTGGCAGGCTACGCATAAACTGCTTCCCGGTAACCAACTGGAAGTTTCCCTGAGAATCAATGCCAACAAGTGAGTGTGTAACTGCATCAAGTACAAATGTCAATGTCTGCTGTGTCAAGTCCAGTGTAACGGCTCCAAGAGATGCAAACCAATTAGCACCAAGGATAAGATCATAACGCTCCATAGGAATAATGTAAAGATCTGCGTGTCCAGAAAAATCTCCAATGCGGTATGGTAAACGTTGAAACATCTGAGAACTAGGAAAAGAATGGGAACTGGCAACCTCAACTGTGAGAGGTTGTGAAGCAAGAACAGGTGAAGCACGTGTCCGACTAGTGATATAACTGTTAATAAAAGAATGAGTGCTGCCACTGTCAACTAAAGCAATATACTCACGACCTGTAATATGTACATGTAACCGAATGGAGTGAGGACCAGGACGCCCTGTCCAAGTAGCATAGGCAAGCTGAGCATGGCAAGTAGCAGGAAGTAAATTAGTGGAAGGCTCAGAGGATAGGTCAGGCTCATCAGAAATATGAATGTAGATATCGGAATCATCTGGAGTAGTGCCCTCATGGTAAAAAACAGCAGTAGTAGTAGGGAGAGGCTGACGACAATCACGGGCAAAATGGTCAGGACTCTTACAACGAAAGCAAAGACGCTGCTGCTGAAGGTCAGTGAACTCTGCAGACGTGTAACGTCGGACAAAAGCAGGTCGAGGAGTCGGAGGACGAGGAGACGAAGGGACAATGGAGAGAGCTGGAACAGAAGGGGCAGGTGTAGGGGTGGACGCAACGGGAAAAGATGAAGCAGAAGATGGGGTCGGGAGAAGCGGGAAGGAAGAGTGTCAGAGTACTTATGCTGTAAAGTACTGGCAAGAGACATCGCCTCAACAAGTGTGGGAGGACAGAAGGAAGAAACATCATAACGTAAAGCACCACAAAGCCCAGCAATGTAACGAGAAAAAAGCTCAGTGGGCTGTAGATCTGTGAAAAGATAAGAAAGCTCCATAAACTGATATGTATAAGAAGCAAGATCATTGGTCTGAGTGAGACCACGGAATGTATCACGTTGGCGGTCGAGCCACTGAGGGTCAATCATAGCATGACGGAGGTCACGACGAAAAGTATGCCATAAATGGAGCCCTTCCCGATCAGGATCAGCTCTATAAACTCGCCACCACATGGCGGTGCGTCCATCTAAATGTAAAGCAGCCAACTGGATCTTCTGAGGATCAGTCTTAGGGTAGATTTGAAAATATGTGTCAAGCTTAGCAAACCAATTCTCTAATAAGTTCCCGTCAGAGGAACCGGAATAGGTAGCAAGCTGTACCCTATCACAAAAGTCTCGAGCAAAGTGTGGCTCAGGAAGTGGGGGACGTGAAAAGAAACCAGGAGATGGGTTAGGTGGAATGAACGGTCCACCACCAGGCTGACTAGCAGAGGAAGATGTAAATCCAAATGGAGGGGGGGTCCCAAATGAAGGAAGAACGAGGCCAGAAAGGGTCTTATCCATGTGACGAAACTGATCGGATAAGGTTTCTTGAGTAGTCTCACTCGGGGTAGGTGAATGTGTCATAATGATAGTGGTAGGAATAGACGAAAACTTGAGAGAGCGGACTCTTGTCGTCACCCCAAACTAGTCTATTAAAACCACTATTATCACAACTAAGAAAGGACAACAAATGAAGGCTGTAAAAATGCGCTGGACAGCCAGGAGGCAAGTGACAAATTGGAGTATCAAACGGAGTCGGAATTTCATGAAATATGGTTGAGGATGGGCGATGGACAGCCTGCAAACAAGGTGTGAAAAATGGCTGCAAACGGAGGCAAAAACGGACGAAAGTGACAAGTATGAAGCGGCTGGACAGCCTGCAAACAAAAGTGCAAAGAGGGCTGAAATTGGAAGGAGGAACAGATGAAAGAGATGAGGGAATTGGGCACTGGAGAGCCTGCAAACAAGCTGGAAATGGGTGATAGAGGGTTGGAACTTGGGCGCCGGAAATAATCTGCCCAAAATATATAAATATATATATATATATATATATATATATATATATATATATATATATATATATATATATATATATTTTCCGGCCGCCAAATTTAGCGGAAGTACTTCCGCTAACTATCTGCTAAAGCTCCGCCAAGGAAAATGCTTTGATAGGAGCTGGTCCTCCTCCAAACTGTGCTGAATGTTGCTGAAGCAAAGCAAAGAGAGAAAAATCAGCAAGGAAAATGGGCACCCAATCAGAAAATCAGACCTGAAATTCAGCAATCAGGAAAGTGCTTTGATACCAAGTTAAGAATAGAGCCACAGCTGATCTAGAGCTAAGCTATGAAAGCATCACATAAGCAAGACTTAAAATATGAAAGCAGCACATAAGCAAGACTTAACCCTAGAAAGCAGGAAAGAGAGAGATTAAGGAGACTAAAGAGAGAGATCAATATCATCAGCTGAATAACAAATGACATAGTTTCCCTACTTATAGCCAAGAGGAAGCCCTAAAAGGAAGCTTCCGGTGGCTAGGGCCCAACTGGGAGGGAAAATAGTGCGCCCTCCAAGAAGGCCCCCACTCTCCAGTAATATGTCCAAACGGCCTAATAATGAATAATAAGGCCAAAGGCCAACCATATAGTCTAAGTGTCACTAATGAATAAAAAAGGGCCCAAGGCCTGCTTATGCATAAAGTAAAGTAAATGTAAATGGACGCGGCGAATGTAATGAGCCGAGTCCATAACTCCCCCGATACTCTAATTTTTTTTTTTGGAGAGCTGCCCCAACCCACAAAAAAAAAGGGGGGGGGTGTCTGCAACCCCCCTTGATTCCCTCAGATGGGACGTCACCTTGTATTGGGGGGCTTTTTATATCTCGAACCAAGAAGACTCCTAAATCTGACAAGATTAAAATTCAATTCTTCTTCAAATATCTTGCAGATAAAAAAGGTAGCGACTAAAGGTCTTCGCCTTGTGTTGTGTTCAATAGAACTCCCTAAGCTTGCAACTCGATCCTTGTGATGAGTTGTTGAAGATCAATAATTATTTACATATGGACATTTGTACACTATATGCTTCTTGGAACTCATTTGAGCGAGTGTCAATCTTTGCATCAAGTGGTTTTGGCAAGTCTTCTTCTTAAGCCTGATATAATCTTGGATGGTATAGATTTTAAACTCGTTTTTGCTTTTCAGGTTCCAAAAGTTCACCCTGTATGATAATCCAATGAGGTCTTAGCATTAAACCAACGAATTATGGTAGTAGGGTTGAAGCCTCTACTACCCATGTCGAGATATCTAGGGCATATAGAATTTCTTTGTAATTTCACAACCTTCTGAAGGCCCCCTTGCTAAGAGTGGGTCCAGCAGTCATGATGAAAGGTGGCCTTCAAATAGTGCATCCATCGGACCAGTCATGATGTAGGGTTGCCCTGTGGCCTTGCTGGATCGCTCCATCGATCGGTTTACCTCCCACTCCGACTCAACGTTTGGTTCTTTACCATTGTTATTTGCTGGTAGGCGTTGTAAAGTATCTTTAGTAGGTTTCAACGTTAAAAGCATGGCTATTCTGACAGTGCGGGAGTTGGTTGGGAGTGCTCTCCCTGAACTTCCTATGAGATTGAGTCCACGTCGTAGCAGTACAAGAACAATGCCTGTTACTCCTATAGCATTTTCAGATTTGTCTGTTTGGCCAAATTTTCTTTCGAGCGTGATGGTATTTGCATCCTGTTTCCAATCCTTGACCTAGTTGCTCAGGATTTACATATACCTTTCCAAATCCTGATGTCTAAGAACGGCCATGCCACCGAGGTAACGAATGCACACCTTTATCGTTGTACTGTATTTTTCATCTTTCTTGGGCATCCTTAAGGTATTCAACTTCATGTTGTAGCTGTATAACATGCCATTTTCTTGATTGAAGTGGATATCTGTGATGGATTAGTCCATCTATGTGATGCTCTTTCAATAGATAATTGTGCATTCATCTCTCAAACCATTATACGGTGTTTGCAAGTCTCAATCTATTACAATGTTTGCATCTGCAAAGCATAATATCTTCTTTCAATGTGGACAGTGTGCTACCTATTCAGTAAGAGAGTTTGGCCTTTGGCCAATTAGTGTTGTGGATAGATGTCATATTGACTAGTAACTAGTTGCACAAATTTGTCACTGATTACATTGTTTTTTTGGGATGCAGGTTATTGCGTCTTTATTGATGCAGAACATGCATTAGATGCATCACTTGCAGAGGCTATTGGTGTACGGACAGAAAATTTGCTAGTTGCCCAGCCAGACTGTGGAGAGCAAGCTCTTGCTGTAACAGATACATTTGTTCGAAGTGGATCAGTTGATGTGATAGTTGTGGATAGTGTAAGTAGAGAAGTTGTAGCTGGTCATATTTCTTAAAGTTGGATGGAGCGTGTTCTACTTTTTGGGTTTTTGATTCTTATTTATGCTTTCAAAATTTTGAAAGTGCAGACTTTGATTCTACAATTTATTAAAATTTTGACTGTATGAGCCAAATCCCTTCTTCGTACTTGCAGTGCTTCTATGTGGTTTGAAAAGAAACCAAAATCTCTTTTTATTACATAACTTTTTCTAAAGACTAAAACAGAACCTTTTCAACCTTCGAATTTCCGTATAAGAGCTTAAGTGTGGTGACTCATAGAGTGCCAGGTTTGATTTGTAAGTGTGCTTATGCCTTCTAAAATATGTTTGAATGTGATATGGTAGGTGGCTGCATTGGTGCCTCGAACAGAACTAGAAGGAGAAATGGGAGATTCTCATATGGCTGTACTTGCCCGTCTTATGAGTCAAGCTCTCCGCAAGTTGACCCACTCATTGTCACGTTCACAAACTATTCTTATCTTCATCAATCAGGTGAGAGAGCGAGCGAGCGAGCGAGAGAGAGAGAGAGAGAGAGAGAGAGAGAGAGAGAGAGAGAGAGAGAGAGAGAAAAGAAAGCTTTATTAAAACCCGCGGGTACAAAAGACAGGATACATCTCAAGTGTGTATGGTACTCTAGGAGCGTATGACAAAAACGTCTCCAAAAAAGAAACATACTATTAAAGTAAAAGAAATCTATACTGAATATGCTGAAATCTCTCTACTGAGCTGGAAAGAAAACATATATCTATCATGATGTAAAACAAAGCCTCAAGTCTCAAGTCTCTGCCGAGGCTCTAAAGTAGGATGTAATCAAAATCGTGGAGTGAAACTGCCTCTGTCTGGACCTGTGGACAAAATGTCGCCGGCTCTGCCTCATCCTGCTGGGAGGATGACTCGGTCTGATGCACTGACGTCTGGTACGATGTCTGTCACTGACTGGAATATCTATCTCATCCTCGGATCTGTCCTCTGTGTCATCTGTGGACCTCTGTCTGCGTCTGGAAAAGAAATCGTTAATACTGCTCTGGGGATCCAAACTCATCTGGTCACTGACTAAGTCGCATCTCAAAAGCATCATCTCACGTATCATCAAGGCTACACAGCGAGGGTCCACATATGTGATCAAAGCCTAGAGTGATCTGGAGGAGTCTCGATATAAACAATGATATCGCCCTCTAATCTCATAATAAACTGGGCATCTGAAAATGAAGTGATCCTCATCCTCAATCTCACCAAGTGAACAGATCTGACAAACTTTGGCCTCCCTGGGTGTGCCATGAAAGCGACCTGTCTCATGTGTAACTGATGAGATGAGACTCTAAACTGTCCCAATATAAATCTCAAACCATGTGACAAACCCCCATCCAAATATCTAGGAAGGATAGGACAACCTGTACAGTCGGTATCCTTAAAGATGGATCTGTAGTAAAGGGGCTTCACTCCAAGCTGTCCCTCCCAAACTCTACGTATATAGGATTTGTATATAAGCTGCCGAATATAGTGATGTGTGCCCTCTGGAAGTGACGATAAGGAAATACCGATGTAGTCAAGTAGCCTTTCTGCCTGAGAAAACCATGAGAGGTGGAAACCGTAGCTGTGGAGCAATCGTGATGAGGTGAGTGCAACATAGGAGTATCTGGATCTGTCCATCTACATCAATCTCTGGAGAAAAATAACAATCCAAAAAATAGCCTCAACCTGTAATGGAGGAATTGCAAACTCTGCAAGTATAATCTGGTGAGGGATAGAAGGTTTCGCTCGAATCATACGTGAAAGCATAGTAATCTGCAGACGAGATATATCAGCCCACTCAGAAGAAGTCAGACCCGTACACCAAGTCTCTGTAGCAGACATGACTGTCGGTGTGACCATGGTATCAAACAGGTGACACTTACTCGAGGCATCACGTATGTATCGTATGAAACATGGGAGAAGTGGTGTCAATAGTTAGTATATATATATATATATATATATATATATATATATATATATATAGATAGATAGAGAGAGAGAGAGAGAGAGAGAGAGAGAGAGAGAGAGAGAGAGAGAGAGAGAGAGAGAGAGAGAGAGAGAGAGAGAGAGAGAGAGCTTTATTAATGTCTTTTGGGTACTTTAACGTACATAAGACCATAAAGTACATGTCAAGTGTGTATATTATAAGGGAGTGTATATAATGTCTCTAAAACATGATAAATAGTAACCATCAACCACCCATACTGATAGATGGAAAGGGGCTGCAAAATCTATCGATTTAGTTCATGTGTGTTGAAGAGCGGGCTTAACGCTCTTGAGACCTCTGAGCTCTCTGATTGGTGGGATGGTGGTGTTGCCATGCTTGTGGCCATGTGCCCCGATGCGACATATGACCCTTTGGTGTCAAATGTCGATATGGAATAAGGGAGTTGCTCAGAGTCCTCATGTCTGCTCATGGAGAAAGTAATGATTCAGCTGTGTGATACTAGCACCTCAGTGTGTAGTGCTTGGAAATGCCACGTCCCTCAATTCGAACATTCCTCTGAGCATGAGTGCAGCACATCTCTGGCCCTGGAACTCTATCAAACAGTGTAAGGTGACTGGGCCAGCCATTACTAGACAATAATATTTACTCGAATAGCATGGTAAAGTGGGCATAGAAGATAAAGTTCTCCTCTGTGTTTACAAAATTTGCAGATCGGGTCACCTTACGCTCTTTGATAGATATTGTGTACTGAGCATTGCAGCAGTACCACATATTTTGCTTTTTAAGAAGTATGTATTATGATGCAAATCATTCCTCTATGGGGACCTTGAGATCTTGCAAATGTACAAGGTTAAAAGCTAATCCTTTATGGTTTCATATTACTTGCACAGATCAGACAGAAACTTGCCACTTTCGGAGGATTTGGAGGAGCTCCAGTTGAAGTCACTTCAGGTGGCAATGCCCTTAAATTTTATGCATCAGTCCGATTAAACATTAGGAGGACTAATCTCTTGAAACGTGGGGAAGAGGTACGTGCTCTGATACACTTTTCAGAGATATCTGGCAACTTTTGCTTAGCCATTAATATACAGCAGAAATACTTAAAAAGCTGCAATGCTCAGTATAGAATCTCTTTGTTACATGTAAGTTGAAAATCTTGGCATGCTTTTACCTTGAATATGTAATAGCTAAGTTTACACTACTATCACTAGGTTTAGTTTGTTCTCATGCCTATTCCATCCAAAGATGCAGGCCACGTTCCGGAACGTGATCCGGGATTTCCCATTAGGGTTTCCCGGAACACAATTTTTTTTTTGCTTTTTTGTTATCAAACCTGCCAATATGGGGTATCATGTGAAAGGATTTCAAAAGAGCAGTTCTGTTGCTTGGTTTCAGAAGTTAACCCCCAATATCTGCTAGTCACTTCAATGAGATACTGAAGCAAATTGTTTTTGCAGAAACAGATTTGCAGATTAAGTCATATAACATTGGCTAATCATTTCATTTGTATCTGCCTGCTGCTATTCATTGGTCATTTGGATTGCAACTAGCTGTGGATCCCTCCACAATGAGAAAAAAATTTGCAAATTTTTTTGCTATCTGGGACAGTTTCTGGTCCCGGATCGCTGGCAATCCGGATCGCACGATCCGGATCGCTGGCAATCCGGATCGCGATCCGCTGCAACTGAGAAATCTCCATCATGTGGTTATCTCTGGTTGGGTAGAAGCATCACTCTTTTCTATTCTTTTACATTTTATTTTCTTGCAATACAGTTATAATCTGCTCGATAATTTTTTATCTTGCTACTACTTTCAATCATTCTTCAGGATTTGGGTTAGCCATGGAATTTATTAGTAGGCCAAGTTGAAGACGGTAAATCTAGCGTCCACTCAAATTTCAGTTGCTTAGGGATATCATTTGCAACTCTAGGTGTGGTATGCATATGACAAGAATCAGGCCAGGAACCATTCATGTGGAGAACTTATCATTTTAAGCACGCTTCTTTTCACGTGTTTTAGAAATATCAATATTTGCATACGAGGGCTATCTCTTAGCTCATGCCCACATTTTTCGCATGTGATGCTATAGTCTCTCAGATTCTTCAAAAATCAAGTAGCTCCTTCATGCTGCTACAAGGTTGAACAATTCTTCGTAACTAATAGAACACTTAAATCTCTTTGTATCATAGTTGCCCACTCCGAAGCAGAATGCAGTCTTGACACGTGTCCCCTTTTTTTTTAAAATCTGGAACGTTTTTTCTTAATTTAGTATTTTTTGAATATCTCTAAAACTAGGAAAAATGAGGGATTGCATTCAGGCTTTCACGATTTATACTATTTTGACTTGAAATGGTGACTTATATGAATTTTTTGGTTCCATTAGAAAGGTTTTTTGCGCTTTTACTTTCAAATTTGTTTCAAATGAAAAAAAACCTGTTATTTTTTTACTGTTTTGTAAGTGTTTAAAGCATTCTTAATTTAGTTTGTAATTATAGAACACATTCTGTTTCATACATACAGAATGATATGTTCTGAACCAAGTGGCTCAGAATGGGTATCTATGCTTTGTATCAGGACCTCAGGCCTATGTGGCCTACATGATCTGCTACCAGGACTTACAAGGCATTGAGGTTTTTGTCCGACCTCCTATTCACTGCAGGATATTGGCAGCATTTGAATCAATGATCAGGTTTCAACTTTCTATAGAGCTCTGACAGCCTGTATGACCCTATTGCATGTCCATCACTACTTTGGGACAAATAGGAACAGACAGATATCAATGTGTTGTCCTTCATCCCATTGCGTACAAGTGTCATCCTGCAGATTGACAAGCACAAGAAAGTATGATGCATAACTGAAAAGTCTTGCACAAACCATGATACTTGCTAACCATTGTCTCTACTTTTTACCATCCTGTATGCATTGAGTCTTACTGCTTTATGCTTACAGAATCCATATTTCAACCCAGACTTGGAGCTACTTCTAGAATGTTTCAGTTGTGTATCAAGATGGTAAATACCAGTGCATCATTTTTAGTAACATACATTCTCTTGCCTACCTTGGGTAATACCTATCACTGAACACATACCATCCAGACACTACATGTGGCAATCTTAAGTAGTTGAAGTCCACTTCACCTCGTTCCAAGGATGTCAAGGATGTATTTTCGGTCAAAACTCAGGAGTCCAATTTTTTCAGCTCATGATCTTAACAAGCCTGTGTCTGTGCTCGGTCAATTTGGTTATCAGTTTAATTCTGCAGCACAATTTCTTGAGGTCATAGTATGAATCAGTGTGTCTTCACTTTCTTATGATATGTGTATTTCTTGCAGACATTTGGGAGTCAAGTAATTGTGAAGATTGCAAAGAATAAGCTGGCGCCGCCTTTTAAGACAGCTGAGTTTGAACTAGAGTTTGGAAAAGGCATTTCAAAGGAGGCTGAAGTTTTGGACCTTTCTGTGAAATATGGCTTTTTGCAAAAATCTGGTAACTGGTATGTTTATAGTGGGGAAAACATTGCAAATGGAAAGGAGAATGCCAAAAAATATTTGAGGGAGCATGAAGAACTTTTCAATGCTTTGACAGTGAGTTTGAAAGACTTATTGATGGTTCATTCCAGCTCTTCAGAAGAGACAGATGCACAAGAACTTTTAAAAGTTGACGCTGATGAAAAGAACCAGGAGGAAGATGGGCAGATGGAGATGAGCAGGACAGTGCCAATGTAAAAGGGATGCAAAGCTTTGAATGCACTACCAAGTCTTTCTTGCCAAGCTAAGAAAAACAAGAGGAAGAGGTAATTCATTTGGGAATCCCGTGTCATATTTACTGGCTTCCCTTATAACAAGCTGTCCCCCTTCAGCTAAATGCCATCTATGTTATGGGGCCAAAATCAACATGATATCCAATTACCTTTTTGCGTAGATTGTATTGGAGCTTTTATTGATTTCTGGGAATCCCATGTCATATTTATAAACTTTCCTTGAAACAATCTCAGCTAAACACCATGTACATTGTGTAAGTGAGCAAAAATCAACATAACTTCCAATCACCCATTTGCAAAAAGAGTATTTTACCTTATATTAATTTTAGGATCCTGCTGCTCCTGTCACGATGTCTAATCCTCCATGTGTGGCGTTGGTTATGTGAGTTGTTTGTGCAAAATGGAATCCTTATTATGAGGTTTGATATGGTAATATCCTGACCGTGAGCCTCATCTTTCTTGCTTGTGTAGTAGTATGGGAGTGTAGTTTCATTTCCTTTGTAACCATGCAGTTGATATCCTAACAAAGACCTTCCATCGATTTGAATCTTACTAAAGCTTAAAATTGAAGGTCATCTCCTTAAATATGGTCATAAAAAGTGAAATTTGTTGGTCAAAACATAATTACAAACTTTAATGTTACAAATTACTCACTGCTCAAAATATCTTTAACTTTATGTGAAGGCCCCAACATGTTTGAAAATAGGGAGGCTTCATATGCCACAGGTCAGCAAGCCTACTTGATTTGGTTTCCTATTGATAACTCCCTAAGCACATCAGTAGGCATGTAGTTCATACACACATTTGCACATCGTGTGGTCACTCCAAGGTTTGAGGTTTGCCTTATTAAATGTAACTTAATTATAGTCATCCTATAAACTCGTAGTGTGTGAGTCTATTTGATTGAGAAGATTACTTTAAGAGTTGCTGTTATTTTAAAGTGAAGCTACCATTATATTTTGTGACAGTCAAATTTCTATAAAAATCGCAAAGGATCCAGTGTTTCATGCGTGCACGAAGCATATTGAAGCACATTATCATTTTGTACGTGAGAAAGTTAACTCTAGGGAAGGAGAGTTAATCAATTAGCAAATATTTTCACTAAGCCTTTTAGCAAAGGCAAAGTTTACATTTCATATCATTGATGAAAGTTGTTGAAAACAAGCTTATTGTGAAGTATGTAGCTTGATATATAGCTGTAATTATTTATTGTGTCATATTCGAGTTGTCAAGTCACTTGGTTGGGTATTGCCACAAATCCACCACCACATTGTATTTTTTGGAATGATTTCTATGAATGTAGGATACATTAATGGATGATTGCAAGTCAAGATGAACAGATTCATGTATTTGAGTAGTCCTGAAATGCCTACAATTTTAATCACATATGTGCATGGCCGCCTCCAATCTAACTAGCCTTAGCGCGAGGTCATTTTGCAAATGTGCAAAACTCTCTTGACACGGCTCTCCAATCAAACGCTAGGTCTATGTTAGCATAAGGTCTAATCCTATTTGTCTTTGACTAGGTTACTCATGTGTTATATTGCATGCAAGCAACTCTCGCATGGATGTTCTTCATATTTAACTAGGTCATTTTCTTTTTGTTCTCACAAAACATATATTCTTCAACTGTGATATCGAACATGTCATCATTGAATCTCTTGTATATTTTATATGAATTAACAAATTTTTCATGCAAATCCACTCATCCTAGTAAGCCATTTTGGGGGCTTTTCTGCACCTGTGGTGTATATGACAAACCTTGCAAAAAAGGTAAAGTCTAGTTAGAAAAACGTTGCAAAAATGAAACTTGGATTTTTTTTTATTTTAGAGACGTGAATTTTAAAAAACGTATTGTTATTTTGAATAATGTTATAGTTCTCAACTTGACTACTTTGAGCCCAAAGTAGCTCAGATATGTATTTTTCACCTTATTTACATTCATTTGAATTATAGACATGCAAAGATCTTAATGTATCTTGTCTCTCATTGGTTAAAAATATCAATTGAAACTAGACCCTTGAAACTAGTCAAGATCGCCTATTCACCTCATGTCTTGATCAAGGACTCTCATTGATTAGGTAAAATAAATAGATGGATTTTAGACCTCTAGGATGTATGTGAGCTCTCTCCATTATACATGAGCCTTGTTTGTATATATTCTACATTGAGAGAGTTGAAAACTTATTGAAGCTTATTTGTTGAGAGGTGAATCCAATGGCAAGGAGTTGCCATAACTAAATAGTAATAGCTAATGATTTTGATTTGAGGTCTCTATTGGATTTAAACTTAACTTTACTCCATGCACTGAT
The DNA here is from genome assembly GCA_029204225.1 of Diphasiastrum complanatum. NCBI lineage: Eukaryota > Viridiplantae > Streptophyta > Lycopodiopsida > Lycopodiales > Lycopodiaceae > Diphasiastrum > Diphasiastrum complanatum. The sequence continues at coordinate 4,313,441 of CM055106.1, read as the reverse complement.
CCGATACAAGGTAGAAAGAACATCAAATAGGTCCAAATCCTTTCAAGAAACGCTAGAAATAGAGATTTTTTAGTTTAGAGTAAAGATAGAGTCGACCTTGGGTTGAGTCGAATTGGATAAAAAAACTAGTCGATCATTTACTTGGATCGACAAGTCAAATTGAGTCGACATCTATTTTGATCCTTAAGAGTTTAAATATGAAATTTGACCTACTCTTTTTATTTTTACCCTTGGTCATATTTTGATCATTGGTCCTATTTCAACTAGAATTTATAGACTTTGTAAGTGAAAGATTTTGGAAATTTATTTATTTTGATTTTTGTTGGGGCTTTAGAATTCATTCTATTTTGTTGACTATTTTTATTGTTACTGTTTTTTTCTTAATTTTCAATAGTGGTACCAGAGCTTAAGGTTTGCTTATAAATAACAAATTCAATGGTTCAAATTTCTACATATGAAAATTCAATACCAGAATGATGTTAATTAATAGAGATTTATGAAAAATTGTGGATGGGTATCATGTGTTGCATGTAATTTAGCCCATGAGTTTAACATTGGAAGCCTAAATATAGCCATGGAGCTAAATTAGAATAGAATTAGTCAATAGGACAATTAATAAAGTGGCTATATATTTGTAAATAGTGAGACTGTAATAATGGTTGTAAGGCCCAGTTTAGTCAAATAAGATTCCAAACTCATAGTAGAAGCACAAAGGACCACTATAAATAGTTGAGGTCATGCTAAATTTGGAGGCTATTCTACTTCTGTCTAATTTGAATTCTTTGTGTTCTTGAAGCTTTTCTTGGAGAGCTTTATTGAAGTGTTTGTGGTTCATGTGCCTAAAATCACATGAGAGCTTTGATGAAGGTTTGCTAATTTGGTGAAGGTTTGCTACATTTATCTAGTTTCTTGATTTTTGATTTTGCTACGCAAATTTGATGTTTAAGAATGGATTAGATGTTTGAATACTAAGATTGGCACATGAAAATTTTGGTAGCATTAGATCCTTTCCCCATCAGATTTGGCGTTTTTTTTTTCAAGCTTAGTAGAGTTTCTTTTCACTGATTTTTTTGTTTTCAATTTTTCAAAATGTTTTGATTCGATTGTTGACCTATTAGTTTTTGTATGATTTCTTGTTTTGAATTAGTATTACTTTCTCTTAGCTTCTGTGAGGAATTGTTTTTTTTAATATTTGGAGCAACAATGACCAATTTATAGCCATTTTAGTGAAACCATTCCAATTTTAGTTAGCCTATGATTTTTGTTGTCTATTTTTTTCTATTTTCCCCTATATTTGCAGCCATTTTTTTACTGTAACTTTATACATTTATTGACCTCTGCCTAAGCTTGAATCTAGACCAATTTTGACAAGATTTGGTTACAATCTAACAAAGTTATGGGGATTTTACTAAACTATTTTCAAAAACTTTGGTAGGATTTCTGGAATAGAAGACCTTTAGGTTTTAAATTCTAAAGTTTTGTTTTGGTTGCAAATATTTTTTAAAACTTTCAAAGTGAAATTCATTTAAAAATAAAGAAAAAGACAAAAAAAACTCGCCCAAATGGCGGCACCCACTCAGGTGCTTTTTAAATTGTTGTTTTTTAATTAATTAATTAGTTAAATAAATAAATAAATAAATAGATAAATAAATAAATAAATAAATAAATAAATAAATAAATAAATAAATAAATAAATAAATAAATAAATATAGATTAAAAAAAGCACTCGTCCACACATGCAAAAGCTTGCACGTGCGAGCCTTTTTTTTAAAAATGCTCACCCTCCCCTCCCTTTCCACTTTGGAAACATTCGCCAGCCCTCTCTCTTTGGTGTCCTTCTATTTCTCTCCCATTGACTTTGTCTGCGCCATTTCTTCTTCTGCGTGCGTATTGAGATATTGTGTTGAGATCAAAGAGAGCACTCAATTCTTCAAGAAAATCAATTCTATTAGCTTAAGTGATGAGAGCTTCTAAGAGAAGCTATGGTGCACGACTTTCAATGCTTGAAACTTGAGGTGATCATGGACAGTTGGGTGCCCTCAGTCATGGAATCCAGAGAAAAAAATGGAGAAATGCATGTTTTGCTCTCTCTCTCTCTCTCTCTCTCTCTCTCTCTCTCTCTCTCTCTCTCTCTCTCTCTCTCTCTCTCTCTCTCTCTCTCTCTCTCTCTCTCTCTCTCTCTCTCTCTCTCTCTCTCTCTCATGGATTCTTCTTTGTTTATATTCACCCTGTCTTGCTATCAAAAAAATGGAATATTGCAAATGAACAATCTCTTCAAAGAACAAGGTTTCTAACTTACCCAAGCTGCAAATTTTTTTTAAGAGGCTTTTCTTATGAAGTAAAGAAACTCTATAAAAAGGTTTTTTTTTTTTTTTAAACTATACTCTACAAAGGTTTTTTAAATTATAACTTTAAAGGAGGGAAAGTCGATTTCCCACCTTTTTTTAAACACACACCACCTTCCCTTCGAAATGTGACTCTACATAAGCTTGCAGCTTTCGACACTTTCTCTTCACAATATTGAGAAGAGCTTCTTCGATCTCTTACCATACGAAAAGTGTGCCCTACCGGTGGGAATATTTCATGAAGATCAGTTCGGTATGCTCTCTTTCTCTCAAACATTATTGTATTTGGAGCAAAGGTACGCTTTCTACTGATATTCTACAAAACAAGAAATACACTCCGCTTACATATCTTTCAACTCTGAAAACGCAACTAAATAACCACATCTGTTGTCGCTATGGTGTAAAGATAGCACTTGTACGGAAAAACAACTATGGCAGCATCTCAAAAAGCTTCGTCTGCAAACATTCAAGTATGGGTTTTCGTTATCAATTTAGATACGAACGCTACAACACACGAACAGGTGAAGCTTTTTTTTTTTTTTTTTTTTTTTTTTTTTTTTTTTTTTCGTAAAATAAATATAATAACCCATGTTACGATCCTTCAAAATGCTTCTTTCTATCTACAAAAAGAGTTGATTCTTGTTATAAAACACACTATTACTGAGTAATTTTTAATGAAACCTTGGTCAATAAACGTCACGGTAAGGACTCCAATTAAGACGGTCTTAGACATCATGGAAATGCGTAAGACATGTTACGTTGTCTTTACGAAAGGGTTAGAATGGCACAGATCTGCCCTAATACCTAGTAAAGACATTGGAAATCACTTGGTGAGATACAACTGGAAATCATGGACATGCTCAGGAGTACGGACAGTAGTGCGTGACATACTTTACTCCGTAAGGGTCACTTGGGTTTGGATTTGCTCTGATACCAGCACACGTGTTCACACCAGGTCTTTTGGCTAAGTAAAACTCTAAACGGTTAAAACCATTCATACTCTTCTAGGCATAAAATGAACTGACATGGACCAACTACCCATAGGCTGATAAATATGGCACTCGTCCTGATACAGTGATATAACGACTTAGCCTATCGCTAAAACATCATGTGCTTGGGAGGGTTGGACTAGGTTTTAAAATGCAATTCAAAGCTGTTAAGTAGTATAATTTCTTTTGGACATGAATAACAACTGTCGTTCAGCTATGACACCTGTCTTCCTCACTAAACTAACTTGAGCGGTTTTGTTTTGTGGGATGGTGGACGTCTTGAAAGTGGTTATGCTTTATGGTGCTTTCTAGTACCGTATTTTACATTTTAGCTGTATTTTACCTTGTTGGATTATGAATAAAGGCTTCAAAGAGCTTCAGTCTTGCTTTGTCAAGAGGAACTAAGTGCAGTCTTCTCTCTCTCTCTCTCTCTCTCTCTCTCTCTCTCTCTCTCTCTCTCTCTCTCTCTCTCTCTCTCTCTCTCTCTCTCTCTCTCTCTCTCTCTCTCTCTCTCTCTCTCTCTCTCTCTCTCGTTGTGTCTCTATACTGCGACTTGCTACGACTTGGAGGAGTAGATGCTTATGAAGGAAATCAGAAGAGTATTTATGTGGGGAAATACTACGAAATAAGGTAAAGCTATGAACAATGCTGTGGCTTAATGACCTTTTATATATAGAAAGATTTTGTACTTATTTGCTGTGCTTATTGTTGAAAAGTTTACATAAGTTATGATAATGTGGTTTGGTATAGCATTCTGGACTTTGAAAGTACGTTTAGAATAAGCAAACTTGGGCGTTGCCTCAAGAACAATTTCTGATCGAAACCGCAGATATGCTTCTCAGAATCATGATTATTGAAGTGTCTTTGACTGCGAACAGCCGCATACTGTCCAATTGCAGTAGGGTACCTTGAATTTTTGTTTTGATGGCACAATGAGTGGTTGCTTCAAAAAGAACTCTTAAATAAATCTCGGTAACGCCTCTGCAAGATTGATGTAGCATGGCAACAAATAAAGAGTTTAAGAAAGCCTCCCTATAGATTTTCTCTGTCAATAACCATAAATTCAGCACAATCCAAATTCAATCTGTAAGAAAACATAGTCTAGTGGAGCAAATAAGAATGTGTATCTACTGCGCACTCACGTATCTCTCATAATCATAAGTAATGTAGTGCTTTTGTCCTTTTGTAGACAATTCATTGGCAAGAAAGCTCAAAGTGGAAGAAGCAAACGATAAATAATTTGCAAACTTTCACTTCAGACGAACAACTTATCAACAATGAATATGAAGAAGATGATGTTGCAGCTCAACAACTACATCATGATGAAAATAATCAACTTTGTTCATTTTCCAGAAGATCGAGAAGAGAACGCAGACCACCTATAAGGTATATTGACGAGTCTGTAGCCTATCTTGTTCAAGAGCTAACTACTATTGAAGAGACAATTAGTCAGCCCGATTCCAATATTTGGAAAGAAGCTATGGATAAAGAATGTTCATCTCTTATTAAGAACCAGAATTGGACTATTGCCAAATTGCCTGCTAGCAGAAATGTAGTTGATTGCAAATGGATATTCAAAATCAAATACAAGGCAGATGGAAGTATCGATTGAAGAAAAGCTCGACTTGTCGCGAGAGGATTTTCTCAGGCACATAATGTCGACTACACTGAGACTTTTAGTCCAGTAGTTGAACATTCTTCAATCAGACTTCTATTGTCATTTGCTGTAGCAGCAGATTTAGAGGTACATCAAATGGATGTATAGACAACATATCTTAATGGAGTTATCGAAGAAGATATTTATATGATGCAACCCAAAGGTTATAATATCGAAGACAGACATAATCATGTATGTAAACTCCACAAAGCACTTTATGGCCTAAGCAATCTGAAAGAGCATGGTTTCAAAGGATCAACATTTTTCTTATCGATCGCGGTTATAAAAAAAGCACTTTAGATTCTAATGTCTACTTCAAGTCAGTGTAACATTATTTTATTATTATCACTTTGTATGTGGACGACATTGCTTTTCAACAACAATATCGATCTAATAAAAGAAGCTAAATCAATGATGTCTTCATAATTCGACATGACCGCCGATCTGGGTGAAGCTCATTACTGTCTAGGTATTCAAATTCCAAGAGACAGAAAATAAAAGCTGATTTACATTACTCAACAAAGATACATTCACAATGTTTTAATCAGATATAATCTGATGAATTTCAAGTTAGCTCACTCACCGATGGACCCGTGACTCAAATTGTCGAAGGACCAATTTCCTCAGACGATCAAAGAGAAGGAGCATATGCGTGAGTATCCTTATCATTCGATAATATGATCTCTTATGTACGCGATGACCTATACTTGTTGGAGGGTTTGCAGATATCAAGGCAACCCTAACCATAGTTATAAGTGAGAGGGATTTGGGACCCTGTGTGTGTAAGTCCAACCCGATGATCACATAGTTATTTGATTTGTTACAAGTTAATAAAAGGAAAGTTAGGCCTTTTCACCCCTGAGCCAAGGAATATGAAGCATGAAAGTAGAGTGAGAGCCTGGCAATGAATCAACCATAAGGTGAGGTAGTAGATCAAGTTTGGCCTCCTTATATAGAGCCTACAACCAGTTGTACACTTAGTCATGCAAGGTCCTAACTCTCCTATACATAGATTCATCTAGAATAGAGTCTCTATGCATGGATCCTTTATTCATAGAATTGTTATTGATAACTCTACACATGCATACACTGTCCCAAACCTTGTACTAACTCCATTTAGTGTTTTGGGACTCACAAGGATATTAGTTACTTTCGGGTCACATCTATGACGTAGCATAACTAACAGCTTGTTTCACTAGAGTACCATGTATCCAAGACTAGGAGTATACTGAATCCTATGTACTGGTCATGGACATAACAGAGAAGGTGCAAGCCAAAGAGATCAAGCTCCAACATGTGTCTTCATCGAATTGCTTAGCTGATCTATTCACTAAATCCTTGTCTAAGGATTCATTTGTTAAGCTAAGATCTTTAATTGGAGTAATTGATAAAAGTATCATAATTTCTGAAGCTAGATTTGAGGAGGAGTGTGAAAGATTGCCTATGTTGGCAAATCTAGCTATGTCAAATAATGTAAATTATGTGCGTAAGTGGGTCCCACATGTGTGAGGCCATGGAGCCACGTGGGGAACCTACCCTAGTGTAGGTTAGATCAAGTCTAAAGAGTAGGTCAAGTCAATTTGGTAGTGATTCCTACTTTATAAGACCTAAATTCGAGATTTGTGGTGGAGATTGACCAACTAGCCACCTACTTGGCATGACTCTAGGAATGAGGCTAGATTGGCAAATCAGGGCAAGAAAGCCAAGTTAACTTCCTTATTACATGCTGGAAATTCATCTAACTTTACAACGGAAGAGGCTTTTCTATGTAGTGAGCTCTCCATTGTAAACACGTCTTGGAAATTTTTTGAGAGTTGCAGTCAAGACTCAGCTCATTATTTTTGGTTCTCTTTAGCTTATGAGTAGAATACTTGTTGTAAGCTTGATCTATCTCTATTGGAGAGTGGTTTTAAATCCTTTTTGATCATGTGGAAATCCAAAAATCAAAATATGGATCTTGCAAAGGTATCTTTTCATTTATTTTGTGAAAATAGCCCATTAGAAAAATAATGTTTTCCACTATGATATGTTTTGTTCCCATCTTCAAGTAGATTATCAAACAGGAACTACTTTTTGGTGTATCATATATATTTCAAATTGTTTCATTGACGTATTTGGTTTCAACTAAACATGATCAAAGTTTGGAGCATGAATTTTGAAAAGCGAAAAGTAGTCCCGAGAAAAATGATTGGACTTGTAGCACATTCACATGTTCATCTCTACTTGGCCTTGATTTTTCTGGAATGATCTTGTTGAAATCATTTGAGAAATGCATGTTGTCCTAACATCTCTTCAAACACTTCAAATTGGTGCATGAGTAGTATTTGTCGAATTTTCTAGGGCCATAAGGAATCAACAAATGACGAATTAATTATGTCGAGATTCATTCAAGAAGAGAATATAAATTAGAGAATCAAAGTCTACATCCAAATATCTTTGGAAGAGAAGCATGGGCCATCACGCTTTTGGCGCTCTCAATAAGTGTCTGGTTCTTTCTCTCTGCTACTCCATTGGACTAAGGAGAGTAGCTAGTGGTGAATTGTTGATGTATTCCACAGGCCTTGCAAAATTCTTTGAACTCGGTGGAGATGTATTCTCCCCCTCCATCAGAACACGTATAGCTTTGATTGTTCTTTGAGTCTGATTTTCTGTAGATGCCTTGAACTGCTTGAAGAATCTGAAAGTATTAGATTTATTCTTCAAAAAGTAAGTAGCAGTTCTCCTTGAAAAATCATCAATAAAAGTCAAAATAAAAAGCTCTAGTTATGTTGAGCATAGTTAGAGCTTCTCTTTTACAATGCTCCTCAATCCTTAGCATGCTAATCTCTCACAAAGTTTCATGTTTACTATGCTGAGCATGGCATATAGTCTTGTTGGTACAGAGAATGCTATGTCGGGCATAGAAAAGCACCCACACTTGACAAGACACAGTCCAACTTTGTTTTAGATAGGACAATGATCAAGATTTGAATCTGTGAAGATGAGGATGTGAAGAATTATTTTGATAAAGCTATTGTTACTTTGGTATGTAGTTTTAATACATTTTACTATCTTCTTCTGTTATGTTTCTATGCTCAGCATAGATTGGGGTTGGAAATACTTTGATTGTTGAGCAAAGATATTCATTCTTACTCCAACAATTTCTAAATAACTTTTTTATTCTCTAGTAAAGCTTTAAGCAATGCCTTAAAAATGTACTGGATGTTGTTTTTGAGGGGAAAGACCCAGTTTTTTCATCATGTAGCTCGATGTCAGTAGTTGTGGGATGTTCTAGGCTAGCTTTCTCAACTGCCCATGCTGTAAATCCCACGAAAAATCAGTCCCCCATCCCAAAAAAAAGAGAACCATTATCCCTTCTGACACCAATCTTGAAAGGCCCAAAGCTCGATTTGAGGTAATGGCCAAATGACACCTTCCCTTAGAGGAGAGTTAGAAAAATTGTGATGAGACCACATTGATATTGCCTGGAGCTTCGATTTGACTACTCCAAGATACTTTTGAAACCTCAAAATTAAGAGATCAAATACATAAAAATAAAAAACTAAGAGAAACTACATCTATTTTGGATATTGATCAATGTGACAAGCCTCCCATAGACCTTGCTATTGGAGATAGGCCTATGGAAGTTAGGGAACCAAATGAACACATGCACATAATCTAAAAATAAAATTTAAAGACCGTACACAAGCAATAGTTTTGGTTGACCCTACGGAATGTAATAGCATTGAAAATCTTAATAGTTCTAATATAGCTATCTATAATTTTTTGTTCTTGGTGGCATACATAATTTACAGGCCCGAAAGCAACTCTCCCAAGAATAACCCTCGCATAGCTTCTTTTCGTAGTGTCAATGTTATTGCCTTTGCGGGGCTAATGGTTGAGGAAGCTAAATTACTTGACTGGGACCACAATATTGACCAGGATTATCGAATAAAAATGACCATTATTCAGAGAATAAGATTTTTTTATAAAGATTATGTGAGAGTTTCCCAAGATGGAGACATTAATCAGCTGGAGCTCAAGGCACTTTGTGCACAAGAGATAAGCCTGCCATTTGATCCGAAAAATCCTACGCAGAGCCTAATAAAATATAACAATTTTTTTCAACTTGCTTATCGTACCGACCAGGTAATCTATTTGTCATGCTCAACATAGATTGTGTATTTCAAAAAATTTAATAATTAAATTTATTTTTACATAATTTTGATAATTTTGTTTATATTATTTTTTTTCTGTTCAGGTGTGGGCCCTTATAGATAAGATTTTTTAAAAATGAAGAAAAAATTGAAATAAAAGACCAATCAATTCAAGGTGGCTCAAAATAAAAAAAGAAGATTTTGACCAGCTCTTAGAGATTAAAATCCATTTCTACAAAAATGGGAATCTTTGAGTGGAAGAACATGCAATGGATCAATTCTTCGAAATTGATAATTAGTGTCCTTTTAAGAGTTGCAGATGGTCAACTCTCTCTCTTGCAGAAATGGGAAAGGAGTTTCAGAGGTAATAATGACAATATTATTCTTTTAATCTAATTTCTCTTCAAAGATGGCGATATTATTTTCTTGTAGTATTCAAGATTTAATATACATTTTGCCTATGTTTTATTTTTATTTTTTTTAAAGATGACAAATCACAGCCAACAGATCTGGCGGAGCCTATAGGAAAAGTATGAAGCAAAGACCAAGACAGAGGTCTTGCATCTGATGCGAACCAACTGTTCAGCTTGAACTGGGATGGTGCAGATCTTGATTCACATGTGAACAAGATTAAAGCCATTTTTGCCCAGCTAGCAACAATGTGAGTGGAGCACAAAATACCCCCTGCACAACAATTTATGTTTCTAATCAACCCTGCTGTAAATCCCACAAAAAATTACTCCGCCATCCCCTTCCAAAAAAAAAAGAACCATTACCCCTTCCGACACCAATCTTGAAAGGCCCAAAGCTCGATTTGAGGTAATGGCCAAATGACACCCTCCCTCTGAGGAGAGTAAGAAAAATTGTGATGAGACCACATTGATATTGCCTGGAGCTTCGATTTGACTACTCCAAGATACTTTTGAAACCTCAAAATTAAGAGATCAAATACATAAAAATACAAAAATAAGAGAAACTACATATATTTTAGATATTGATCAATGTGACAAGCCTCCCATAGACCTTGCTATTGGAGATAGGCCTACGGAAGTTAGGGAACCAAATGAAACACATGTACATAATCTAAAAATAAAATTTAAAGACCATACACAAGCAATTATACAGAATGTAATAGCATTGAAAGTCTTAATAGTTCTAATATAGCTAGCTATCATTTTTTTTGTTCTTGGCGGCATACATAGTTTACAGGCCCGAAAGCAACTGATCCCAAGAATAACCCCCGTATAGCTTCTTTCCGTAGTGTCAATGCTATTGCCTTTGCGGGGCTCATGGTTGAGAAAGCTAAATTACTTGACTGGGACCACAATATTGACCAGGATGTTGGAATTTCCTTGAAATTCAATTGGTAATGAGGATCTGTTTATTACCTTCCTTTAGAACTGTTGGCAAAACAGTTGGGTGTCTTAAAACTTGTTTTGCTTTATGGTACTCTTTGTATTGTTAAACTTTATACAACATTGTTTTTACCTGTTATGCTATAAATTGAAGGGTTCAAAGGGTTTGGTCTTGACTTGTCAAGAGGGACTATTTGAAGTCTTGTTACTCTCTCTCTCTCCGCTCTCCCTCCTCTCTCTCCCTGATTTTTTTCTGACCGTCTCTCCCTCTCTCCCCTCTCTTTGCACTCTCTCTCTCTCTCTCTCTCTCTCTCTCTCTCTCTCTCTCTCTCTCTCTCTCCCTCACTTTCCTCCCTCCTCTCCGCTCTTTCCCTCTCTCTCTCTGCTCTCTCTCTCTCTCTCTCTCTCTCTCTCTCTCTCTCTCTCTCTCTCTCTCTATGCTCTCTCTCTCTCCCTCCTCTCTCTCTCCCTTCCTCTGCTGTCTGCTCTCCCTCCTTCCCTCCGCTCTCTGCTCTCTCTCTCTCTCTTCTCTCCCCCTCTGCGCTCCCTCCTCTCCGCTCTCCGCTCTCTCTCTCTCTCCCCCTCTTAGCTCTCCCTCCTCTCTCTCTTCTATCCCTCCTGTTGTCTGCTCTCCCTCCTTCCCTCCGCTCTCTCTCTCTCTCTCTCTCTCTCTCTCTCTCTCTCTCTCTCTCTCTCTCTCCAGGCTCTCTCCTCTCTTCTCTCTCTCTATCTGCTCTCCCTCCTTCCCTCCTCTCTCTCTCAGTCAGTTAGTCAGTCTCTCTCTCTCTCTCTCTCTCTCTCTCTCTCTCTCTCTCTCTCTCTCTCTCTCTCTCTCTCTCTCTCGCATCTCGCGCCAGACAAAAAACGTTCTTCGGCCCTATAAAATAATATAGGGCCCAAAACGGCCCAAAAATCAGGCAAACGGTAATTACGTTAGTGTTATAATGTTTTGATAAAGTGAGGGATTGTTAGCATTTGTGACCAAAACACACCAAACACAATGTGTGTTGGTCCAGCGTGGCAATCCATGCAATAGTTTCTTGGCATGTACGCTCCCTTTTTATGATATATAAACAGTCTACGTTGGCTGTCAACATAGCAACATTTCACCACACCTCTCTCTCTCTATCTCCCCCCCCCCCCGCGCCACGCACACACACACCCTCCCTCCCTCCAAAGCACCTATGAGATAACCCAACAAAATTGAATGTTGAAGAACACACACCCTCCCTCCCTCCAAAGCACCTATGAGATAACCCAACAAAATTGAATGTTGAAGAACATAAAATGAAATGTACATGAAAGTTCATTTGATGTAAGATAACCCAACAAAATTGAATATTGAAGAACATAAAATGAAATGTACATGAAAGTTCATTTGAATGGCAAGTTTTTTGCAATGACGTCACTTTTGAATGGCAAGTTATATGTAAGCGTCATACATTTGAATGGCAAGTTCTATGGAAAACCTCAAATGACGTCCATGAACATTGCACAATATAGGATAACCCTGAACGTCAATTTCAACACTCTGGATGCATAATCTGATGTGCCCAGCAGATTGCACAATACCTATTCTCATTAAATATCATAAAATTTGACTAAAAATTAGCATCATGCTTTCTATCATTCATTCAGTGTGATCTGTCGAAGCAAAACTATCAATAATGCAGCAAGCAAGCATCAGTAAGCTTGTTTACTGGTAGAGATTGTAGTAGAAACTTACATAGGAATAGTGTCATCAATCTGCATTTGAAGCTTGTAGGTGTGAGTAAGTAAGGTTGCTATATTCTCAGAGATCCTACTTAAACGTAAGGGAATAGTCTCAGTAATCTGCGTTCAAAGCTTGTAAATTTGATGAGCAGGCAGTCATCAATCTGCATTTGAAGCTTGTAGGTGTGAGTAAGGTTGCTAAATTCTCAGAGATCCTACTTAAACGTAAGGGCATAGTCTCAGTAATCTGCGTTCAATGAGCAGGCAGTCTTATTCAGCACATATGAGAAATGGCTGCAGCTTCTCATTGGCAGTTGCATTCAAAGATTGTAGGTTTGAGCGGGTAGTCTTGATTTAGCACATATGATCAATGACTGCAGCTTATCATTCGCAGCTCCATGCCTTCCCTCCATCACAATATCCTTTGGGCTCATGGTAGCTGGAAGGGTCCAGTCAAATGCATGCAGAAGCACAGCCAAAGTGTATGGCACTTGCAGTAACGAGAAGAGAACTGCAGGGCATCGGCGCCTGCCAGAAGAGAAAGGAATCAGTTGGAAGTGGGTACCTGACATATTTACGTCCGAACCCAGGAAGCGTTCTGGCTGGAATTCATCTGCATTTTGCCAGTAGGAAGGATCGTGGGCAACGCCGTACAGATTGACGTATACGTTTGAATGTGCAGGAATTCTGTACCCGAAGAGCTCAGCCTCATGCTCATTCACGTGGGGAGGTGTGAGGTAAGTGATGGGATACAGACGCAATGATTCCTTGACAATGGCATGTAAGTAGGGAAGATGATCCAGGTCTGATTCTTCTAGTGGGCGGTCCTTCCCCACTATGCCATCGATCTCCTGCTGTGCTCTAACCAGCTTCTGTGGATGCCGAAGTAGCTCCGCAAGGGGCCACTCAACAGACATTGCTACAGTATCAATGCCGCCAAATAGCATATCCTGCCAATTGATCAGGCCATGGAAATAGCTTCAGCAGATCATTGAGTTTCAAAACAGGAAAAATAAGTTTCTTTTAATGCTCTTGTGTGCATAAAAATCAAGCTGTTTTACTTTATAAGTCTAGGATAGTAACCAGAACATACAAGTAAAACGAAACAAAGTCTTGCAATATGCTATGGTTCCCATCTCAGTGAAGTAGCAATAGCATCCTGTATAGCACGGAATGTAGGGTCTAATTCTAAGAGTAGCTGAAATCACAACCATTAAGATACATTTAGCAATACTTCTTTGAACTTTCGATACGTCCATAGAAAGAACAGACTGCCTAGGAGCTCTATGGGATTAATGTAAAAAAACAGCAGATTGAAATGACAGAAAGTAATCCATTATTGCAAAGAATTGTGCTTAACTGAGAGAAATCATAGCTGAAAGCACAGTTTCATACATTAAGCATGGCTTTGATTGCATTCTCCGAAAAAGTGTCTCCTCCTTCATTGTATCCCAGCAGAAAATCAATGAAGTCCTTCCTGTCGTTTTGGGTAGCTGGATTGATCTTGTGCTCTTGAACAACAATCTCATAAATAAGCCCAAACCTTTTCGCAATTTTCATGGTGTTAGCCTCTATTCTTTGCAGATCAAATCTCGCAAGCTGTGGAAACATGTCGGCAATATTTGATTGCTTCTCAACCTCCACTGCGTCTCTTCTCACAGTCTTCAAATCCCTCACAGCTTCTGCGAGCTTGCGGGAAGCGGGATGCAATCTACCGAACATCATCCGGCCTATTATGTTAGTGACAGTATCATCTATGGGTGATCTCACATTGAAGGGTGCTCCTCCTCGGCAATTAGCGGCAACAGTTGCAACCAGAGATAGCACCTCTTCTCGCCTAATATAGGCCATCTCATTCAGCTTAGGTTGACACAGTAGCTCAGAGTTGATGACTTTTCTCACTTTTCTGAAATGGGCATTGTAAGGACAGAAATCTAGACCAAGGTAGCCGAATCCGATGTGCTCTCCAGCCATGTGCTCAGGTCTGCCACTGAATTCCGCATCGTGGATCTTCAACACCTCCATTGCTGTTTCTGCACTGTTCACAGCAACCACATCAGCACCTCCGAGCTTCATGTACACAACTGGCCCATAACGTTTAGCCAGATTGAAGAATGCAAGATGGCGTTTCCGAAATCCAACTGAGAGGAAGGCTCCTATGACAGGAAGATTGATGGGTCCTGGAGGGAGCCTCCTACGTCCACCTGCTAGATGGTTCTTCATCAGCCTTATAAGGAGGATTGTGATGAGTATGAGCCCACCTGCTTGCAATGAGATACTCATCGTCCAAGCCATATTGCTGCCAGAAGTGAAGCTTTCGCAGCTCCTTGATGCAGATCTAGACTTCAAGCTCTCACTAACATCTTCAGAGATGATAGCTAGCTCATGATCATCCAGCTCTCAGGCTCTCACTCAACATCCTCAGATAGATAGCTTGCAACTGATCATCCAGCTCTCAGGCTCTCACTCAACATCCCCAGCCTCTAGTTGTGAAACATCAACGAACAATCAGGACTGAGAATGGGAAGCTTTTGTAGTAGGCTGCTGCAGCTCCAATGTGCAAATTGGAAGTAGCGTCGTGTACTGTTGAACATGCTTTCTTCACGTGTTTCCCGTGCCAGCACTACAAGAGGTGGAAATCAAAATGGCCTTCAAAGGAGTGCTCGAAAACCTGTTTTGAGTATCCTCAAAAAAAACCTGCATTTTATAGAAATTCTCAGTTTTTCAAAGACTTTTACTCATAAAAAGATTTATATTCTTGTATAAAAATCGTCAAAATATTTTATTATATAGATTTTTGAAAAAACTTGCCGATTCCATTCTTATACTTTGCCGATTTTTCCAAGCACCGCCTTCGAGAGTCTCTTAGTGTAAGTTCAACTTCCAAAAGTGACAAATTTTTCATTCAAGTTCAAAATTGCCTTTGCATATTGTTTAATAATTTACATGAGGAATCAATCATTGCAATGCAAAAGGTTGAGATAATTCAATCATGGTCAATTCAAAAGGTGGAGATAATGTAAATCAATGCTCGGGAAACCTTTTGGGGGTTTCTCTCCAATTTCTCGCATTTTTTAAAAGTTGCTGGTTTTTAAAAATTTTGAGTTCTAGATCCTACATGTCAAATATTTTGTCGACATAATGCTTAACATTTACATTAATAAATTATTTTATGAACTCAATAAACCTGTGCAACCTAAGTTTTATAAGGATATACCTGTTTTACTATACACAAATTACCTCCAAATAAAACGACAAATAAAAAATTTCCTGTATTACAAAAGAACTATCATTTTTTTAAAGGTCAACTTCCTGTAAGGTTTTTACTAAACCGATTTTCGAAGAAAGATGTTGATTCCATTCCTATACTTTGCTGGCTTTTTCGAACACTAATAAACATAGTTACCCAATCACTATCAATTCAAAAATTAGAGCATGGAGATAGTCAAAATAGTTAATAGTTGTTTGATTTGTCAATGGCATACATACATTCTAATTATTGTAGACAAAGTTTGTCAAAAATCTTTCTCAAAATCAAAAAGCTTCCCCCCCCCCATCCCTTTTTCTATTATGCTTAGTTCTTTTTCTTCATGACTTTAAAATCTATGCACATGTAGTGCAAAAGTAAAAAGAAATCATGATATAAAGTTGAATGTTTGTAGAAAATGATACCCTAGTTGGTTCTAAGAGCAAGGAGTGTCCAAATTGCAAGCATGAGCTAAATCTCTATGTCCACATGGAGAAAGTACCCTTATAACCAACCATTGTTTTTAGAAGCCAATGGTTGAATTTGAAAAAAGCAAGGCACCAAAATATTAATTACCTTTAAGTAATTGGCATGAGCATTGATAGTGGACAGCTGTCAAATGTTCATAAGCTTTGAACACCAGTGTTCACAGCCATATTCAATTGGCCTTCAATTGAAGGCCAATTATGCCCAGTAGCAGACCGTGAGTAGGCCTGCTACCATGTAGAAGCGCCCTTCAACGCACCCCGCCACAGGGTGGCTCGGAGCGTGAATGGTGTCTGTTACAGAGGGTAGTGCTCACGCCTGCTACCTAGTTCATATTGACTTTTGAAAACTAAGTTAGTTCATAAACAATCAAATGTAGATTTACACAAGTTCTATGTATTAAACTTTATCCACACTTTCCTGTGCTAAAAACAATGTACAATTTAATTTTTCTTTCAACGATCAATGAATAAAGTCCAAGCCATCACATTTTATTTAGTTATATTAATACAACAGATGAATGGAGCTCATGCCTAGTCATTTGATCTAATTTGGCCTTGATCAGGACATCATGTGCCTCAAAGGAAGGGAGCATGTTGTGAAGCTGACTCAAGTGCAACAAGTATGTCGCGAACGATTGAAATGGGCAACCCTTCCAAAGTCTCAATATAGTGAAATAAGAACGAGTCTCTGACATGCAGTAATCCAATCATGTACCTATCATAAGTCAAGAGCTAGCTCTGAGATTTGATATTAGGCCTAGATAACTCTTGGAACTCATACCCTGGAGTTGGTACCCTGGAGTTGGACTAAATATCCTAGACCTTAAAGTCCCAAAATTAATCTAAGTCTAGAAAAGAGTCATGTTCTAAGCAATACTATGATTCAATATTGAGGGGAGGCAAGGATTTATAGCAAAATTATAGTCAGATGGCCTGACACTTAGAAATTTGGCAATTCAACTAGCCACAAAAATTCATCACCATGTCTTACCTCCTCTTACTAGCACAAGCAATGCTTGATGCCCAGCTCACGTTGGTGGCCCCAATTAGACCAATCAATCCACAATGAATGTAAAATATTTTTTCATATCAATAAAGATGCTCATTGCAGATGATTATCAATTTGGTTTTGCCTACATGACAGGTCCAAGTGGAAGGACCCTTACTACAACTAGACGAGTGACAATGCCATTGAATTAGGTTGATGACCATTGTGATTTCAAACTATCTCATGAAACGGCTTGTCTTTGTTTGTAACTTTGCGTTATCTTATGGATGATGTATGAATTGGATTTCATTGGTATCCCTCATAATGTGATGGATGGTTGGACTAGTTTGATTACGATGTTGGCATTTTAGATGAACTTGTGTTGGATGGAATGAGTAGACTTAAGCGTGTCTTAGTAAAGCCACCCAAGTCTAGTGCCATTTGAAGTGTCGACACTACAACTACTCGCATGCACTTTGAACGAGGCCAACTTCTACTAGATGCCACCAAGAAAGGAAGAGCAGCACCAATAAGTTTCTTCATGATTATTTGCCATTTTTCACATCCAATGCACACTTCTCTAAATACACCCAACCCTAAAAAAAAATCTTGAAGTGATCTTGTCATATTAGCATAATGTATGTCCCTATCTTGGCCACTTTGGACATTCACATGTTATTTGTAGCATGTCCTGCATATCAAATTATCATCTACCTTTTGAAATTTGATTGTTCGAGTTTCTACATGAATGGTTGAGCTAGGGTAATATTCATACATAAGAATAAATGAGCTATAACTAGTAGTCGAATGCTTATTGCTATTATAGACAAACTCAATCAAGGGTAGATATTTCTCCCAATTTGAAAAAATAGGGGTAGGAGATACTTTGGTGACCATCGTATGTCAAGTACAAAAAGAGGGTTAACTTCTTTTTTACTGTCAAGAGAGTAGGGAGCCCATTTTTTTTCGTTGATGAATATTCGAGAAGAACAAATGTTCATTTCGTTAAGCAAAAATCGGAGGCTTTCAACAAGTTTCAACAATTCAAAGAGCATGCAGAAAATCAAATTGGTAAAAAAAATTAAAGCACTGAGGTCCGACAACGGGGGAGAATATGTCTCTACTGAATTCAAGGAGTATTGCCTTAGCAATGACATTGAGCAACTATTTGCCTTAGTCGAATGGTCTTGCTGAGAGAAAGAACAGAACCTTAGTTGAATTGGCAAAGCGCATGCTAGCACATGCGACACTTTCGAAGTCCTTCTGGACTAAAGTTGTTTCCACTGGTGGGGGTGGAGGTTAGCTCAAATGCTCCTTATGCTTGCTAATGGAAAAACATTCACTATGGCAAACAATAAAACATGGAAATAGAAAGCGATAGAAAACGCAACCAAGAGCAATAGCAAGTAGTGAATAGCAAATGAGGATGCTTCTCTTCCAAAAATGGTAGAGTTTCCTCCTTCTCATTAAGCATGAAAATAGTGTACAAATGGTGCCTTTTTATAAAATGGGAAAGGCCCTTGCCCCTCAATCTTATTGGTTAATATTCACAATGATCCTAACCATTCATCTTGGACCCAACTTGATCTAAGGGTCCACAAAAAGTACATTAGAAATCACAAGAGTCCCAATTTGGATCCAACTCTAAAAAGTGATCTCTAAGTTTAAAAATGACATTGGGCCTCTAGTTTTATTTTAATTACAAGGCCCAAGTCAAGTTTATTTTATTTACAACTTCAATTGCGTGCTCATTGGGCCATGGACTTATACACGCAGGATGCCATGCCCTCGCAACACATTTTATTGGAGGATTTTATTTATTTACACTTTGTTGGGAATACCCCCAACAATTGTTAAATGTTGCATGGCTACTTACTGATGAATCAGAAGATTTATTCATAGATGATGAGAATGTCTCACGAATTCAGAATTGCCAGATGATTTGGACATTTCTGATATTCAGATCCTCAACTACATGGAGGCACTTCCACTCAAGACCTTTCTGCAGCAGTCATCCAAAGTAGAACCAGTTGCCAAGGTTACGGTCGAAAAACCTGATAGCAAGCTATACTGGGTCAAACGATCAAATTATCCATGGGACCTCTGTGAAGAGGAAACAATCTTTCAAATCAACGATGAGATCCTCCATGATGTGCCACCACTTCCTCATCCACACACCTCACTCCTCCGAAGCCACAACCTTGTGGCCATACCATGAAAGAGAAGATGAAGAAACCCCTTCAAATTCAGCTGCCTGGAGACCTTACCACTGCTAGGGAAGTTCTTGAGATCTAGAATCAACATGCAATCAATCCATGCAAGCAAAGTACCACAAAATAGGAAATTGACTAGCATGCAATCCAAACAATTTCAAATTTGCCAATTTTACTTACAAAATTGCAAAAATTCAGACGACCAAATTTAATTGTAGCCATCTAATTGATTTGACCTTGCTGGATTTTGGTTATTACTTTCTATTTTGTGTCAAAAAACATAAAAAACCAAGCAATTTTGACCAAAACATAGCCTAGAATCATAAATCATTGAAAGATCCGGCATGCATTATTAATTTCATCCTTAATATGAAAGTATACTTGTTGGAAAATTCAGATCAATACAAAATTTGAGCTACACAAGAAAAAGCTCCAAGAAAGCAACACAAATTGGCTTTCTAGGACAATTCACCATAACCACAAAAAAATCAAGAGAGACATGGACCTTAGTAACATGCAAATTGAAATTGGGAAGATCCACCAACTTGCACACTTGTTCCACCACCTAGATGAGAATACTAGTTGATCTCCACCAAAATTCCAATGGAAAGCACCACCACTCCAAGTTTCTCGATCTTCATAAGCCTTGCTCTGATACCACTATAAGGGCAAGCTCCTCAAGATCTTGCTTACAAGACAAACACAATGGAGAAACCACCCAACCAAGTGGAAGCAACCAATCAACTCTAGAAGTTGCGGGACTTTTAATGTCACAGGACCTAATAGTCAAGTTAGTGAATAAAAGAAGTTCCCACCAACTTTCAAAATGGTTCCCTCTAAACTTCATAGTTAGGGAGGTAGAAATTGGCCAATAGGATTTGAGGCCAAAGCCCTAAAATCCACTATATGTAGTTTCGAATCATTTGTACATGTTCTCTTCATTTCGATACAAGCAGGTTGGCCCTCTTATGGAATGGATATGGAATGTCCTTGCTCTCCATCTTTCATCCTCTAACTCTCATGTTTTTCTTTGGATTTGCTAATTATTAGAGTTGATATTTATTTAGATTGATCATTCTTATGCTTTTTGTGAGAGAGAAAGGGAGAGAGAGAAGAGTAAGTCTCAATCATTGTTGTGGATCTAGTGTTAATGGTTGTAGTGTTAATGCTTGGTGTTAATGGATCTTAGTGTTAGAAATGAATCATATGCACTTGCTGGATTATGAAATATGCCATCGCTCTCATGTGAACAAATCTCCGCATGACAACTAGTTAATCTTCATCATCTCCTTGATGCTTGTGTGCTTGGATCTAGGGTTGAGAGAAGGATAGAAAATGCCCACTAAATTTTGGCAATGTTGTCGGAGAGCTACACCAATTTTCAGTTTTTAGCATGCATTGATGGATATAGCTTGCATTTAGGCATCTTGTTTTGGCATAACAGGATTAAAATTGCATTTTAAGATTAAATTGGGAGATATCTTGCTTGATTTGAGTGGATTTTCTTGTTTGAAATCTAATTTGATTATTGAACAGGGGAAGCCATACAGATCACCATTCTCTTATCAGAGATAGGAATTGATTGAAAAATCTAGATCCAATCTCATTATCGTTAGTGATTTGCAAAGACGTTTGATATAGATAGGGAGGAGATCATTCAAGATAAAACTACATGTGCATTTAAGCTACTGTATTATCAATGATCTTTTTTTCTGAGAGCGCTATGTGACAAACCCACACAATGCATCAGCACAAGAGAAGCTATGTCTCTCACGAATAGTATCAGACAGTCTCGCTTACTAGCAGACTTTTGGACATCGGTTGGCAGTTTTATGCCTAGCTCACATTGGTACTCAACCAATTTGATGTTCAACCTATTCTCTCGTGTTTGATCTGTTTATAAAATTAGAGAGAAAAAGGTTTAAGCTAATCTATGATTACAAGAACGGCTGGTTAGGCACATTCCAACGGTGTTCCGAGTTCCGTCAGCATCGTCCGTGGAGGAGGTTCTCCTCCTGGTACTTGCTTGATTTGTACTTGGAGCATGAAGAACCGTCGCCTTTCGATCTTCAGGTGTTGTTCGGCTTTGCCTTCGCCAAAACATCCGACCTTCGCCTTTGAGCTCCTTCAGGTTAAACCATTATGTGGCGGTCATGGTCTTGGGCTGTTTTTGCTTGTGGGCAGTTCCCTTGTATTTCTGTAGACTTGAACTCGAAAGCTAACAAAGCTTTGTGGGTAGAAACATTTAGTTTTGTCAGTTCGATGAGAAGATGAAAGCATTGGAAGAGCAACAAGTAGATGAAAATTTTGCTAAGATGTTTCCTAGTCAAAAAAAAATGTCTAGTGTGCAATTTGTTTGGGGAATCACACCATAAATGAGTGTCCAACAATGAAAAGACGTATGACGAATATTATTTGTCATCTGTGCAACTCCACGAGACATGAAACAACTTTTTGCTCGTTTAATCCTCGGATTATCCTGCAAAAATATTCTAAGCTTCAATATCGGGAACCTACTACCTAAATGGACCTGATCCTAAGAAACAGGCTTAAAACCATGGCCTTAAATATCCTGAACGACTAGCTTTGCCAGTTCCATCAGCACAACATGCTCCTCCTACGAATCTAATAGAACTAGACTCCTTAGCTGGTAATGAGCAATGGAATTACAATACTAATCAAGATATTGGTCCTTCAGAACAATATGCTATCTACGCCACTACACAACAACAACAGGCTCAACAATGGACTAGAGCACCACTTGGATGCTTTGCATGTGGCGAAAAGCACAGAGTTGCGAAATGTCTAACAAGGGCAAGTTTGTCCCATTTTGTTGAGAGTGCATTTATGGACATTGTTACAAGGATTGTCCAGCAAGACCAAAACCACCACTGGTAACTACTCTTTTGAATGTGATTACAATCAAGCAAAGACCAGTAGCCCAGCTTACTGAACCAAGTGTACCATTGATGGTTGTTACCGGAGCTTAGAAGTAGAAAGTTTTTGCTATTGATCCAGCGCCTGCTGAATATGTGCCATCTACTGATATACCTACTACATCAGGGATGTATCCGAATCTCAACTTAGAAAAAGAAAAAATACCAAAACATGAGGTAGTGGATTAAACAGTTGCGAGAAGAAGAGGCCTTGGAAGTCACTAAAGCTGCAGTCGTAGTACATAATCCACGAACAAATGTTAATACTCAGTTGCATCGTCATGAAGAACCCTTCAAGATGATAGAACGTGAAGCGCCGCAACATAACTGATCGTGAATATTCTTTCTAGCAAGATGGATATTACATTGGGAGAATTTCTTAAGCTGGTGCCAAAAGCAAAAGAAGTATTAGTGGAGAAATTGACTTAGATTGAACCAACAGCCCACCAGGAGCCACTCTTTTGTGCCAAGTTTGAAGAATCAAATGAAGTACTCAATGTAGGGGCAGCCTGGGAAAGTAAGCAAAGCAACATCACCATGCCAATACAACATAAACAATTTGGTAAAGAGACAATCGTGATTTTCAACTTGTCTATGGTCAGAGGATGCAGTTATGTCGATCGAATTTTTGGTACCATCCGTACGCATAGTGAATCAATTGTGCATGATAGGATATAAGTCATGTTTCACATAGTTTTGTCAACGTAAAGAGTCTATTCTGAATTTGGGTTGATAAGCACTATCGTCAAACAAGTCAATGACATATGCTAAAGTGACGCATATGGAAGGAATTAAAAATTCTACTGGCATAACAACCTCTTGGCCATATACCAGCTCAAATGGTGTTTTCCATCTCGTGGCTCGTTTCGACATTGTTCAATATGCCCAGATAATAGAAAATAGCTTCGTTTCCCAGTCTGATCGAGTTGTTTCTACTATCTTGGTTAAGACCATACAAATCATTTTATTTGTAGATTCAGCTAGTCCATTGCATCTAGGATAGTACAGGATACTCTTTCGGTGTATAACAAAGTAATGAGTCAGTAGACTGTTGATTACTTCATTTAGGAAATGAGAATCTTGATCACTAACAAGATCTATTGAGCAGCCAAATCGAGTGATAATGTTATCATAGAGGAAGCGTGCTACGGATTTTGCGTCTACTTTTCTTGTTGCTCTAGCATCTATCCATTTGGTTGCATAATCAGTGGCAATCAGGATGTATCATGATTGAGTGCCACATGCTGCTGGACTAATAGGTGCAACAAAATCAATACCCCATTTTGTGAAATACGTCACTTTCAAGTATTGGAGTAAGGAGATTGTGATCAGCTTTCTGAATATTCTTTGCGCATTGACAAACATCACAAACTTTGACATAAGCATGGGTGTCTCCTGCTAGAAGTATTGCCAGTAGTAGCATCGAAGAAGTAATGTCCACCCCCAATACCCTCGTGTGTAAAGGCAATCATCTGTCAAACTTCAGATTCATGTGCAAAACGATGTCTAATACCGTCAACATTTACCTTATAAAATTTTCTCGCAATAAAATGATATGGCAAGGATTTCATGATGAGTTTTATTTTTTGCGGTTTTGTCAACTGAAGATCTATCCCCCAGTGGCCAGATATCTAGTGCTATCATCTGCCCATAACTGTGTCGCATCTATATAAAATAGACACTCATTTGGTAACTCATCATTTATTGGCTCATCAGATGCTTCAACATTGGATAATCGTGAAATATGGTCAGCCAAAAAATGTTGTGACCCCTTTCGAATAACAACTCGAAAGTTGAATTCTAAAAGTATCAACAACCATTGTGCAATTCATCCTATTTTGCATGGTTTATTCAATAGATAAAGAAGAGCATGATGGTCGGTATAAAAGACAAAAAGCTGGCCTAGCAAATAATGATGAAATTGTTGAACAACATAGACCATTGCTAGTGCTTCTATGTCTATAGTGAATAGTTAACCTTAGCTGGAACCAACTGACGACTTAGAAAATGGATTGGGAAACCCTTTTCGAATTCTCCGGGTTGTGTTAAAACAGCACCAATGGCATAGTTACTAGCATTCGTATGCACATGGAACTCCTTATTGTAATCAGGCACACGAAGAATTGGTGCGGTGATTAAAGCCTGTTTGAGGTCTTTGAACGCTTTAATCTATTCTTCTGATCACCGTGGATCAGTAACAATATTGTATACTAACTGCGCTTTATCGACATAGTGTAGTATAAAAATACGATAATAACCATGTGGCCTAGAAAGACATAAATTTGTTTCATTGTACCTAGCAAGGGCATTTCTAGAATCACTCTGATCTTTTCAGGATCAGTGGCTATACCATTTTGAGAAATGATATGGCCCAATACCACACCATGGTAACCCAGATTTGGCACTTTTCAGGATTCAATGAAATTCCAAATCTTTGACAGTGAATGAACACTTGTTCAAGGGCATCGATATGCTTATCTGCAGAAGAATGTACACCAAGATCATCGAGATAAATCTCTAGATTCTTGTGTAACAGATCCTTGAAAGCTCGTTGCATCACCCTTTGGAATGTGGATGGGGCATAGCATAGATCGAATGGCATAACTTGATATGCGAATGTGCCAAACCAAATGTCATTTTGAAACAATCTTCAGGAGCAATTTGGACTAAGAAAGCCACTAAAACTGTCCAGAAAGCTAAAATCTTCTACTCCTGACATATCTTTTAGGATTTGTGTGGTCAGAGATAATGGGAAGTGATCTTTCTTTATTTGATCATTAAGTTTCTTTAAATTCACGCAGACACGAAGTTTACCATTTTTCTTTGGTACCACCACAATTGGCGATACTCAGCTTGTGTGCTCGATTTCATAAATGTTAGAAATCAATGATAAATTTCATTGTTACAAGTTATTGTTTATGATGTACTTTATTACTAGCTGTAACTAGCCGTTGGCTAGTCTAGTAGTCTACTCCTAAGTTCTCCCTCTCTATCAGGGTTCAAGGTTTATATGTACATTTTACATTTAGAATGTTGCAGTGTGATAGATTGATAGTGCGTGTTCTTCTTCTGGCTTCTTTGGTGATTGCTTATGGTGAATGCTTGATGTTGCATATCTGATTATTGACATGGTATCAGAGCTACGATAGTCCTGCGTGCCTGATCAGTGGATACAGCTTGTCACAGGCTCCGCAACAAAGTGAAAAAGTCCTTCACAAGAGGTGTAAGCTTGGAGAGACAAAAAAAAAACGGCTGAAAGAAATTCTTTTTGATATATTTTGCAGGTTTTGGAGCTCACAGTTATTACTGGGGAACGAAGCCCGGAGGCATCGGAAAGGTCAGGGCAGTATCAGACAGATTGAAAATTTGTTGAGTGGGAAAATTTTTACAATTTTTTTTTAGTCTTTGTGAGAAGTGTCATTGTCAGAGAGTTGCGCCAAGAAATCTCTCATTTGTTTGTTTGGAGTACTGCAAATCAACCAGACAGTTTCTAGTAGTGCCATTTAGAGCTTTGAGGCTTCATACCTTTCACATACTGATATCTGTCTGTTTGAACGATCACTCGTTTCGAAATCTAAGCAAAGAGGAGGCAGCGTAGCCACCGCGCCAAAGTACGAAATCTAGAATATTCTCTCTAAAAGCTCCTATATTCTCTCTTTTTTTATACCCGTACCAATATCAGATCCAAGCACGCTAGCTGAAGAGAAACCCGAGCAGTCGTACATCCGCGCTCCAGTCCGTACCGATATCGGATCCAAGCGCACGAGCTAAAGAAAATTTTGAGTAGTTGTACATCCACACTCCAGTCCGATATCGCATGCTCCAATATTGGATCCACGCGCACAAGTTAAGGAGGATCCTAAGCAGCCGTACTTCCGCGCTCCATTCCGATATCAGGTGTATAACCAAAAATATATACAGTTTTGTAGTGTGATAAATTACTTGATTTGGACTCATCTGTTCAGTAATGGCAACTCTAAGCGAGAGTGTCCTCAATGAGTCAAGCAAATTGGAAGGAGCCGGCAACTATGTAGTTTGGAAATTCAAACTGAAAAACATTTTGATGGAAAAGGAGCTATGGGAGATTGTGACAGGTGAAGAGACAAGGCCAGTGATTGAAGAAGATCAGCGGACATTCGACAGAAGAAAACAGAAAGCACAAAATGTTATCAACTTATCAGTTAGAGATGCAATTATTCCCTACACTTCGGATTCAGAAGGACCAAAAGAAGCATGGGATATGTTGAAGGCATTGTTTGAGACCACAAACACATCTCGAGTGCTATTCCTGAAGATGAAGCTGCACACATTGCAGATGGATGATGGTGCAACTGTTGCTGATCACCTACTGAAGATCAAAGAGATTTGTGACCAATTAGCAGCAGTTGGAGAGCGAGTACAGGATCATGAGATCGTGCAGTTGACATTGAATTGTTTGAGTGAGTCACATCAAATGTTTGTGACAAGTATAGCCACATGGGAAAATCTTCCAACCTCTGAAGAGTTTGGTGGATTGCTTTTGCAGGAAGAACAACGTCAAGAGAACTTGAGTCATCGCAACAGGGGATTTGATCAAGCTCTTGCAGTGAGAGGATGTGTTGGCAGATTTGGTCGTGGAAGACACCAATCAAGAGGTGGAAACTCATATCATGGATCAGTCCAACAATTTCAAGAACAATTGAATGATGGCCCAAATCGAGGCAATTGGAATCAAGGCCGAGGTCAAGGACGCGGCTATTCCAAGTAAAATAAACCTGGAAATTGTAGATATTGCAACAAACCTGGCCATTGGGAGCGTGAATGCTTCAAGAAACAGAAGGAGATAGAACAAAGAAAAGGCAAATGGCAAGCAGACAATTATACTAATCAACATCAATTTGATGATGATTATTATGAAGATACTTATGCTGATCAACATCAATACGATGATGATCAATATGAAGATGATACAAGTAAGAATTCAAACTTGTTCGTTATAGCATTAATGACAAGTGATGAAACCAAGGATACCTTGTATATTGGTAGTGGTGCATCCAAGCACATGACTTCAAGGAAAGAGTGGTTTTCAGAACTCAAGGAAACTCACAATGGTGATGAGGTTGTACAAGCCGATGGCAAATTGCTATCTGTTAAAGGAATTGGAGTGGTACCAGTGAAGTTAGCCAGCGAGAAGATAAAGCGAATAAGCAGTGTGCAATATGTACCTGGCTTAGCTAACAATCTACTAACTGTTGGGACGATGGTTGATCAACAACTCATGGTTGAGTTTGACAATGACAAATGTCTTGTCAAAGACATCAAGAATCACTACAAAGTGATTGCTACAGGAGCTAGAGTCAACGGGAATCGACTCTACAAATTGAATGCGAGATCTTTTGCTCAAGCTATGGTAAGCACGGTTGATAGTCGAAGTGATCTTTGGCATCAACGATTTGGTCATATTAGTGCTCAAAGTTTACAGATTCTCAAAAGAGGTAATCTAAATATAGGATTGCCTGATATTTCTTTTGAAGGAAAAATTTGTGAAGGTTTCATTTTGGGAATACCACACAGAGAGAGGTTTCTCAAAAGTGGAGCAAGGAGAGCCAGTGGCATCCTAGATCTTGTCCACACTGATCTATGTGGACCTATGCATACTAGATCTCTTAGTGGCTACTATTACTTTATCACCTTCATTGATGATTATAGCATATGCATTTGGATTTATTTCATAAGCAAGAAATCATATGCTTTTGCTAAGTTCAGGGAATTCAAGGCATTAGTTGAAAAGCAAACATGATGTTGCATCAAAACTTTGAGATCTGATGGAGGTGGTGAGTATTTTTAGACAGAATTTATTGATTTCTGCAAAGATCAAGGGATCAAGAGGCAGACTACAACACCTTATTCACCACAACAAAATGGAGTTGCAGAACGAAAGAACAGATCTATTGTTGAGATGGCCAGGGTGATGCTCAAAAGCAAGGGTCTGCCAAACACCTTTTGGGCAGAAGCTTGTAGCACAGCTACGCACATCCTGAATCGGTGTCCTACAAAATCCGTGGAAGGTAAGACACCTCATGAAGCTGTTATTGGAAAGAAACCTAATATTTCTCATTTGAGAGTATTTGGTTGTGATGCCTATGCTCATATTCCTGATGAGAAACGAAGGAAATTGGATGCAAAAGCTATCAAGTGTATTTTCCTTGGATATGATGAGAAGGCCAAGGCATACAGGATGTATGACACAAATGCACAGAAGCTTGTAATTTCTAGGGATGCTACATTTGACGAGATGGGCCGAGGTGAACAATTTGAAGTAATCACTGAACCTTTTGATGAGGGAGTGAAAGTACAGTTCAAGAAGGAAGTGGATTTTGATATAGAAAATCCATTGGACAAAGGCAAGCCTGATGCTGAAATTCCCAAGAGAGTACCTAAATGGTACTTACCAGTCACAGATGGTGCAAAGAAGGGAAATACTCCCGAATCTAGTGAGCAGGGAGAGCTTAGAAGATCAAGTAGAAATCGAAAATCTCCTACAAGATTAGAGATGAATCTAGCCCTAATGGGTTCTGTGCTCAAGGCTCAAGAACCAAAAACTTTTGATAAAGCAAAGGAGCACGAGGAGTGGTGTGAAGCTATGGAAACAGAAATGGAAGCTATATCAAAAAATAGGACTTGGAACTTGGTTGAGCTACATGATGGTAAGACGCCTATCACTTGCAAATGGATATACAAGATCAAATATGGAGTTGATGGGCAACTCAACAAATACAAAGCACAGTTGGTTGCGAGAGGATTTGAGCAGCAGAAAGGTATTGATTTTGAGGAAACCTTCACACCCGTAGCTAAGATGGTAACTATACGTTCTGTCATTGCTATTTCTGCTTTCTATGGTTGGAAGATCCAGCAAATGGATGTTAAATCTGCTTTTCTTAATGGAGTGCTGGATGAAGAGGTGTACTTAGTACAACCTCAAGGATTTATTGAACCAGAGAGAGAGCACCTTGTTTGTAAGCTCAACAAGGCTATTTATGGATTGAAGCAAGCACCACAGGCATGGTACTCTTGCATTGATTAACACTTTAAGCGAAGGGAAATGGTAAAGAGTGATGCTGATCCTAATCTTTACATTCTACGGCAAGACTCAGATATAGTGTTCGTTGTGTTGTACGTGGATGATTTGATTATTACAGGAAGTAATAAGAGCTTAATTGATGAAATCAAATCAGATCTTTCCAATGCTTTTGACATGAGCGATCTAGGATTGATGCACTATTGTCTTGGCATTGAAGTATGGCAAAAAGAAAAATGTGATCTTTCTTACACAAAGCAAATACGCACGAGATTTGTTTTATAAGTTCAATATGCAGGATTGTAAGCCTTTGAGTACACCTATGGATGTCAACACGAAGCTTACTGCATATGATGAATCTGAGAAAGTGGATGCTTATTTGTATAGACAGCTGGTGGGTAGTTTGATTTATTTGACACACACACGACCTGATATTTCTTATGTTGTTGGTGTTGTTAGTCCATTTATGCAAGATCCTAGTCAAACACACTGGAAGTCTGCTAAACGTATTCTCAGATACATTCGAGGGATATTGAATTTTGGTTTGAAGTATGATCAGCCTGAAGTGCCAATATTGATAGGATATACAGATGTTGATTGGGCAGGTAATATTGATGACAGAAGGTCTACCAGTGGTCATACATTCAGTTATGGTACAGCTGCAGTTTCATGGAGCAGCAAAAAGCAACCTACAGTAGCCTTATCCTCGACGGAAGCTGAATATTGAGCACTCAGCAATGCTACACAAAAAGCAGTATGGTTACAAAGATTGCTTGTGGATTTAGGTCAACCACAGGTGGATGCAACTACTATATCTTGTGACAATCAAAGCTGCATTCACCTTGCCCAAAATCCAGTTTTACATGCTCGAACCAAGCACATCGAAATACATTATTATTTTGTTCGAGAGAAGATTCTTGATGGAGCCATTGATCTTGTTTTCTGTAAATCTGAAGATCAAGTGGCAGATATTTTTACTAAAGCCATTAGGTAGATGTAAATTCGAAAAGTTTCGTACTCTACTAGGAATAGAAGAATGTAATTTTATCATTGAGGGAGAGTGTTAGAAATCAATGATAAACTTCATTGTCACACTTCTTAGTTACTGTTTACGATGTACTTTGTTACTAGTTGTAACTAGCCGTTGGCTAGTCTAGTAGTCTACTCCTAGGTTCTCCCTCTCTATCAGGGTTTAGGGTTTATATGTACATTTTACATTCAGAATGTTGCAGCGTGATAGATTGATAGTGCGTGTTCTTCTTCCGGCTTCTTTGGTGATTGCTTATGGTGAATGCTTGATGTTGCATATCTGATTATTGACAATCAACATCGAGAAGCTTCTGAATATCTTCTCTTATCTTCTCTCGATAGGTAGGATTGGTGCAATAAGGTTTTGCTCTCACAGGTATTGCACCATCCTGTAAGTGGGATTTTATACACTGCAACGTCAGGAGAGACCCCCTTCGTTTCTTTATATCTCCACGCAAACAAATCTCTGTATTTGCACAATAACTTTTCCAAATCCCGTAATTGGGTTGGATTCAGATGGGCTCCCACGTGCATGACACTGTCTATGTCTTCATCACTATCCTTCAGATTTAGAGGCATGGTCTTTGTAGGTCCCTCAAAAGAAGGTGATGGTGGTTGAGGCTCTCATTTTGGCTTTACCATACTGATGATCACATCATCAGTCATGTAATCTTTAAAGTGATGTGGAACATCATATAGTGGATCATCAACTATCTCTGGTGGGATCTTAGGAATGTCCTCTACAAGTTTGCTTGTAGATGATGAAGCTTGACTAGGGATTTGTGGGTTTTTTATATCAAAGGTTTGATTGGCTTTCAGCTTTTCATGCATTTGGAATTGCTTATCAGTCAAAGGAATATCAACCTTTGATTTGTTTTTTAGCACGCAAGATGTTTGTGTAGTTTTAGTAGTAGGCATGCATGGAATTTTTTTGTGTTTTTTTGTGAACTAAGTCTTCGTCAATGGTGCTTAAGACTTCATCATGGTTTACATCCCATTGATAGACTTTTATCTTTGGTCTGTATACACCAATGTTTATGGTTGTGGATGTTGCAAGCCAATGGTGATGGAAGTTTAATCTCTTTCAGTATACTTCGCTTTCCTAATCTCTTTGGATCCAGCAAGTGGATAAGCTGGTCATCAGATAACTCATTTTTTTCCATAGTAAGAATGCCATCCTCACTAGTGGATACTTCAGTAACAAAAGCGTTTTCAGGTATCCACTCAATAGGGAGTACATTATCATGTATAAAGGCAGGATGTGAATGTTGATATCCGTGGAGTTTATGGTAATATTGACTGGGTCCTCTTCCTAAACTTCTTGTTCACAAAGAGTGGCGTTGACACAATCAATAGTTGCTAAGGCATGACCCCAATTAATAATATCGGTACTCTACATGTAATGACCCTTTATGGTTGAATTGATACTTTTTGGGACATCATAGATAGTTGAAGGCCAATCGTCTTCGATTCGTGCAAGCTTTATCTTTCCCGTGGCATCGACAGAGATTATCCTGTCTTTGTTGCCGAAAACTATTTTGTTTTCCTTCCAATCTTGAATCACTCCAGCCATTTCTAACCAAGGCATTCTAAGAAGGAATTGACAGGTGTGTGGTTCTTCAAGAAAATCTAGTACTACACACTCTATGGTGAAAATCAAACCTGCAATTTTAATCGGTAAATTACTTATGTGACCGGCAGGCATCATCATTCTTTGGTCAGCCATTTGTAACTTGTACTTTCCAATGTGGATATTCCCCATGCCTTTGCTAAGGGTAGGGCGATAATATTCACGCCAGACCCACTATGAGGGAGATTTGAATTGCTATGGTGCAAGTTGGGGGTAGTATTGGTAAAGGACCTTTAATTTGAAGTTTTCGATAGTTGGTCATTCTCTGGGCATGGTATAGCACAAAGAGGTTCTTTTTAAATGAAGAAGCATCCATGAGAGAGAGAGAGAGAGAGAGAGAGAGAGAGAGAGAGAGAGAGAGAGAGAGAGAGAGAGAGAGAGAGAGAGAGAGAGAGAGAGAGAGAGAGAGAGAGAGAGAGAGAGAGAGAGAGAGAGAGAGAGAGAGAGAGAGAGAGAGAGAGAGAAATCCAACACCCCGCCCTTAATCTAGATCCATGAACGTCTTAATCTTCAAAAATTTGTTGTGTGCATCTTTGCCTCTAGCGCTTTAGTGAATATATCTGTAGTCATGTACTTCATTTGACAGCACTCCAAGGTGACCTCTTTGTTGAGAATCTTGCCCTTGACATAGTGATATTTAATTTCAAAGTGCTTGTTAGCCGATATTTTCGCACGAAAAATCGAGCTAATATTGACGCTTATTTTTGCAAAACTACAAAACATCGACATGTAAACCCAACTATTAGTAAAAACTTGGGGTAAAGTTGCCTCTAGATAGGTCCCACCCCTATAGTGGCTAGACACGGTAAAAAATAGACTTTTGTAACAGTCTTAAGAACCGTCAAAAATATTTTGTATTGTCAATTCTTGTAACACCGAGCAAAAAGTTAGAACTGGGTCCCAGCCGCCCTAAAAGCGGCTAGAGAAAATTTCGCGGCCTTAGAAATGGCCTCTAAAAATACTTTACGGTTTTTAAAATGGCCAGTAACTGAATTGAAAATAGATTGCAAAGCCGTGCTAGAATTTCACCATGTACTGTGACAATTTTACTAATATAATATGACTACCCAGTGTATTTTCTGGAAATCCGGTTTGTCAGGGGAGCCCTAGTCATGAATGCTGGAAAAAGTCAATTCGAAGGAAAAAAATCAGGAAAGAAAAACTGCCGGCAAAAACGGGACCAGGAAATATGGATTTAGTGTTGAGAAATCACAGAAACCCTAACGTAGAAGGTTGGGCAATTTACAGGCAAATAACGAAATGTGCGGGGCAACAAGTGGCCACAACAGAAAACCCCGAAAAATGGCCAGCAGGTGCATGCCCCTTGAAAAATCGAAGAAAGGCCTAGAACAAGTGTACCACAAAGAAAAATGAAGGCCACCTACTAAAAAACTAGGGGTTGAGAAAGGGCCTCACCCAAATTTGGGTAATAAATGCCAAAATACCTTGGAGTCTAAAAACTTGGGAGGTACACACACTAGCCATTGACATTTGGGGCTTCTAGGGTGTACAAAAAGGGAAGCTTTTAATGGCCTCTCTAGCTTTTGGCAAAAATGGCATCTTGGCTAGTTTTGGAAAAGAGCTTTGAATGCACCACTCCCCCACTCTCTCATGGAGGCCACTAGGTGTACTATCCAATGGCGAAAAGGGCTTGAAGGGCATGAAAAATGGCAAATTTGCATTGTGAAGGGGATCCATTGGAGTTTGATGTATGAAGGAGCCCACTCCTTGTATTTCAAGAGTTGCTAATTTGGGAGTTGATAATTTTGGAGCATAGTTGTCTTGTGTTGTTGAGGTGAATGTTGTTGATGAGTGTTTGGAAGTTAATACTATTATGTTGTTAGTGAGCTTGGAGGTTAGTCATGGTCTTGTGAGAGGTTTGATTATTGACTTGTGTAATGTGGGTGGTTGACACATTTTGGTGGAAATTGTTTTACTAGTAAGTTAATAGCTTGAATGGTTAGGCTTGAATGCTTGATTGCTTAGTGTGATGTCTTGATTGTGGTTGTTTTAGTCTCACATTGTGTGGAGGTGGTGTTTGGTTTTATTATTGAGGATTGCTCATAGCTGGTACCCTCTTTTTCTCATTGATAAGACGTAGAGTGTTTGAATGCTCGAAGAGATCTAGAGGATGCTTACTTTTTGTTTTGGGATTGAACCATTGTTGCATCATAAGAGTGTGGCATGTTAGGATTGTGGGTTAGAATGGCACGGATCTGACACTTGGTAAATATCTTGGAAACTCCTTATAAACAATTAACCAAACCTATCCGAAACCAAGTCCTAAATGCCATTGGTTGAATCGAACATTCTGAATAGCATGAAAATGCTCAGAACTAAACATAGCGATACAAAACTAGTTATTGCATACGCAGAACAAGTTTTAAGGATTAATACCCACATATTTGCAACATTCAACCATGACAATATTTAACACTACCAAATAGGTGTCACATTAGACTTCTGGTGAGATACGACTAGAAAGCATGGATATGCTCAGAAGTAGGGATAGCAGTGTGTGACTCGCCTTTCCTAATAAGGCTCACATGGGTTAGAATGGCATGGATTTTTCCTAACACCAGCACACGTATCCACACTAGGTCTTTTAGCTAGTGTTAGCTAATGCCATGCCCCTTTGTGAGCCCCATGGTAATTCTCAAAAGATGGAAAACCATGTGGGAGCTAGTAATTTAGACCCTATCAACTTGAGTTGTGTTTTTTAAAAAGAGGCCTCCTGGAATTATGTAAGAGGTGGAATCCAAACCTTTATAGAATGGGGTTCACTCACTTGTAAGAGATGGAATCCAAATTGTAATAGAAATGGATTCACTAATCGTGGGTATACATAGAGGCCTCCTCCACGAGTTTCCAACATATGACATGTACTAAAATGTTGCTACTTTGACAATTGAAGATCATTCTATGTGCATTTCCTTCTATGCTCCATTTTCATGCATTTAGTTTGGGTACTTGTGTATGAATCTATCGTTGTTGTTTCTTCCTTCTTCCAAGATTGGGTTTGTGATTAATATCAGGTAGATGTGCAGGTCTTAGTGGTTGATCTTACCCATTCTCATTTGTTGATGCTGCTTTGTGCTTGACTCCCTGAGGAGTTTTTATTACAGATGTTGAGTGATATTTGTAATAAACACTTTGTAGGATTTGCACGTCTTAGATAGATTCAGTTTTGTTGATTCTGGTGATTTTAGTAGGATTAGATTCAATCTCATTCTGTGTTTGTTGCTTAGATTAGATTATTAATAATCTATATCTATAAGAAACCAAAGAAAATCTGAAATAGACTGTAGAACGTAGGTATATGAGTCTTGACAGATCTCAAATCTAAGTTGAGCTTCCATTATCAGTAAAGGATCAAAATTAGGCTGTAGATGTGCCAAACTGACAGGCGGGGTACATCACCATTATACTGCAAACCGTAGGATTGAGAAGAGTAGCAGAGTTTTTGTTGGTTGTAGGCTGATATTATTATGGAAAAACGTCAATAGCAACTGTACACAGAGAGATAGAATGAATCAACAAATATTGGTGCCGGTTGCTACTAATAATCTTCTTAAATTGTGCTAAAAAACTTGTGTATTACAGTCCATTTTCCAGTTCTTATGATTCTGACTGTCAGCTTGCGTTCTTGCATTCATCTTTTTCTTTACAAGCACACATTCAATCTTTTCTCTGAGATCAACATTCCATTAACACCCAACCACAAACCGTTCAAGAAACCCACTGCCCAACAACTCTCCACTGTTTCACACAATTTTTCAGAGGAGGGAGCCTAGTCTACGTTTAGAACCGACGTGCACTCGACAACCAAACTAAAAAATAATACAACCGACGTGCACCCAAAAAACCAGACTCTAAATTGCATCCGACAGATCCTTTGGGAAATTCGCAATTCCATCCGACAGATGCTTCGGGATTCTTGCATTTGCATCGACGACCAGTTTTTACAAATTCCATCCAATGATTACATCCGACGACTTTGCGTCCGACATTGCATCAGACGACCTAGCATCCGACATTGCATCCGATAGTGTTGCATCTGACAGTGTTGCATCCGACGCTGCATCCGACAATGTATTTTAACTCCATATCCAATTTACATACTGAATTTTCCATCCGGTAGATCCTTCGGAATTCTCGCATTTACATTTGACGATTTTCCGACATGCATCCGACGATCCTGTATCCGACAAGAAGTCGACAGCTGCATCTGAGACTGTAACCGACAACAGATCCACCAAATTGTGACAGACTTTACATCTGACACTATTATTGTAGTTGCAACGGACGAACTTCTGCTCCTAAAAGGGTGTTAAGATTAGCCCTAATGAATGGACAAGATGTGTTACTTCTCTTTCAAGGCAAAAATGACACCTTCCATGAAACACCACCGAATACCACTATATATACCATGTAGTTTCGATCATTTCTTCCACAACACTTTGTGAAGAGAGCTCATTCTTCTTCTCCTCTTGTGATTGCGCCCTACCAGGCTTTTTCTCTTAGGATACTATTTTATGGTAACTGATGTATCTCATTTCATGCTAAAGATTGCATCCCTCCTTGTTTTATGTTTCTTAGCATTATGTATGCTCATAGCTTTTTGTATAATGAGGCAATGGATGTTGAATCATTGTTTATGTGGCTCGCTGGTCATCAATGGACCACTTGTCTATTTTTTCATCTCAAAATACGGATCTTCCTACCATATGGACAGCGGTGGACCACTTTTGCTTTCTATTCATCATGTAGAATGTATTGATATGCCTTCTAGGTAGCGTTGGATTATAAACAACCTCAGTTGGTAATCATTGTATGTTTTGTGATGCCTAGACGGCGATGCAAACCATACATATGCTTGTCTTCAAATAGACAACGATGGAGTTAATAGGCAATATTTTGTTGGCCGTTGTCTAGCGATGGACAACGTGCTCCAAACAATCCATTAAATATAGTTGATTTATGCACCTACAGTCCAGCAATGGACGGTAGGAAGAGTTTATGGCTTGCTTTGATTGCCGAACAAGTTGGTTTAGAAGTTTGCAAAACGATTTTTGTAACTGTATGGACAATGACCTAATATTCACTTTGTAAAGCATAATTTTCGTTCCACAATCTTGTTGTCTTCTCTAATGCTATAAACATCTTGTAATGATACTTGAACAATAAATGATCTATGTTTTGTGATGATGTAGCATCTATTGCTACTACGGCCTTCTTCTACTACACTCGTTTAGGTTCAATTTCCAGCCACACACTGCTTAGCCTTTACAGAGGTACGTCATTTGGTAAAACACTTTAGAATGGCTTGAGCTAAACACTTTTTGAAAAGCTCTATTGGTAAAGAACATGCTAAGGCAAATTTTGCCACAGACTTATGCGTGACTAGTCGCCTAGCAGACTTGCTACGACCTGTTCCACTTGTCTGCGGCCTGCCACATGGCCTGCGACCTGTCTGAGGGCTGTTTCTGGCCTGTGTGCGACCTGTTGCAGCCTTTGATCACTACCTGCGGCCAAAAGTCAGAGATTGAGGCCCTGTTGGAGCCTCGTTGACCTGCTGCGACCTGTTTGAGGCCCTGCACTAGCTGTCTGCTGTTTGCGGCCTGCCCTTTGCTGATTTTGCTATCTGTGACCTGCCTATGCCCTGTACCTGCCTGTTTGTGAAAAAATCAGACCTTTACAGCCTGTCAGCGACCTGTTCCACCTGGTTTTTGGCCTCTCTGTGATTTATAAGAACGTTTCTCTGGCTGTGGCAATCTGAGGATTCTATTGCGACCTGTGACAACGTTCGGAAATCACTCTTCTTATGATCTTGCTATCTATCGAACTATCCGTGAATGCAACGCAAATATAAGATGTCAAACGGCATGCGAAATGCGATATGAAAAGCGGCATTCATGACTGGTGTCTCCATGATTTCTGGTTCTTCTCTCACACCTGAGCTAATATGGTTTACTCAATTAATTTGTCTAGAATATAGGTGGTCAATGTTGCATTCAAATCCGCAAACGATTTTTGTTATTGTTTTGCTATTTCGTATCAGTCTATTGAATGAGTCATTATCCTCGTCAAGAGATAGAATTGTATTTTTATTAAACGAAACAAGGTAATTTTTTTGCATTAATAGCACTACGTAGAATGTTGTAAAGAACTGTCTTTTCCCCACTTAGTGGCATTCCATTTCATGCTTACCTAATCATTAGTTAAATTGTTATACAAAAACGTCAAGTTCGGAAGTGTTTTTCCGTTTTTGTCATTTATGAAGAGTCTCAGCTGGACCCAACGTCCTCTGTGAAATACCAGAGCGGGCCGTCCACCATCCGTGGTTGAAATACACCACCTTGGTTAAGAGTCGTACTAGTCACACCCACTGTCGGCTAGCAAAATACCTAGGCCTGACGGTCGGCGACATATCACCGCTTATCAAACAAGGCGGTGCATATAACTTTGCACCCCACGAACACTCTATACAACAAAAAAAAAGTAACGAAAAAGAAGAAGACACCAATCAATTTCGCCTTTTTGCCAAACACGTCCCGTACGATCTTCTAAGGGCATAGCCTTACCCATTGAGAATCACATGACTTTAAAAGCATGTATTCATACACTTAAGCCCATATTTTATGAAAGGTCATGATCCTAGAGTTAAATGCTATAAATCTAAAGGCACAGTCCAAAACTTGAAGGAAATACCCCTAAAATGAAGGGTAGAATTCACATTTAGAGCCTTTATCTCTCTAGGGACCAAGAACCTAGAATGAAAAGTCGGCCCTAAGTTTTTAAGGTAGCATCTTGAACATTGATGGTGCCCTCCCTAAACCACAGGGGTAGTGTCTTACATTTTGAGAATATGAGCAAAGAACCTGAAAGGGTGTACCCTTACAAGTCATAGGCTTCACAGTCCCAAAGTTTTAAGATGGTACTTTAAAAACAAAGGCAAGGCCTTAACCATTGAAGGTGCCCAAGCCTATCTCTTAACCGTTAAAAACTATTCAGAAGCTGAATTTGATGGGGAAAGAGAAATTAGCGAGATCATAGCATGAACTAGCAATCAGAAATTTGGGAATGAGAACATGGACCTAGAAAGCTAGCGGATCATTGAACCAAACTACTGGCACCCCCTTCTTACAGTCGTACTTCTGAGAGCCTGGAAAACTCTCATCGGCTCCGGAGCACGGGGTAACAGAGCAGGTCCCTAGGATTGGATGTGGCAAGGCCTCTGTTACTCACGTAGGGCATAACCATCATCAGTGGTGGTGCCCCTTGACCCTTTTAGGACTTTTTGGCTGGACCAATCCCTTGCCAAAAAAGGCCCTAAAATTGCTTACTCCTAGAATGAAAAGGCTAGGATTGGTTGATAAGGCAATGGCAGTTTGATTGTCACATAAGATGATTATTGGAGTGTTGTACCAAAAGAATGTTCGATAACAAATTTTCAACCACACTGCTTCTTGGTAGCTTGAGGGGCAACGATGTACTCTAATTTTGTAGATGAGAGAGCGATAGAAGTTTGCTTGTGACTATTCCAAGTGATAGGACCTGTGTACCTTTCACGCATGTGAGGACATATCAAAGCATGTGAATGATCTCCTAAGGTGTGTGTGATTGCACATAGTGCTTTCCTAATGCATATGACTACGCCTATTAATATTGAACAAAATATAATGACGGAAGTTGTGAAAATGTCAAAATCATGCTTGATCCAAGTTAGATCCATGTACATATCTTGATTACACATGTGTGAAGCCTCTTCCCACGTGTAATTTAAATGCATTTATCATTTAGATCAATCATCTAGTATGTACATATCATTTGATTAGAGATCTATTGGCTAAAATGGCCAAAATATAGTTTTCTAGCTATATGCCACTTGACACCTTTCTATTGGTAGAATGTGCAACATCTTGAGGTTAGGATTGATCTCCCACTTGTAGAGGTCTGCTCACACGTGTGGAAAGATCAGTAGAAGTCGAGTTTAGACTTGTAGAAGATTTTTATCTAGGTTCTATAATGTAGGAAATCACTCAAAATCAAGGAGGTGCCTTAAATCATGGAAGTCATGGACCATGTGCCAAGTTTGAGGTGATTGATGGATCCTTTGGTGACTAGGCACTCTCACACGTGCCAGATCAGTGACTCAGCAACATCTCGAGCTCTCCATGTATATATAGTGCCTCATTTGGCCATAATCAATAAGGAAGCTAAATCTTGGTTTTGGAGCAATTCTAGTGTTTTCTCTCTATTTGTCTTGTGTTTTTATGCATTGATTGGGTTATAAGCTTAGTATACTTCATTCTTAGCTTGTTGTCCGTACTCTGACAGGTCTTCACAGGTGTGAAACCAGCAAGCTTAGTTTTTGATCAATTTGGATTGTTCTTGTTAGATTTCTTGATGTAGATGTGATCTAAAAGCTATCTAATCTTGTGTAGATACATAGATCAATCTAATCTAACACCCAATCACACTTGTGGATCTGATTTGGATCCATTCTTGGTCCTTTACCTTGACATGGTATCAGAACCAAGTACAAGTGCATTTAAGGCATTGATGTAAACTATACCCAAATTGGCAAGTTTTTGGAAACTAGCTAATATTGAGGTAGCGAGTTTGAATGGATAGCTAGAACCATTATATTTATACCAAATCTTGTTGTGGGCTACAAGTGTACCTTCCACACATGTGGGGCCGTACAGAACTTGTTTTGAACAGTAAATTTCAGTTTGGTGCATTTTGAGCTTCATACACCCAATTTTGAGTCAATTTAGTGCATTTTTCAAGCTTTCACTTGCATTGTTTCTATTCCATTGATTTGTGTTTAGATCAATCATATAGATGGATTAAAGCTTGTTTACAGTACATTGAAGTTGATTCTCTATTTTTTAAGTGTACATTGAAGTTGAGAGAGAAAGAGTGCTATAAACCAAAGATTAAGGAGTGAATTTGCAAAGTTGAGATTGCAATCTATAGATCCATCATTCAAGATTTGTTCTAGAGTGGCAGGGTTGGGTCTACAAGCTTGTTGATTTCTAGAAGACACTATAGGTTCAGATCTCTAAGTGAAACCATCTAAGTTTCAAGTGCATTTACACTAATAATGGCATCAATGGGTGGTTTTTACTTGAAGCTAGTGAAAGACTTTCATCCACTAACTATGCCATTGGGAAAGTTCAAATGGAGTCATTATTTGTATGACATTGTTCTTGGTGTGGAAGAAGAACCTCAAGTAGCTCAAGAGCCAGTAAAGTACAAGAAGAGATCTAGGTTGTCATTACATTGCTTAAAAGTGAATGTAAGTAATGACTTATTAAAAGAGATCTCATCTTGTAACACATCTAAAGAGGCATGAGATTCACTAAAATCTATTTATGAATCCAAAAATACTTCAAGAATACTCATGCTAAGAAATCAAATACTTCAAAGCATGAAAGGAAGTAATGAGAGTGCCCAAGACTATGTTCTTCGGATCAAACCTTTGAATATTGAGTTATCTTCCATAAGTGACAAGATTCAAGACAATGAATTAGTTCAAATCATCTTGAATGGATTAGGAAATGTGTATTCCAATCTAGTTCAAACATTTGCTATTCAAGATCAACTTCCTACTATAGAAAAACTTCATAGTGTGCTAGTTTGTGAGGATAGTAGGATGCTTCATATCAAGAATAGGATTGGTTCCTTATCTTTGATTGATGGTGATGAGAAGGCTAACTTTTCTTTGAAAGGCAAAAAGAAGAAGTTTCCATCCAAGAAGACCCGAGATGTGGAGGCCGAGAGCAAGGATGGAGCTTCAAGTTCAAAAGGCAAAAGCAAGAAGGACAAGAAAAAGCTAAAGTGTTTTTTCTGTGGAAAGAAAGGACACTTTGCATCCGAGTGTTACAAGAAGAAGAATGCCGAAGAGAAGGACAACCATGGAAACCTTGTGCTTGAGGAGGAGGGTCCACCACCAGGCTGACTAGCAGAGGAAGATGGAAATCCAAATGGAGGGGGAGTCCCAAATGAAGGAAAAACAAGAGCTTTAGCATCCGATATGTCTTTCTCAAATTTAAGATAATCATCCGAATCTATATATGTATAGAAATTGGGAGGAGGAGGAGGAGGTGAAAGTGTAGTATCTACAGTAATTTTAGGAGTATCCAAAACAGAGGTAGCTATATTTACATCATTATCAACAACAGCATTATCTACAATGGATTTTGGGATAGGCTTCACTTTCTTAGGAGCATGCTTGGGGGCTGTCTGCTTCCTAGGACGCTTTGTAGGAAGATGAGCCCTATCTATAGAAGTTGGTCTAGGAGGAGCAGGCTGAGATACATGTAACCTACAGTACTTATCTCTCATTCTCATCAAAAGCTGAAAATCCTTGGGCATTATGGTAACCCTCTTGGTATGGATGGCAAGCAAAAAAGAATCCTCAAAAAAAAGGCTAATATAATCTTCAGCAGCCTCCTAAGGGCACTGAAGAGCACTCGGTGTGAATCTAACGTGCTGTCCGAGATCATTTCTTGTTATGTTCCAGACAACACGGTAGAATGGAGCTCTTGGGATCAACAGAGTTGTTGACCTCTGATACTTGCGTATCTCAGAGAGCCACCTACTGCGGTTGCACGTTCTAGGTCTAGCAGGGGGTGTGATGGCAACCGCAGGAGAGGAGGATGAGCCAGGAGAGAAGAAGTCTCTCCTTGTCTGCTTTCTCCTATCCATGGGCGTGAACTATGTGATAGCGGACTTGTGCGTGAAGGTTAGGATGAGAAGGAAGGGATGATAAAGAACTTGCAGAGGACCGCTATATACAGACAGAATGTACGGTATATCAGACCTATGCGAGCCGATTATCAGAGAGAACGAATAGATTTGAGGAAAGACGCACAAGTGCGATATGGGGTGACACGTAGGAAGACGTATCGGACCTGTGCGCATGGAAGGTAGTAGGAGGAATTTTGATCGTGAAAGGCGCGCACAAATGCGATATGCGGAGCGAAAAAAAAAGTGAAAAAAATTCATCGAAATTTGTGATTTTATATCGGGGTTTGCACGTGCAAAAGAACGTCCTGTCACACGTGTGGGAGTTGTACGGACAAATGCGAAAGCGACATGTGTCACTCTGTCACTACACGTGTGGGATTTGTACGATCGAATGCGAGAGCGACACGTGTTTATAAGCACTCAAATGAACAAGCGACACGTGTCTAGGTGTCATTTCACACGTGTGCAGGTGTCATCTCACACGTGCCTGCGCCTGTTGTCGAATTGAAAGTAGACACGTGTCATAAGTCCGTTGACCACACGTGCAAAAATTTAGGATAAATGGCACGGAAACCGAATAATTTTTTACCTTTTGCGTTCTCGAAATTCGCGACATATCGCTTTTGTGCGCGCTCATTTTTGTCCGTTTGCTTGCAAGTATACCTACTCGCGCACAAGTGCGATATTCTGTATTTGTCTGCCGTACATATCCGTCTTCTGTGCCATTTTGATTGTTAGTTTTGGTTCAGTTCTCCCGCGCGCACAAGTGCGATATTCACGCTACTGCCATGGCCTCTTCCTCATCATCCTCACGAGAATCAGGCTTGAGTTCATTTCTGAGTGAATTCGAGATTACTAAAAATATGGACTACTTCCACAGCCTATTCAGGCCATATCTACTTGTTTTCAGGACTGCACAACCAAATACTGACGTATTTTATGAATATTATGTCAAATTCAGAGATATACTTAGCAAGCATGTTTTCTCCATAGGTCAACTCTAGTACATGCATTATACTGACCTTGTTCATTTTTTCCCAGCTTTTAGACATAGACTAGATAGAATGTTCACCAAATTGGTTGATCTTTTCAAAAGTAGTTCTATGTGTCCGTATTGCAACAAGAAATGTCGATTGGTTGAATATCAGAGTGGTTTCGTACTTTTTTTTTTAGTTCAGATCCCAGATGATGATGAGTTTCCTGTTGCTGATAGTTTGAAAGTATTAAGATGTGATAATGGAGGGGAGTACATCTCCAATAGTATGGAAGAGTTTTGTCAAACTAGTGGCATTATAAGAGAGTTTACTTGCACATACACCCCAAAACAAAATGGGGTGGCGGAGAGGAAAAATAGAACACTATGTGAGTGTGCTAAAGCACTGAGATTAAATGCATCTCTTCCTGTTACATTTTGGGGAGAAGAGAGCTTACTTGCACATACACCCCAGAACAAAATGGGGTGGCAGAGAGGAAAAATAGAACACTATGTGAGTGTGCTAAAGCACTGAGATTAGATGCATCTTTTCCTGTTACATTTTGTGCAAACTTTCTATGTCATAGAATGACTAATAGTGCCCTTGAAGGACTCACACCTTATGAAGCATTGTATGGCAAAAAGCCAAATCTTAGTGATTTGAAATTTTTTGGATGTACTTGTTATGTACACATTCCTTTAGAAGTAAGAAAGAAGGAAGATGTTACTTCTTTTAAAGGCATCTTTGTTGGTTATATGAAAGTAGTAAAGCTTATAGGATATTTGATCCTACTACCAAGAAAGTTGTTGTAAGTAGAGATGTACTTTTTGATGAATCTCTCAATGCTAAAGAGAAGATGCTTTTCAACAATACTCATCTTATCAATGATCATGCTATGGCCGAGGAGGAGCTTCAAGGAGTTGAAATCCAAGAGGATCCTGCACAAGATCCAAAGGAGCCAAGAATATCAACAAGGTTGAGGGCCGAGCCATCAAGGCTCACTTATAGTGACAAAGGGAAGCAAAGGGAGGATTCTCAACTACACACCTCTTATTCTTTCTGGACTACTATG
Organism: Diphasiastrum complanatum; assembly: GCA_029204225.1. Taxonomy (NCBI): domain Eukaryota; kingdom Viridiplantae; phylum Streptophyta; class Lycopodiopsida; order Lycopodiales; family Lycopodiaceae; genus Diphasiastrum; species Diphasiastrum complanatum. Next base: position 4,268,851 of record CM055106.1, on the reverse strand, counting down.
CTTGAAGAACCAACATGTTTTGAACAAGCAATTAAGTCTCAAAGTTGGAAGAATGCTATGCAAGTAGAGTTTGATGCTTTGTTGGAAAATCAAACTTGGGATCTTGTTGATCTACCTTTTGGAAAGAAGCCTCTTACTTGTAAATGGATATATAGATTGAAGTATAATCAAGATGGTTCCATTCATAAGTATAAAGGTAGACTTGTAGCAAAAGGATTTTTGCAAGTCAAAGGCATAGATTATGATGAAACCTTTGCTCCTGTTGCAAAGCTTGTAACCATTAGATTGATCATATGTCTTGCTACTTCTTTCAAGTGGGATCTCTTTCAACTTGATGTGACAAATGCTTTCTTGACTGGATTCTTGGAGGAGGAAATTTACATGTGCCAACCCAAGGGCTTCATCAAAGATGGAGAAGAAGACAAAGTGTGCTTTTTGAAGAAGAGTCTTTATGGACTCAAGCAAGCACCTAGAGCTTGGTACTCTAGGTTGCATTCTTATCTTATTTCCATTGGATTTGTTGTAAGTTCTTATGATCTTCGACTCGCGCACTACAAGAATTGTCGCGATTTTTGACGTGAAATTGCATTTTGATTTTTTTTTAAATCGACGCGGGCGTCGAAAAATGTGTCATAATAGGGTCGTCGGAATCCGTCGCATTTACAATCCGTCGGAATCCGATGAAAGCCCAAGACCAGCAATCGGCTGGTAAAAACATCTATCGGAAAACATGCCACGTGGACGTCGGATTCCGACATCCAAAAAAAAATTGTGAACAAAAAAAAAATTCCGTTTTTTTTTTGCCATGGGGACATCGGGTTCTGACGTCCACATGGTCGGGCCGGAATCCAACGTCCACATGGCAAAAAAACCGTAAAAAAAAAATTTCCTGTTTTTTTTTTTTTTTGCCACATGGACGTCGGATTCCGACAAACAAAAAAATTCCTTTTTTTTTTTTTGCTTTGCCACGTGGCCGTCGAAATCCGACCCATTTTTTTTTCCTTCAAAATCCGACGAATTTTAAATGTGTCGGGATTTCGACACTGCTAAATAATAGAAAAAAGCTAAAAATTTATGATACGAACTCTTACTTCAGTGTGGAGATTATGACAAGAACTGCAAATATACTATGTATGACATATAGTACTACATAGCAGCTCACCTCTTACAATCGTTTCAAACACGTAGAATGAATATTTAGATCAACTATGATTCACAATATTAATCAAGTCACTAATACACTACGAACCCATTCGTTTATTGGTATGGAAACTAGCGTAAATTGCAACCAAACATACTCCAATTGACAGGAAGTGCATGCAAAAAATAAATGATTATGGAATTTGACATATTATTATGTCAGATTCCGACGGATTATGAATTTTTTTTGAATCCGTCAGGACCCTGTGTCGGAAATCGCGCATTTTGTTGTTGTGTCGATAGGATCATACAACTTATAAGCTTGATCTGAAGTAGTGTAGCTAATAAAAATAGACTTAATACTCTGGAAGTCGAGCTTCTTCATGAGATCATGCGGAATTTGCGCATAGGCGATACGTCCAAAAACTTGTAAGTCCGATAAAGAAGGTTTGGAGCCTGTCCAAACTTCGTATGGTGTTTTGTCTGAGAGACCTTTAGTAGGACATCTGTTCTGAATATAGTCTCTCTCTTTCTCTTCTCTTCTCAATCTCTTCTTCTCCATCCCTTCCCTTCAACCAAAACTATGATGAATGTTAGTGTAGAGGAGTAGAGTTAAAGAGGAGTACTATAGTGGTGAGTAGAGTTAAGGGAGAAAGTAGGAGATTAACTAAAAGTAGCATCTATGCATAGTTAGGCACCTATCTAGTGATCTAGTTCATCTCTGAATCACTGAGTTGTCGGTTGGCAAATCGGATTGGGAAATCTTTTTTGCACTCTCCTGGCTGAGTTAAGACGGCTCCAATCGCATACTTTGAAGCATCAATATTCACATGAAACTCTATGGATCAATTGGGCGGTCTTAATATTGTCACTAAGGCCAATGCATCTTTAAGCTTCTGGAAAGCCTGTAGGGCTTCCTCCATCCAATGTGGTTCTGTTGCGAGCTTGTATATTGGTCTTGCTAACTCCGCAAAATCTAGAATGAAGATCAGATAGTAGTTAGCGTGACCCATGAAGACATAGACCCCACGAATCATCCCTAGGAGTGGTAGATCAACAATGACCCTTATCTTGGATAGATCAGTGGTGATTCTATGTCTTGATACTATGTGGCCCAATATCAGGCCATGTGTCACCCAAAATTAACACTTTTCTAGATTCAAGGAGATCTGATATTCACGGCATTGCTTCAACACTTTCTCCAAGTTGGATAGGTGTTCTGAGTTCGGCCCATGCATGCATAGATCATCCAAGAATATCTCTAGGAACTTCTGTAGGTGCTCTTTGAATGTTGATTGCATAACTCGTTGAAAAGTGCTTGGGACATTGCAAAGTCCAAACGGCATCACTTTGTAGGCATAGGTGCTAGGGAAGTTCAAGCAAGGAAGTGTGAATTCCTCCCGATCATGTGGTGATCATGTGGTTCCTAGCCGGATTACCACGAAGCATCAGAAGAGGACTGAAAAGACGGGAGCAGTACGCTACTCTGCAAGAAGCTATGGAAGATGCCATCAGGGAAGAGGATGAGGGATCTGACGACGAATATCCTTCCACCCACACTCCTACTCCCTCGATCGCATCATCATCATCAAACGCATCCGCTCTATCCACAGGACTGCTATTGAAGCAAATGACAAAATTACACAACCAGCAAATGGAGCAACTTACGGCGCAGTTTGACCAGAAACTGAAGGCCTTACAAGGAACTGTAGCAGTAACTCCACATCAATCGGAACCAACCCAGCTGTAGTATCCTCGACGAGAAAATGTATGGTGTTCAGTATGCACACAAAACCATACAGCGAACGAGTGTCCAGTTTTAAAGCAAAATCTGAGACTGACACATAGATTCTACCATCTGTGAAATGCAACATCGCACGATACGACATTTTGTCCGTTTAACCCCAGGGTTGTTCAACAGAAGAGAAGTCCTTATCAGACTTCTTATCCTTATCATCAAGGGGCACCTAACCCGACACTAAGGTACGACGCACCCAATCAACCACAACGCATGGCCTTACCTGCTCCACCAGGGCCAGCCACTCAACAAGTGGCCCATGTAAACCTGACAGCAGCAGAACAAGAATTGCAAATGTTACCTCTACCTGAGCAACAGTAGTGGTACGGACCAGATGAACCATTTATGGATCCTGCCATAAATGAATATAACTCAACGTCAAGGTGGAAGAAATTACGGCTGCTACGGGTGCGACGAGGGACACAGAATTGCAGAATGTCCCTACAAAGGACAATATACAACCTCCTGCCGAGATTGCGGTTATGGACATTGTTTCAAAAATTGTCCATTTAAACTTGGAACCAGTGCACCTCTTAACCTCATTCCCATATAGCAATCAGCAGTTCCAGTAGGGATGCCATCGAAAAGTAGACACGACTACCTCCTGTGTTAGCTGTTACGCGAGCACAGAAGAGGAAGGAAGTGGCTCCCTCACCACTACCATCGATAACTGACGACCAATTCTCAACTTCAGCGCCATATCCAAATGTGAGGGAAGAGAGAAGACAATACCAGAAAATAAGACATTGGGTACAAAAAGCACAAGAGGAGGAAAAAGAGCAAGAACGAAACAATCCCATAGAACCTCCAGTCGGCGACGAACGGGATCCGCAAACGGGCTCACCACTGTGCACTGATCAGAATGATCGGTTGCACCAACATGAACCACCTTTTCACATGGTGGAGCCTGAGGAACCATGCACTGAACGACTCACACTCTTGCTGTCAAGCCACATTAGTTTACTCCTCGGAGAACTACTGCGGATTGCCCCACAAGGGAAAAGCCTTTTAGTTGAATGGGCCAAGGCGGATGAGAGGCCAGTAGCGCCTGAGCCCATATATTGTGCGGGCTATGATGAAACAAGTAACATCCTCCACATTGGAGCAGCATGGGCAAGTGAGAAACACAACACCACTTTGCCAATCAAACACAAGAGATATGAGGATGAGGCGGCAGTGGTAGATGGAGGATCGGGTGTCAATCTAATCTCCACTACTTTGTACAAAAAATGGGGATTACAAGGATTGAAGCCAGCCAGATTCGCCATCAAGTTAGCAGATCAATCCTGTGTGAAACCAAAAGGTGTAGTTGTTGATATTCCCGTAAAGATAGCAGGCATGCAGTATGTGATTACTTTTGTGGTCATGGATATACTTGAATCTTCATCTGCATATCGTATTTTACTGGGAAGACCATGGTTGAGGGCTGCGCAAGTAGTACACAACTGGGGTACAGGAAAACTCACCTTCGAGAACAGAGAACAGGTTGTAAAGGTAGATCTAACCACATGGGCGGTAAAACCTATTGCACCCAAAGCTGATGACAGATCATCCACGACAGATCATATGATTGACCGCCCAAGGCCAGCCAAGGGAGGTCACTATCATTCAGAGACGGATGTCATGAGATGGACGAGTGCATTAGCAACTATTGACTGTCAGGCATGTCAATATGAATTAGATCCAGAACCGAGTACATCTTCACCCAAATGTTACATTATGGACACACCAATCACATTTGGAGTGAATATAAAAAACGTAACATGGCTGTCAGCGGAGCCAATTGAGAACCCAATGGACGATGATCTAGTCCCTTGGCAACATGCTCTAACTTATAATAAGGAGATTGAGTTGACTGATGAACAAGTCCTACACCATATGGACCCAGATCGTTACGAAACCAAGAAGGTACCAGCTCAACCACGACAAATGTCTGCTATGGCGAAAGTCTCAAGGATCGAACCACCCAAGGCACCTGCGAATAAGAAGAATCAGTTGAAACAACGCTACAACCAGGTGATCCGATGGAGTGACCTACCCGAAGAGGCAATAGCTACAATAGACGTTGATATTCGCAACCATGAGGCGAATGTCACAGCAGTCCCAAAGAAAGACAACAAGGATGAACCCATCAAAATGACAAAAAAGGACAAGAAGAAGGTGTTGGATTCCTTGAAGTCAATCAAGTTGGACTCAGATACAGCGTCATCTTCTACACAGGTGACAAAAAATAAAAAAATGACCAGTCGGGCCAAGATCAATATGCTGAAAGAGGAATCTCGACGAGCTCCAGTTCATGAGATGACTGATACTTTCAAGAATTATACATTGGACGATGTGGTAATCATGATGCCGCAAGCCCAACGAGAACCTGATCAAAGTCAGGCACCAGCGGAACAAGTCTTCGAGGGACCTACGCGAACACAGCCGATGAATCTTGCGGAACCAAGAGAAGAAGAAAGGATAGTGCATGTGGGAGAGCAGTTAACACCCATGCAGTTCAAGAGACTACGATCCTTGTTGGTGGAATATAAAGACTATTTTGCTTGGAGCTATAGTGATCTAAAGGGCATTCCGCCAATAGTAGTCCAACACACCATACCTTTGGTGGACGGAGCAGTCCCCAAGGTAAGCCGTTACTACCGCTGCAACCCAAATTATACAGAACTGATCAAACAAGAGTTGAAGAAACTTATGGATGCAGATTTCATTTACAAAATCGAGCACACGGAATGGGTATCGTCGATAGTTATAGTACCCAAGAAGAATGGCAAAATGCATATCTGTGTGAATTTGAAGGTGCTTAATGCAGTCACCAAAAAGGACCATTTTTCTTTACCATTTACGGAAAGTGTCCTCAATAGAGTAGCTGGTGACAAAGCCTACAGTTTTCTGGACAGCTTCAGCGGCTAGAACCAGGTGAAAATAGTCCCCCAGGACCAGCACAAGACAACATTCGCCACAGAATGGGGAACTTACGCCTATAAAGTGATGCCATTCGGACTTTGCAATGCCCCAAGCACTTTCCAGCGAGTCATGCAGGCGACATTCAAAGATTATTTGCAAAAATTTCTCAAAATTTTCTTGGACGATCTGTGCGTGCATGGACCGGATTCAGGACACTTATCCAATTTGGAGAAGGTGCTACAAAAATGCCGCGAATACCAAATCTCCTTGAATCCAGAAAAATGTCAATTCTGGGTGACACATGGCTTGATACTCGACCATATAGTGTCAAGACACGAGATCGCCACAGATCTATCAAATATCAGGATCATTGTTGATTTACCACCACCGGGGACGATCCGCGAGGTCTACATTTTCATGGGTCATGCTAACTATTATAGGATCTTCATTCTTGATTTTGCGGAGTTAGCCAGACCAATTTACAAGCTCACAACATATCCACATTGGAATGAAGAAGCTCTAAAGGCTTTCCAGAAGATTGAGGATGCATTGGCCTTAGCACCAATCCTACGACCACCGAATTGGTCCATTGAGTTCCATGTGCATACGGACGCATCGAAGTATGCAGCTGGAGCAGTCTTAACCTAGCCAGGTGAACACAAAAAGGATTTTCCAATCCGATTTGCAAGCCGACAGCTCAGTGATACCGAAATGAATTATTCAACCACAGAGCGAGAAGCACTGGCAATGATCTATGCGGTTAAGAAGTTTCGGCACTATTTGATGGCCACACATTTTGCTTTTTATACGGACCATCAACCCTTGCTATATCTCGTTAATAAAACTTGCAACACTGGGAGAATCACCAGATGGCTCTTGTTGTTGTTGGAATTTGATTTTCGGATAGTAATTTGCAAGGGAAAACAACACTACATGGTAGATCATGTGTCACGAATCAAGGGAAAGGAGATTGCAACCCAACCTGACGATGAGCTGGCAGATGCTGTCTTATTTTACGTGGATACAGTACCAGAATGGACTGCCGACATTGTTGAATATCTAATGCGGGGCCAACCAGACAAATCACTATCAAAGGCGAAACAACGGAAGTTGATCTTGAAAAAAAATGGATTATATTGGTCCAATTCACCCTACAATAAGGAGTTCTCAGGCTCGATACATAATCGTAGCCATAGACTACCTCACCAAATGGGTCAAAGCCAAGGCAGTACGAGTAGCTGACGCTAGGACCACTGCCAAGTTCCTTTATGAAAATATCATTGTGCGCTTCGGGTGCCCGGTGGAACTAGTCAGTGATCGCGGAAGCCATTTCATCAACGAGACCATCAAGGTCTTGTTGGAGGAATTCTTCGTGATCCACAGAACCAGTACGCCTTATTATCCTCGTGGTAATGGGCAAGCAGAATCATCCAATAAGATCCTGTGTAGCGTGCTCACGAAAACAGTTGAAGCTAGCAGATCAGATTGGGAACACAAGTTGCATGCTGCACTGTGGGCATTCAGGACAACATATAAAGGGAGCACTGATCAAACACCCTTCCAATTGGTATATGGTCAAGATGATGTGATGCCAGTAGAGTTTTAGTTCCTTCATTAAGGATTGCCACCGCACAACGTCTTAATGAGTCCAAATCTCTACAGCTACGCCACGAAGCTCTGCATAAACTCTGTGAAACACGCTTACCAGTTGTGCATGCACTGGCAACTGAAAAGGAAAGACGCAAGGCTTGGCATGATCGTAGATTACAAAAGAAGGATCTTCGTTCAGGAGACCTGGTCCTGATGTATAAAACCAAGGTGATCAAGGGAAAGTTAAAATTCACGGATGAAGGTCCTTATAGGATTAAGAAAATTCTTAATCATGGGGCCGTGAACTTAGAACAGCTTGATGGGACACCCTTCGACACACCCATCAATGGTAGCCGGTTGCACAAGTACTGGCCACCACAGTAAAACAGATCCAGATTGGAGGTGGCACATTACAAAAAGCTAATCTGCTCAGTCATTACCGCTAGATCTAAGGAGATCAAGCCAAATCAAGCTAAATCCATCAAGATTCAACTAGATCTGGCAGGATCGAAAAAATCCATCAGAATCCAAGGAGGATCCAGATCCTGATAGGGTCAAAAAGGAAGAAGATCATCAGATTGACTGAGGGATCTACTATCAAGAATCCATCAGAACTTCCAGAGCACTACCAACAGTCAGATCAAGCCTGGATGAAGCTGATTACCAGTTTACAAAAGTTAAAAATCAGAAAATTTCGAGATCTTGTCAAAAAACACTCTGAAGGAGCACTTTTTTCATGATTTTTTGAGATGCCCTGAGAGATAGCTCTTGAAAATTGGACAGTCACCAGATCTGACCTACATGCATCCATGAAAATCTCTGTGAGAGTTCCTGATGGAGGAATCATCATTTTTTAGTGTATGCGAGAGTTCTCAGAATCAGAATTTTTAGAACCCTCGTAGAGCAGCAAGATCAACTTACCAACTCTCGCAAGGTGCCTAAATGGAATCAGAGCAGTGAAATTAGCCTACCTACATGGTTTGATCTTGAAAATCCAATCACAGGAACAAGTTGTGCGAGAGATCACTTCTTGTGAGAGTTGAACCCTCGCAGACAGCCTGAACCCTCGCAGAACCTTCGCATAGAAGTCAAATCACATTCTGAACTCTCGTAGACTTCCCTGAGGTCTTAGAATTTTGTGAAGAAGGTGCCTGCCAAAATTTGGGTGAAACTAAACAAGGGAAAGTGAATTTCACCTAATACGCACTCTAAATTCCGCTATATGAGGGCTGAATTCGAGTCACTTGTCACCTTTGCTAGCGAAGCTCTGCCGAAATTTCCACTGAAAATACCAAGTTTTCTGTTTTCAACCAAACTTCCTACCAGCTGTCATCTGCTCATATCAAACACCGATCTACGCTCTGAACTACAATCATTGTCATCCAACATCCATTATTCTCAATTTTCTACTGTTTCCTTTCATTTTTCACCGTTTTTCTACTTTTTTGACTTTTTTCGACCACTAATCATCGTTGCTAACATGGCCTCCTCACCCTCTAAAGACTCTGGCGCCAAACAGGTGATCCAGCGTGACATCCCCGAGGCCACGCAGATGTGGCCTCTACCCTCTGACACTTTGATCCAACCATGGCTGCAGACAACCGGGCCCCTCCTTGAAGCAATGGATTTTTACTTGGCGCTCTTTCATTCTGAGATTAACACGGGCCTCGCCCTTCACGCTTACGCCACCTGGGACAAGGACAAGGCTCGTTTTCACTTCCTGTGCCAAGGTACCACATACAAGGTCAGGATTAACGCTGACTCGATGATCACCGTTGGCATTATGTCCGGTGATCGTCAACCCATCTCCCATCGCCACGCCAAAGCTCTGATCAAACCACTCAGGCAGCTGCGCATCTGTTGAATAACTTTCTGGTTATTTCAACATTTCGCAAGGACAGAATGTAGTCTACGCTGTTGAGTCAAATAGTGGAATCCTTTCTTAAATTCCCTAACCCCTCCGTTGTGCCATACGACTGGCATAGCTTCCTTATTCGAGAACTAACAAACTCCATCAAATCCAACAACCGTGAGCGAATTGTAGCACGCCCCCTATTGTGTAACTTTGCCTGTGCACTTCTCGAGACGAAAGTGCACAGTTTCCAACGCTTATCCCTCCAGTCTACCCTTGTGCCACATACTAACCTTTACCCACCATCTCAAGCATCTACCTCATCCCAACCTGCAGTCATTAACACAACGGCCAGCAAACGAATGCGTGGCGCTGCCTCTACGTCCACATCTCCACTTGTTACTCGACGACGTGTCTCCACTACTGCACTAACTACTCCATCAACCACCGCCACTTCTTCTTCTATGCAACCCCCCACTCCAATTATTGTTGTCGTTACCTCTCTTCCTATTCTATCCACATCTATTTCTGTCTCCATCCCCGTTTCTTCTGTTGATACCACTCCTACTTCTCTTCTGGTGTCTGCTGCTCCATCCATCACCATCGCTCCTCTCACATTCAACCCTTCTGATTCGTAACTGTCCCCCGACACTCTGGCATGGATGCAAGTTATCAAATTTTCACCCCCACGCCAGACACTTTATGCTCCATCCTCACCTTCTTCTATACTCCACACCACCCTTCAGTTCCCCACCGTTCCTCCCATCCTCTCGTTCAGACAAACCGTCCTCGCCCCTGTTTCCACAGTTGTTTCTCACACCCCACCCGCTTCGCCAAAGGTTGCCGAGGGCAACCAACCGCTGCCTGATGACGCATTTGTGCAAATAGTTTTTGTAGCATCACCAGATCGGGCTGACCCTACCGCCCCATATGGCATCAGGATAAATGAAAATCTGATCGAAGACAATGACGACGGAATTTTACAAGTCGTCGGGGCCGATACAACACAAGCTCCTGCCAGTGCCAGTGTACCAGCTGCTCCCACGGATCTAACGACGACATACCAAACCCTAGGAAAATACATCCTGGATGCGGTAGCAACCAAAGCTATTCTGGAAAGCAGGGTACTAAAGTTGGCAACAAGTAATACACAGCTGCGAGCAGACCTCACCAAGCTACAACAAGAGCTGATTCTGGCCCAACAACACAAACAAGCAAGGCACCAGAAGATTGCCAAGTTGCAGCAGAAGGAGGAGGGCCTAAACAAATATATTCAAAGCCTCTCCAAAGCACTGACGGAGGCCTCCACAAAGGTGCGGGAGCTTTAAACTGAAGCATCCCAACGGCTTGCCCCCATCCAGACGCAACTTACACTTTTGGAAGCAGAGAAGTCGCGCCTGGGGACGGAGGTTAAAGCCTTACAAGATGAGAAGCTCGTCTGGTCAGCTCAATCTGCACCGGACACAAGGCCGCTTTCCCAATCAGAGATGAATCTTCTATGATGTCAGGTGCAGATTTATAGCCAAACCCTGAACAGCTACCAGGCAGAGTTCAATAAGTATTGGACAAGCGGAACACAAGAGCTCGCCCAGGCCAAGCAAGCCCTCAAGGCATGCTAGAAATACATGGAAATGAAGGCCCAGCCCTCCCTATGGTAATTCCACCGCCACCTAATTTTGATGCTGCACAGGCTACTACCAGCCAAGATCATAGCCAACAGGCAGCAGGGGGATTTCAACCAGTTCAAGGGTCCGAAGGCCAGGACCAAGGGCAGACAGATGCGGCCGCTGAGACGCGTGACCAGAGCCAAGGCGCAACCACCTGCCAGGGCCCAGCAACATCATCCAGAGGGTCATGAATGATATCTGCCAACCGGGCCTTCCGAAGACCGAAATCCGTGGAGGAAAACATTAATGAATTTTTATCCAAATATCCCCACGAGTCATCAAGAGGCGGCTGACAGTTATCATTCTCAGCTCAGACCATCAAGGGAAAAGAACTGCAAGCCTTACTCGTCCTCCAACCACAACCGGAGTGGCGACAACGTTATTTGAGAGAGACCTTGCGGCCATCATGGCTTACGTGACAAGTCTGCAACAGTTACGGGAGAACGCGCATTTTCTGCCATGTCCAAGAAGATCCAAATGGGCGGAATGTGGCACTCCTTTGGACCAGATCACACTCAACAATTTCAACTGGCCAATTATCAAATCCGAATATGGGTGGACAACGGATAAATTGTCCCGATCCCACAGTCCGCGCGGCAGCCACTTACGTCCGGGACTTGGAATATTTAATGGGCATTGAAACAAAATGAGATGATTTCCTTCTCTCCAAATTTTTTGATCCAAATAAGGCGCTCGCTTCCGACAAAGTCGAAGACCAGCTGCCAGTCGCTCACGTATATTACCGAGCTGCATTCCTTGGCGATCCCTGGATGAAACGATTCCAAGCATGGGTGGATTAGGAGTGGTTGACAGGAGCTCACAAGTCCTTCCACATGCCAAAGGACTCGAAGAAACTGGACCGTCTCAACTTCATGGAAGACGTTACGGGATATCTCATCCACCAGAGGCGGTCCAAGAGAACGCTCTACTAAACCGGCAGAGTGCTGAGGGACCGGCACTACTTTAGGTCGTGGGTCGTGTTGGGGGTATTCCCAACAAAGTGTAAATAAATAAAATCCTCCAATAAAATGTGTTGCGAGGGCATGGCATCCTACGTGTATAAGCCCATGGCCCAATGAGCACGCAATTGAAGTTGTAAATAAAAATAAACTTGACTTGGGCCTTGTAATTAAAATAAAACTAGAGGCCCAATGTCATTTTTAAACTTAGAGATCACTTTTTAGAGTTGGGTCCAAATTGGGACTCACATGAATCTTGTGATTTCTAATGTACTTTTTGTGAACCCTTGGATCAAGTTGGGTCCAAGATGAATGGCTAGGATCATTGTGAATATTAGCCAATAAGATTGCGGGGCAAGGGCCTTTCCCATTTTATAAAAAGACACCATTTGTACACTATTTCCATGTTTAATGAGAAGGAGGAAACTCTACCATTTTTGGAAGAGAAGCATCCTCATTTGCTATTCACTACTTGCTATTGCTCTTGGGTGTGTTTTCTATTGCTTTCTATTTTCATGTTTTATTGTTTGTCATAGTGAATGTTTTTCCATTAGCAAACATAAGGAGCATTTGAGCTAACCTCCACCCTCACTCTCTTTCTCTCTCTTTCTCTCTCTTTCTCTTCTCTTCTCAATCTCTTCTTCTCCATTCCTTCCCTTCAACCAAAAACTATGATGAATGTTAGTGTAGAGGAGTAGAGTTAAAGAGGAGTACTATCGTGGTGAGTAGAGTTAAGGGAGAAGTAGGAAATTAACTAAAAGTAGCATCTATGCATAGTTAGACACCTATCTAGTGATCTAACCTTTGTTGACAGGCGGAAGGGCCATACTACGAAAGATTCTCGACACTACCACAACTCATCATTGTGTGGAAGAATATCAATAAAATTGATATTAATGATAGGGGTGTCTGGATCAAGAATTTGTTCGTTATCAACCAGCGACATATAGGTACAGTCATCTTAAGCACAATAATTGGCATTCACATAATCAATGGTAGCCAAACTGTGACTCCAGTTTATAATATCAGTAGATTCAACATAATGACCTTTTTCTTGAGAGGACTGATATGGTTCAAACACTGAATTAGAAGTAGAGGATCCCTCGTCCTGAAAACGTGTCAGTTCGAGTTTGTCAGATGAATCAATGGTAATAGAACTGTCTCTATTTCCAAAGGTGACTCGTCCTTTGCTCCAGTCATGAACAACTCTTGCATTAGTGAGCCATGGGCAACCAAGTAATAACTCGTAGGAATATGCATTACTAGAGATATCGAGTACGACTAGGTCTATAGAAAATTTTAGGCCTCCTAATTTGATCAGAACTTGTGGGAGAAAACCAGTTGGTCGGACCACACTTTGATCAGCCATCCTAGGCTGACAAGTGGGTTTGGTACACTCTCAGATTTCATTCGAACATAAGGGAGGTGGAAATGATGTTGACACCTGAGCCACCATGAAGTACAGCTAGGACTTCGCAAGATTGGCGATGAGTAGCTGGAATCTTGATATTGTTTCTTTCACTGAGCGGATTTGTTAGGTGTAATGGCATTTCGGGCAGCTTGTCAAGGGTGGTGGTGTTGGTGGATTGGATTTGTTGTTTCCACTTTCCCGCATGTTTCCAAAGAACGTGGAAAGGGAGAGTCACATTAGCTTGTAATAAATCCCCCTCAGACTTCAGTGCCTTCAAGGGTTTTGTTCTCAAAAGGCATGTGAGGTACGTTATGGGAGGTGGAAGAGTGTTGGTCTGCATTGTAAATTTGTTGTCGATACTCGTAATGCAGCCTAATTTCTTCAGATGGGTGAAGATAGACAATGGGTGTCGAATCTTCACTTGGAGGTACATTATATTGCTGGGTTTTGTTGGGTGCAATTGTAGGGGTTTGGCATTGGGTTTGTGCATGAGTCAAGACCCATGTTGGATGAGTTTCAACTGGCAATGTTTCTACTTGCAATGAACAGACAGGAATAGCTGGTTTAGATCGAGAAGGACAAGTTGGCTTTACGAACAAAGGAGTAACGCGTTAGAATAACACTCTAGTGGTAGCATACAGCTGGAACCAAAGGTGTGGCCATGGCGAGTCCTTATCGAAACTAATAAAACATCCTACCATTACCACTATGTCATTAGCGCATCCTTCACATGATGTTTAATGCTGCAATTTTCAAAAGCTGGTGAAGTTTATCTGGGTAGCGAATACTAGGATGTTTACCTGTGCAGATAAAACATCCTCGTATTGCTGGAAGTTGTTACGTGCCAAACACAGCTTGGTTAGGATCATAAGGTTGGGCATTGAGGTCAACGACTTGAGCATTAGGATCATATGCATCATAAACAACTGTCTTAGTGGTGTATCTCGGTTGAGTAGTGTCTTCCACATAATAAGTTGCTGGATCGATGGTATTGGGATCAAGATAGTGGACAACTTGTTGTGGAGCAGGTTGGTACTGATTTGGTGTAGTTGGTCGTGGTTGGTACACCCTTGGTTGTGGCATGGGCTGTTGTGGAGGGTAGGGGCGGTACACTCAATACATGGGTCTAGGTGTTGATGGAAAATGATTTCTCAGTTGAGGGCTTTCATTAGCAGTGTGATGCTGTGAACAGATCGGACACCAAACATTCTCTCTTGCTGGAAAAGATTTATCAACAATATCTTTCATGGCGATTTGGAAATCAGCAGTGAGTTTATCCATATGGGTTTGTTGAGCTTTCTACCAGGTTTTCATTTGATGCAAAAGTCCAGAAGATTGGGCAATATTTTCATGCTTCGGGTGGTTAAGACGTTCAGGATTCTTAGATTTCTTTTCACGATTATCAAAGTCATCATCAAAACCCTCATCTTCTTCATGAATGGCATCAGTCATTACATCTTTAAGTTGATCATAAAGGTCAACTGGTTTCAGTTCTCGACGAATAGTTTTAGGAAGTCCAAGCAAGAACAGTTTGATGGCCATTCTTTCGGTGATATTTTCGTCAATACATTTGGCCTTGAAGCGTTTAAAACGCTCAATGTAGTTTCGAACCGACTCTTCGTGACACATCTTAATATGGGTGATTTGGATGAAAGGGCTCTGAGTCAGGTTAGACGATTTTAAACGCTTGATGAAAGCGTTCTTGAGGGTAGTCCAAGAAGCAAGATCAGGAGCTTCAAGGTTGAGATACCACTCTTTGGTTGTTCCATAGAGTACCATCGGAAATAGTCGGAGCTTTTCGGTTTCAGAGGTATCTCCATAGAAACGGCATGCATTATCAAAGTCTTGGAGAAATCTAACTGGGTCAGATTCTCCATCGTACTTTGGTGCATCGGTACGTGGAATTTTGTGTTCTAGTCGTGGAGAAGCAGAGTTGGCAGATTCAGCACAATCTCGAGACATGATGCAGTTTTGAGAAACAATACAAATAATCAGGACAGTACTGTACTTGGCCAAAAAGGTCAAAAGTTAATTTTCTTGCAGATTGGAGAACTAGACTTTTCTGGAGTAACAGAACTCGTGGATAATACTGGAAATCCTGGACAGTCAGATAAATCAGACTACATTACTCGTGAATTCTGACAGGGGGTGCTCTAAGTCAAAATACTGATTTTTTATGTTTTCTTGGAATTTTTTACGGGATAGAATTCGAAGAGAGTGTAAAAAAATCGTACAGATTGTGGGCGATTTCGTGGTATGGCCGGCGAATTTCGATAGGGAGTTTTACTGATAAAATATGGTTTTTTTTATTTTTTTTTGTAAAGAACAGAATTCGTAGAGGATGTATAGTAATCGTTCAGACTGTGAATGATTTCATGGTATGGTCTACAATTTCTGATAAAGTATTTTGCTGACAGTCAAGGGAAATAGTGGAAAAAGTGCTTTTTTGATAGAAAATAGGCTAAATCTCTGAGATAGAATTTGCGGAGCTGCTGGAGGACTGATCTTTGATACATCTAGCCTCAGTGAAGCTGACGATTTCTAAAACCAAGGTTTGGTTGAAAAACAATGGATTTTGACAAGATAATAGGGTGTTTTCAAAAAATCTGAGCAGGGTCAAAATTCGTGTAGGTGATAAAATAGAAGATCAGGGTCTGTTATGGCTGCAGACAGCTCGACGAATTATTAGTATACCCGTTTGGTCGAAAAAAATGTCACTTGGGTCCCTTCTTTCAAAAAAAATGCCCAAGTTGACACTTTTGTTGCGTCCCCCCCGGCTTGATAGATTGCTCAGCAGCTCGTTGAGGACCTGGAGAGAAGTCTCGTGCTGCTGTGTGAAGAGAAAAAGCAAGCAAGCATACACACACATGGGAGCGAAAAGGACAAGGAAAGCTATGTAGAAAAAACTTAAAAAGCGACAACGACACCAATGTTGGAAGTATTTCTGGTTCGTACGGTGGCTAGATCTACTCGCGGATGTAGTATAGTGTAGAAGGGTTTGTCCACTTTCTAAGATCTACATGAAGCTTACCATGGAAATGAAAAGTGCAACAAAAGAAAAATGAGAGCACCAAGGCTTCCCATCTGGTGCTCAGAAAACAACTAAGGTTCGGCTAAGGCTTCCCAACTAGCCAATACCTACTAAGAAATAGACTTTGCTAAGGCGGTACCCGACTAGCAAAAAGGTAACTAATTTAATTCCTACTTAACATCCAAAGGGTAATAGAAATAAGATTGCGGCTAATACTAAGCATAGAACAAATAGAAAGCATGCCACAATATAGAAAACCGATGATAGACAATAATGTGTCATCAACATAAAGAGTGATGATTATGAAGGAATCCAATACAGACTTAAATAAACATTTGAGTCTGTCGAGTTTGGAATGAAACCATTCTCGATTAGAAATGTATATGTTTTTTGAAACCAGGCTCTTGGAGACTATTTCAGACCATACAGAGCTTTGTGAATTTTACACACTAGGTGCTCCTTACCCCTTAGCTCATACCCTTCTGGCTGGGACATGTAGATCTCCTCTTCAATGGTGACGTTGAGAAATGCAGTTTGGACGTCCATTTGGTGAACTTCAAGGTTGGCTGCAGCTGCATACGAAAGAAGTAAACGAATGCTTTACCACAGGAGTGAAGGTTTTTGAATAGTCATTGTAGTTATGATTTCACAATCAAATAGTATGAGATTTTAATGATTTTGAGAAATAACTTTCATATAATTATGATTACGATTATCAAAATTGAATTTTCACAATCTCCACAATATTCATGAGGTTCACTATATTCACAATCTCAACTTACAATCAAGTGAGAATGCTCATTAATCCTCAATAATGTAGCATGCACCTAAGTCACTAACTACTCATCAAAAAGTAACAAGCATAAAAAAGTTTGCAAAATAAAAACAGTGAACCTATCATATTGGTAAGATGAACTCAGACACATCCATCAATAACACTCATATTGTATTTTTCACCTTTAACTTTGATGATTGATGTTGGTCCAAGTAAGTTGTAAGTCTTCCGTTCTTTACCTTGTACTTTGTATAAAGTATTTAATCCATGGTTAGCTTTTTGAGAGAAAAATAATAATAAGTTGGACTATACATTTATATGATTTCTTTGCATCTTCCAATGCCCTCCCTATCCTTCTTCTTGTAGAGTCTAGTACTTTTCTCTGTGGCTTCGTTGTGTCTGAGCTGGTTAAAGCTTCAAGGTCCATATTGGTCTTGTCGACAGTTGCTTGGGCGTTTCGATAGAGGCCATTTTAGTTTTTCTTGTGTGATCTTTGAGACTCCCTTTGTATGGATGGCCTTCTTTGACCAAGCCTTTCTTTGGAGCACGGGAGGTGGAATGTCTTCCTCCAAGGCCCTTTCACCAAGGGCGTTAGCTCAAGGCAAAAAGGGCCATGGAGGCGGTTCCTTGCATCAAATCAGATGTAAGGATTATTTTTCACTAAGTTAGCAAGAGCTTACACAACCTTCACACCAACCCACCCTTGTAATACATACACCAACTTCTATGCCAAAGGTTGTGTTGAAAGATAAAAGAATATTTTGATGAGATTCATGTTGATGAGATGCTAAAATGCTCTCAAATCACCCAAAATGCAAATCCCTGTTGAATGAATGAGAATATGCTGGACTGGGTGGTCCATAAAGAAAACCAGCAGGTGCTTTAAATGCCAAAAAGTGCCAACCATAAATAGTTATGCCATTTGGCATGAGAGTGAGTAATGTAGGAAAGCACGTAAGCATTTCTATCTATGATCTATGATCTATCTATATCTATACATATCTCCCTTTGTGTCTTGTCTGTCTGTTTGTCTATGTCTCTCTCGCGCTTTCTTGCTCTCTTCGCGTTCGTGCTGATGCTGCCCATGTAATTGTTCTCAGGCTCTCAGCTTTACATATACGCAGCATCAGTAGCTTCACCAGCAAGCATCTAACACCAATTCTCTCGTGTCTCCCTCTCTCTTATTCCACTGCAAGTAGGTGTTTGTTTTCCCTTTAAATTCGTCGGTATCTATGAATTCGTGCAGTTTGCAGGATTAATTCTCTTTGGCTTGAATTTTTTTCCTAGTTTTGGTCTCTAGCTGATTGATGATTATTTGGGTTATCTGCTCTCATGGCTGCTTCTACATCAGATCCAGTGAATGTTAGGAAAAAAGGATTCAAGCTGGAAGCGGGTGCAGGCAAAAGAGTTTGTAAAAAATCTCCTTGTGCCTTTCCAGAGCTGTTAGAGCTGAGTGTGATTGTGGGTTGCGGTGACGCCGACGTAGATATTGGCTTACTTCCAGTACTCCATTGCTTTCTAAAGGAAAAATGCCAAGCTGGTATCTGTACCACTCAGCGAGGTGGCAGAGCCCTTTTGCATCTACACTTCCAAATGGTATGTAGATTATCAGCTGTTAGTGCCAAGAGTGTGGATCGTAGTCTCATACGTCAATTGGGATGGCATCTCAACTCACCCCCGAGAGCTTTTGTGAGATGCAAGGTGCTGACTAAAAAATCACGTCACACATTTCAGTGCATGATTGGCCGCTGCTTGAAAGACTACGGTAAAGAGCATTTCCTCATGGTTACGCATAATCTTAGCGAAGACGAATTGGAGTTTGGAAGAGAATCATATGCAAAACTGGGGCTGGATGACCTAAAGAAGAAAGTGTGCTTGACGCCTGAGAACGTGTTTGAGCGCTGCTGGATGTACCATACGTTTTATAAAAACCGAATGCAAGGGAACTCTATGCCCGTATGTCTGCTGTCAATGCTGCGAACAGGGAATTACTACCCAGCTGCTGCCTGGATAACTCCTGCTGCAGGGCAAGGAATGGATGCGCAGCGTGTTGCTGCTCTTTGGTGTTGCTTGCTAGCACCCTCCTCGGTGAGTCTGGAAGACATCCACAAAATATTTTTCAATCGCTATTACGACACTGACAGATACGTGGTATCAGCAACAAGGCGGACGAATCATGATCCAGTGGTTTCAAAAACTAGTAAAAGCCCTGAATCAGCTAGAAGTGCTACTGTTGCTTCTACTTCTGCTGCTGATGCTCCTCCTCCTAGTTCTGGAATAGGTACTGCAGCTCCCAATGACATATCATAACAAGAAACAACACTTTCTTCCTTAGTCCTTCCTTAGTCTAGTTCATATGCTGGGTAGAGCATTTTGTAACACTTTACAGTGTATATATCGGAATTAATGCCTGCAGTAGCTATTCACTATACAATGTTTTGTTTTTGGGGTACTTTTTGTTAGAATGAAATATTTTTGCAAAACTATCAACTCCAGGTTACTGTATATGTTTGCCAAAAGTGTCTCGGTCGGTAGTGCTCTCTCCTCATCATCTTTGCTTATTGTTCAATGTAACTAGTGGTAACTGGTTGGCTTAGTTGGACATGGTTGGCTTCACCCAGACTTGCAGGGGCTCTTGAACTTGAAGTTGGAATGCCATTAACACCTGCTGTAATCAATGTAAATTTATACTGTACATATAATGGTATTAAGATGAGTTGATGTTCACCTCCAAAGGCTCAAGTTTTATGTATCACTTGGTTTTTGGTTCATTTGTAATGAAGACTTTTGTGATGCTGGATAATAAGCTTCATGTTGCCAACTCATCCACCAAATAGACAGTGAGGTATATCTTGGATGGTAAGAATTGTTGTCAGAAAATGCTTCTCATGCTTCTCAATTAAGCACGTGTTTATGAGTCTCCACTCAGATACTAGTACAAATGTTTTTTATATTGAATTGATTCAAAAAAATATAAGTGCAAGTAGAGCGTCCATAGTGGGCTTGCTCAACTATAAACTCAAAACAAACTTAAAAGAGAGTCTCATTGTAATCAATCAAAGGTAAAAGCTTAAAATCAAATTGAATGACATCAAGACAATCACTTTTATGTCTAAGAAATAAAATGCTGAAAAGGCAAACTGCCTTGCAAGGCCCATCTTGACCTATAAATATTAGACTACTCATAACAAAGAAACATGAAGTCAATCTGCTTGGAGAGTAATTGTCGACTTAAGTATTGGTTTATCTATAACATAGTGACTTCCTAAAATCTTGGAGTCTAAACAACCATCACATTTATTTGTCTTGTTTGATAGGTTAACCTGTCTTTGAACAAATCTATAACCACTTGTCCCTGTCTAATAGGGTAACTTGTCTCCGAACAAATCATAATTGTATTCTTGTTTGGCAGGATAAGTGCAAATAATTTACTAATTTCATCTAGCAACAAATTAAAAGGAATCATTACACCTTATTAGATATACACAATGTCATTTCTAAATTTTCATATATTCCTCCCACGAACACATTTTAATCACAAACTATAAATGTCCCTTGACACATGTACCCAACTGATTCAAAGAAATGTTGCCCCAACTAATCTCTAAGTTGACTCCCCAAATTCACATCACTACATTGCTCCATAAAGCTTTATGATACTCTTGACATAAAGGGCTTCACATTTTTCTCTGACATGCAAATGTAAAAGTCGGCCCTTTGTAATAATTCTTCATGAAAACAACTTGCCAATTTTGCATCCATTGACAAAGCCAAATAGACTAGTAATCCTTCATCTTCCACATTCCAAAGTTTATTATTAATCATACAAAAGTGCTGACATCTACAAGTAATAAACTCATCTTTTTAGCTCAAAATCCTCTTATCTTTTGGATAGTTCTACCTCCAAAATTAGTCAAGATAAGCAACACCTTCAATTTTACCAATATTAAGAGAGAAATTATAGAGATGTTGATTTGAGCCTATATCCTCATCATTCATGTTAAAATTGAATCTCGAAGACACTTTTGATTTTAGAAAAATATTTGCAAATAATTGTCCTCAATAAATTAATTGAATCTCGAAGACACTTTTGATTTTAGAAAAATATTTGCAAATAATTGTCCTAGGGACCATGCAACCACCATAAGACAAACTTTGACATGTATCAATGCCCCTTTCAATTCAACTTTTTACATGTATTGATACTTGTCATTTTAAGTTTCACATACATTCCAATCCAATATAATAGAACTACCCTTTATATAGCACTTAAGATTGCTCATGACTATTTTTTCTCAAAATCTAGTATTGAATACTAAAAATAGATACAAATGTATATTTGCATTGTGCACTTTAGATTGCTCATTATTATCAACGCTATGTTAGCACAAGATCAGAATAACCCTTTGATAGCATTCAATCCCAAGAATCTCTCATATATCCAAAGCTTTGTTTCATGTTCACAAGGGCATTGCAACTGCATATAAGAGAGGAAAGAGGGGACAATTCTGAGGGGCTCCAATTATGACATTTACTTGACCTGCAAAACTTACCAATGAGTCACCACAAAAACATCCTCAAACAACCTCCACATAATATTTACTGATTGTTTAGAGCCAATGTATTTTTTGATATGTGAGCTTATCCTTCTTGTAATGGTCCTCTGAAATTTTTTGTCATGCATATTAAGAATGCTTAAAGGCCTAGAATCCTTCATTGACTTATGATCCTTCCTTTTAGGTACAAGAATTATCAAAATCTTGGAAATTTTCAAAGGTAGTGGCAATATTTACTTTACTGATGTTATCCGAAATATGTAGCAAATCTTTACTGATGTTATCCGAAATATGTAGCAAATCATTTCCCATAGTTTTCATCTTCTTGAGACAACAAAGAGTTTCAAATAACTTCGAAGCCACTTCATCAGCATCAAACATGTTAAAGACATTAAAAATTCTAGCTATCTCTTATCTGTTTTCTTACGTTGAAAAAGTTTTGGAACGAAAGACCAATTCTTTTATAGTAAGAGAAGATTTAAAAGAAAGGAACCCCCCACCCCCCGCGCGTGGAACAAAAAAAGAGAGGAAATATTTGTAATCAAAAATTAGCTCTCATTAAGTTTGAATTTTTTCCAAAAACAAAATTGATGACAGACCCGCATCTTTGGTCTACATAGTCTTGATTCTCTTAGACCATTAGCTCTATAGAAATGCAACGTCCTCAATTCCTTAAAAATAAATCTTTTTACACAATCATAAGCATTATTCAAAGCCTTTATAGATAAGGTATGTATGCACAAGGGCTCATTGTGCCTGAAAGAGGAACAACGTGTCATATAGATAATTGCTTGGTTGGTTTTACATTAAGTTGGTTTTGTGATTATGATTCTATGGATGGCTGGTTAGGCTAGTTAATTTTCATGAGCTGGCATTGCGCAAACATGCCTTGCTTATCTTCCTTTGTAATGTGGTGGTCTCCATTTGTTGACATTGCACAAACATGTATTGGCTAGAATGAGCGTCCAAAATGTTAGGTTGGAAAATCCACTAGTAAGTTTGGCACCTTTTGAGGCACCATGGCAATATTTTGGTATCAACCTTTCACAATGCTGAAAATGTATGAACTTGATGACATATCGATATTTCCTAGGAAATCAATGTAACAATCCTAAAATGGTAAGGCCTAAGTACAGAATTTTTTCTTATGTTAGCATGAAAAAAGTCGATGTCTGCTTGTGATACTTCTGATCCACCTTAAGATCACTATTACATCTCCCAAGCAAGTCAACTTTCTTATTCCCAAGAAAATTCTCACTCAATGTCGAAAACAGACTCTAAGTAGTATTTTGCAAGCAAGATCTTTGAGAGAGTTACAATTCCATTAACTTGAGCAAATGGCAAGCCCAATCTCATCATCCCCTAAAGAAAATTGCGAGGATCAAGCTCCTTTGGATCAACTTGAACAAAGTCAAGGCCATCCCTGCATGTAAATAATATAAAGCCTCTCAGAGTCTGCCCTTCCAGAAGATGAATTCTTCTGGACACCAATCTAATCAAACAATGTATGTTTAATTAGCACACTGATAACCTGAACAGAAGGGAGCTCAGCAAGTAGATGTAGAGAAAAATACATCTCATACTAAAGTGGGTCATATCATTATTTAGTTGTGATGACCTATGACATGAAGCAACCAAAAATACACCAACTTTGTTACTTGAACAATCATTGGAAGGTACGCACAATGGGCACACCAATCGGTCTCAGATCTTGTTAGTTGGCTCCACAAGTCAAAAAACGTTTTGCCTTTATTCAACTTTGGGTCATCATCCTAGATTTTAACTTTCATACATATTTGTCAAGCTAGCTAAGACCCAAGCTGCTAATACATTTGAATCAAGCCTTGTCATTTCTTGGAGATTAATCCAAAGACAAAGAGGTTTAGTGCATCCATCAACTGGCCTAGATGCTAAGGCAGCCCTATTTATGTCAATAGTGACCAAGTGCTGGTCCAGCTTCACAAAGAACATGTTTAGCAACCATTTGAGATAAAACAAAGAAACAGGTGTAACTGGCTACACATCCATAAATTTCGATCCACCTAAGCAGGACAATACCTCTTTTTGTACGTCTCCATCGTATCCACAGCAATGTTCTTCATCTCCTCAAGTTGTCCTTTAGCTATGCCCAACTCTAGCTCTTCCTCGTACTTGGCCAGCTTTTCATCAAGTATGCCCAACCTGCAGTGGCACCAACTCAAACCTCTACTGGAACCACAGTCTACTAAGAAGAGCCGAAGACGATCCAAACTCTCCACTGCAAACAAGACATTCCTTGCTAAGAATTACTCACTTTTTTAGAACCATGTCTTGCTCAGTTTGCCACAATGCCAAACCTTTGGCATCATTTCTTGTCAAAGGCTTTCCAATCTTTTTTTCGATTTTCTCAAGCGCCTCAAAAAGCAGCTTGTCCACGTTTCTGTCATCCTTAATGCCAATTCTGCAAAACATACATAAGTACAGGATCTAGAATAGAAAAGCAGAACACAAAGGCTATTGTAAAATCCAAATAATCACTGTGTCTAAAATTTCCATCTTGCAAAGAGTTATTACTGGCCATTGATCTCGTCACATAAAAAATCACCACATTCTACATGTTTTGGCCCTAGTCTCATATATTTATTGGGATGTCCATCAAATGGATGCCAAGAGTGCCTTTCTTAATGGGGACCTAGGGAGGAGGTTTACATGGAGCAACCGCAGGGGTTTGTAATAACATGCAAGGAGCATCTGGTTTGCAGGCTTAGAAAAGCCTTGTATGGCCTTAAACAAGCGCCAAGGGCTTTGTATAGCCGAATTGACGAGTATTTTGCAAGGCAAGGGTTTGAGAAGAGAAAGTCCGATTGCAATTTATATGGCTTCAAGGAAGGAGAAGACTTATTCTGTTGTCAGTTGTACATTACACTTGGGGCATGTTATTAATTAAATACATGATGCCCCCTATTTGTAACTTAAGTAAATTAGTACACGTGGCCAACTTGGCCAAGTAGCTCACTCATATGGTTGACAACTAGACTTTCCATGCATGTACTTGAGGTGCTTGCCTCACAACGGACTTGGAGGACCCACGCCCTCCTCTCTCTCTCTCTCTCTAGCAATTCATTTTCTCTTCTAACTTTTGGTGTTGTGAGGTGCTTACACATTTCCCCTTGTATTTGATGTTTTCCATAGCTAAGTTTCTCAAGCTTTCTTGGTTGATCTAGCATTGCAGTTAAGATATTCTATAGCTAGGTCTTGCAATTCATCAAAGATTCTATTTATACTAGTTTGGAGGTCCTTAAAGGACCTTCTAGGAAGCTATTGCTAGGATTAGGCATAAGATTTCCAAAACTTATTTAGAATCAATGAGGTTCTAGAAGGGGCCTAATCTAACGAGTTCCAAAACCAATTAAGTACTTAAGATCCAAGACGTGATTTATGGGGCCATTAAAAAAGCATCAACTCAAGGACTATCACACTCAAACTACCATAAAAGACAATTAAGTCGAAAATTTTGCACTTTATTGCACTCTTTCAAAACTACATCATAGCAGCATAAAGATAGGTTGCTAGTCTCCTCCCAACAACTCATATATAGGAATATGCATGATGCATACCTAAAGGCTCACGCATAAATCCCCTCAAGCACCCCTTAACATGAACACATACAAGCTAACAAGACATTGTATGCAATTAATTGTCTAGAGCAACATTATTGTAGCTTGTACTAAGGACATATGTTAGTGAAAGACCTCTTGCCTCTACTAGGTTGGCTTATCACCACCATAGATCCTTACTACTTTGCATTGTAATTTGTGTCATAGGAGAGACAACTTGAGACACTTTTCATCACTTCGATTGTAAGGAAGTTCAGCTTGATCCAAGTATCTTGTATTTGTGCATTGATCCTAAAATGTAGGTCATTTCGTACTTCTTGTTCTAATTGGGTTTGATCTCGCTATTGTGTTCTATCACTATAAGATAAGTATTCCATACTTGCATGATGCATCATCGTTTTGCTACATTAAGAAGGCAACAAATTTTGGATGGTTTAATGTCTAAGCAATTTGTATTTTTTTTTTGTTAGTCAAAAAATGTTCTAAGAAGCCTAGAAATATATAATGTCAAAACAAGGAAACATACTCTGTTCGCAAACCACTAAGGGTCTCCAAGTAGGCTCTCACAGTTGGAGAGTCTTCCCAAGCAGCATGAAAGAGATCTTCAAGTTTTTCTCCAATTGATGGGATTTGAAGCCTGCAAAAAAGTGAGGAGTAAATATTGTTAAACAATGATATGGAGCACACTTGATATTCACACATCCAAATGCAAAATGTGTTGTGCCAACTAATGCAAGCTAAGTCTTTAACTCTCAAGTGAGTTTGAAACAGAAAAAACCTAACAATATTATTGTGAAGAGGATCTATAAACTTTATTGAGTCACTTCAGTGATTCATATGTTGTTACAATCTTGTAAATTTGCATCTTTACTGATTACATTGTATGCCATAGGTGGCTGCCTCCGTAAGTGTAAAACCAATAATTAATGAGATCCGGTCCTTCTATGTGTGAAAGAACCAATACTGTATTGAAACACGTTTCGAACGATGAAACGTGTTCGAAATACCACGTTCGAAATGGAACCGTTTCGAAACGTCAAACGGACGTTCGAAACAACTGGAAAAAAAAACAATTTTTTTTGCTTTACGGCCCAAATTAGGGCTAGGCATATAAGGTAAAGGCTAGGCAATGGGCACAGAAGTGTGATTGTTGACATGTATCATACTACCGTGTCCAAAGTTTTGAAACAATTTTAAAAAGTTCTTCAATCTTCATAAACTATAAGTTCTGACTCTGAGCAATGAAGCCATTGATTTCAATCTTGATTCTAAGATTCAAATACTAGGTGTCTTGCTTTCATTAATCATGTACCTGCTATTGTGTTTCAAAACAATTTCTCACTCTCAGAACTCTCCAAGTTTTAATCTTCTTAATTTATAACTTATCACAATAAGCACTAAAGTCACTAAGTTGGAGATAGCAAATGAAATTGGATGTATCTACTTAGTACCATAGTTGCAGCAAAATGCGTTTCGCTGGGCTCGCGTTTCGCGAACCGCAATTCTCCAAAACGCGTTTCAAAACGCGAAACGTGATGAAAAAAAAAAATTGGAAAAATAACTTACGGCTGAAACTCTTTTTGGGGAGCAATGGTCAAACCAGCGTCTTGCCTCTCAAAAGTGCAATAGATAGGGCACAAACAGATCTTATTTTCAGTAGTTATTTGGTTGTTAGTTGCTTTGGTTCTCAGTAAATGTTATTGCTACAGTTTGGGCTATCCACTCTATGGATGATGATCACTTTTGCAATCATTTCACTAGAGATGTGAGTGCAGTGTGCATACAGTTGGGGGCATAGATATTGGACCCTTATCGGCATTTGGACCCCCATTTTTATCTACAGGGGGTGCAGGGTGGGCGCTAGGGGGGTCTGGGGGGGCCGGCGACAATAATGGTGCCTTTTAATGGTGAAACACAGCCCATACTTGCAACATGAACGATTCATGCAACCCACATCTGTGGTAGCCCTGTCCATTGAAGTGCTAGAATGATTCTTTGAAAGAATGTATTGCCACTGAAAAAACGATGGTGATTTTTTGATAAAGGATTTCACCAAGGCTTGCATGTTAGTTGTGGAAAAGCAACAAGGAAATGATGGATACAAGCTAAACAAAATTAATTTTCTTTGATCAAGCTTTGAAGCCTATCGTTGCCACCTGCACATTTTGTTACTTCTATGAAAGCTCCAACCTCTTGTCAGGTTCAAAGCTATTGTGATACTTGGGCCCTCTTGCTAAGAGGCCAATGATTATATATAAAAAAAACTAAAAAATGTTGATTGAAAGTAGCAGCAAATCCTCCCAAAACATATTCTACATCTCTACATCAGCTCAAGAAAGTGCTCCAACACCAAGTTTTCAACTTGCAATTATGATGAATTGGTTTCCTACTGTTACACTTCCCATGAATCTCCGATTGCCTTGAAGGTTACTACGCACCCCATACCAGTGACGACGCACCGTGAGTCACAACTGACCCACCCCCATGCACTAGAGCTATTGACATAGTCATGCCCAATTGAGCCTCCTACGATAACTGGCGTCCCATACTACCAGCCATCGCACTCGGCTCTCCCTAGCATACATCTCCTGGCCTAGAAATACATCCTGGCTCATGCACGTGCTCTCCATCCACCAACTCCCGGGTAGATTGAGTGAATGGAAAGAGGGAAACCCCACCACTATATAGACATAGTATAATGGGTCCCATCAAGCACGTATCGGCGACACGTGACCACCTAGGATGGTGACGCGTGGCACCCAAACATGTCGATAATGCCAGACCTGCGTCATGCCCCTTGCAAGGCCGTCACTGAAGGGCATACCGTTATGGTACATAACATTCCCTCCCTCATAAAAACTTTCTTCTATGGGAAAAAATCAGGGAATCTAAGTCTCAAATCGTCTTCCCTCTCCCAGGTGTCCTCATCATCTGACTTACCTTTCCAACAAATCAGATGTTCAAAAATCAGTCGATTTCTCAGCTAATGTTGTCGAGTATCCATGATCCTTTCCGGTTCATGGGGTACAAAAGCAGTCAAATCCTCCAATAGCACTACATCATCAGTGGGAATCAGGTCATCTTTTCCACCAAGTCGTTCCTTTAAACGACTAACATGGAATACAGGATGGACCTTAGTTCCAACAGGGAGTTCTAGTCTATACGCAGCCCTACCAATCTTGTTAAGAACTTTGAAAGGACCGCTAAAACGTGGAGATAACTTCGGACATTTCCCGTTCGAAGTGTCTTAGAGTCTTTTGGGATTCTAAGATACACCAATGGGTTAAACATCAGGTTAAGGAGTGCCTGCCGAGATTGGGACATAGCCCTCAACTCGGTCTCCGCCCGTTCATGCTTGGAGCACATGTCAACAATCTCTTGTTGCAACAGATTTATTGCGCGCGCCATTTCCTCCATATCAGTCCTTGCGGGACTTGGAGCTCGAGTTTCTTCCATAGGAGTGTCCATGGTAAAAGCAATATGCAGCAAAAAGCTAGAGGACAGACGGAGAACAACGGTATCAAAACTGTTAAAAACTGATAACTAGAGAAGAAGGGCTCAAGAAAACAAGTAAGCTTGAGCACTAAGAAATTCTACAAGCAACTTTGAGAATGGGGTAGAGGAAAGTGAATGTACTTCCTTTACCCCCTACCCCAAAGCCCCTCCCCTCTCCTCATGCAAAAAAGAACAGGTGGGGCCTAAAAAAAGGTCCCAGGTGTCCTTTCTAGCTCCTTCTCACCATGTGGGGTCACCAAATGGTGCCACATGGCCCATGGACCCCAATAGACTATAAAACATTGTTAAGTTCCTTCTCCCACCTCTGTTCCCTTACGTACCTCACTCCTCTCCCAAGCCTTGGAGATTTGCAGGTACAGAGTTGGAGGAGAAAGAAGTACGAACTGTAAAGGACAGTTCACTAAGAAATGGTTTTATTCAATCTTTTAAGCAAAAGATTTAGGCTTAAAGCAAGTTGAGTTTTCAAGTTTTCAACTTACGAAACTAAACTATGAAGTTCAATACTTGAGTTCTCAACTTAGCTTCATGGCTTAAGCTTTCCTAGATTAAGTCTTCAAGGGAGGGCTCTGGGGAAGCGTACGCTTCCTCTCCCTAACAAGTCACATCATAAAAAACAAAGAGGGGAAGTACAAAGTACATACTTCCCCCTCCCCTTTATGAAAATACAAGATCACAAAGCCACCACCAAAGCCGCTGCGGGCGCCACGCAGGGCCTGCAGGCTGGTAATTTATTTATTTTCATTTTTTTGAAACTTATGAGGGAAGGAAAACTCCCTCCCCCTGACTTTCCATCAAAAAATTCTGCTAGCTGTCAGCGGGACTGTCTATACTGTCCGTATAGTCAGCAGGACTGTCTCTATTGTCAGTATGTAGAATAACTACAGATCTGCAAGATTATATTCTTTTAAAGCTAACTTCAAAGCTAACTATCAAAGAATCTATCAAACCATAAAGCTTAAGTTTTAACAAGTATACAGGATTTAATTTTTCTAAGGATAAATCAAAGAAGATACAACCAATCCAACTATACTTTTCAACAAGTACACACAACCAAAACAAGATTTATCTTGATACCAAGGTTGTGATAACTTGATAAAAAATATAGCACATTCCTTACAAAGGAATACCAAACTGCAAAAGCATAAAAGGGATACACCCATCAGCTCTGATACCAAATGTTACACTTCCCATGAATCTCCGATTGCCTTGAAGGTTACTCAGAGAGAGAGAGAGAGAGAGAGAGAGAGAGAGAGAGAGAGAGAGAAAGAGAGAGAGAGAGAGAGAGAGATGCACTTCCCCTCTTTCAAAAGTGGAGAAAGGATCGTGCAAGATGCAATGTCTGAGGTGAGAAAGGAGAGGGACATGCAGCCATGTAACTCAAGGAAACTCTCCTAGTCTTATTTTGCATGATGCACGTGATAGTCTCAAGTTGTCATTTTTTGCATTCTCAAGCATGTAACTCTAATCTTAGCTTGCAATGATTTTAATTATCTTATTCAAATTGTGCAAGTCCTATTCATGAAATCGGTCCAAGTCTAGGATCAAGAGGTTTGTATAATGTGCTATCTTATTGATCGCATAAGTATGAATTTTTGGCAAGCTTATAGAGGCTAGCATACCCTATGACAAAAATCTTGCAGTAACTTTGCCCTTTTTCTCATTGTTTTTTTGTGGTCACTTAGATCATTCTCCTTCGAGCACCCAATCTTGTTCTTGTTCTTGGCCGTGGCTTATTTTCTTAGGCACTCTTGGACTGCATACACATTTCATAATGGTAAGTTCTTAAAAAACTCCAATCCATTTTGGACCAGTCAATCTTGCATGTGTCCTTAGGGTACGTCTTCAAGTATTTGCACATGCCAAGCCACATAAGAGCATCTCAAAATTTCCATAACAAATATTCATAAAAGAAAATCCTTAGTCATAAATAAGGTCAAAGGTAAGGAAGATCTTTATTCTTTTAAGTCTATGCTTAGAAAGTTTACATGTAAATAGCAAAATTACCTTTTTTCACATGCATGCATTGAGGCTTGCACATGCCTAGCCTGTTGGCCATTTTGAACATCATACTTTTAGTAACCTTCATGCATGTTATTTCCCTATACAAGTGCCTAACGTATCATACATGTATCTAGTAATAGCTTGATACATGGTTTTTGTTAGAGTGATTCATTAATTATTCTGTAAGAATCCATCTTAGACCAAATTGATAGATAGCTTAAGTTGGTTACTTAATCTCAAAATGACTTGATTTGGTTGAGGTCTGAATCTTAAAAACCTAAGGTCAAACTTCTCAAACTAACACAACATCTAATAATTGTAAGTTTGCGATTTTCCCAAGTGTATCTTCATTCATACTACAAGCATTTTTGGCTCACACTCAAGGTCATTTTGTCAATGCACGAATAATTAACCTTTTTCAACTTGTATATGGTTATCAAGTGGAGTGTGACTTGTTCACAAGCTCATAGGTGTGTACTTTTCACACGTGTGAGGACATCTCAATGTGAATGATCTCCTAAGGTGTGTGTGATTGCACATAGATCTATGTCTCACAAGATACAAGCATTCTAGTTTCAAAAATCTAAGGCAAGAGCACTCAAAACAAGCATCTATCACTTACCATTCATCACGCATAATGAGAGGCAACTTTGGATGACAAAAACTAACTATAAAATTGGCTTGCTCTCGGCTAGAGAGAGAATGCTACATCAAACTCTCGGGTAGAGAGAGAATGTGAAAAGTAATCTAAGTGTAGAAGCATGCAAGCTCCAAATCTCTCATCAAGAAACCTATATAAATTAACTAAAGTGATTATGCCTACCCTCCACACGTGGGAACATGCTCCACACATGTGTGAAATCAATATGTACCATGAAATTGCAAAATGATCAAGCTAGATTTTGTCAAATCTTCACAATAGGATCCACTACCATACACTATGTTTCACACTTATTCGTTCAAATGGAAATCGCACACTACTAATTTCTACATTTTGTTGATCCTAAATGATCATCTATCAAGAGGGTGGTGCTCACCTGTCTAGGTGTACATGATGATGAGAATTTATGAACTCCAGTGGCTAACCTTTATAGCAAGTATACAAGAAGTCAAAATGCAAAAGAAATAATCAAAGCAATAATCAACCTATGCAACAATAAGAACTAGAAATCAAATCGAAATAGGAATATGAAAAGATGCCAACGAATACTAAGTAGCAAAGGGAGAGTGTGCAACTTACTTCTTTCTGATGTTTGTGATTGTTTGAGCATAATCTTTCACTACCTTAGGATCTTCAGGAGCAATAACAATCTTCACTTTAATAAGTTCTTCCATGAAAGCCCTGAACTTCCTTATTTGGTCCACAACGATGTTTTTCACAATATCTTCACAACAAAAAAATAGAAATGCTTGATTCTACTTGTAAGGATCCTTAGCTAAAAGAAAAAATTTCTACATACAAAATGGAAAAAATACATTAATGGATGGGTTAAACTAATGTATGGCATGATTATCCAACTATGTTTCCTAAGCATGCCCATACTTTTATGTAAGAGTCAATTTGCATGAACTGATATGTGAATATTAATATGTTTTCATCATCCTTATAGTACTCACTAAAAAATGCAAGAAAAGAGAAAAACTCTCTCGAGCGAAACTTTAACCCACACTGAATAAGCCAATCATGGCACAATCCACAACAACAAAAAAAGTATCAATGTCATCTTTTTGCATGTTGCATAGATGCAGCCAACATTTTGGAACTTGCTTCGAGAATGCCTATTAGGGTTTTCCAAATCCATGTTTTTTTTCCCTATCTTTTTTGTTCTAAGTTATTGAGGGAAAAAAAAAGAATCCGATCGATAGTCCAAAATGCAAATTCAACATTTTTTGGGAAAAGTCCATGTTTCAATCAATATCTTTTGAATTCTACAATGATTGCTCCCATTCAATATGCAATCTATAATTGGGCTTTTTTATGTCTTAAAAGTCTATTTAAGCAGCCCAATGCCATTTCCTATATCAATGGGGTTGGCTCAATTGGTTAGCTTGACATCCAAAGTTCCTTTGGTCTCAGGTTCGAGCCTCCCCTTGGAAACCAAGAAACATTTCCTATATCAAGTTGAGGAAATAATAGAACTACAACATACAATAAGAGCTTTGAATGAGAGCCATTGAAAATTTTAATAGAAATTGTAGATAAACTTGCTAGCTAGTAGTCCTTCACTTAATAAAGCCAATTTCCACCTTCATGCCCTTCTCGTTGGCCAAGCGTCCCTCCTGATTTGATGAATAACTCAAAAAAATTGAGGGTTCAATCAAGTGAAAGGTCAAACTTATTTATGCATCTAAAATGACAATTGGCATTTGTTCCCATTCCACTATACTAGGGGTACTCTGGGGACATTGACTTAGCAAATTTATTGAATACACTAGCTTCTTACTTTGAAACATATCCACATTTTGATGCTAATATGTATTATGATTGCATTGGCTACGTCCAAATTCAGAGGTCGAGCATTGCTTCGTGTTCGACCTGCATTGCGCAAGATGGCAGCCAGCCCTGAGTTCACACAGTGGCATCATAGTAGCAGCCAACTAGACTTAGGTTCCAAAGGATTGTTTTTGGAGATGATTTTTGGCGACAGGCTAAGCAGTAGTTGAGGTCGGTTCTGCAGCCAGTGTACCATGTGCTAAGGTTGGTGCATCGAGAGGGTTCTACACTTGGCCTCATTTACGAGTTTATGGACAGGATTGGGGAGACCCTTCAGCAACCGCTTTTTGAAGAGCACATGTATACCTTTTTTGTAATCTGTTTGGTGCATTTGTTTTGTAAAAGCTTTTGGCATTGTTGAATTGTTCTTTCGTACAATGCATTAATTACTTTTTTGGTTTCTGTAGGATGTCAGCTATCCGAGAAAAGTGGCTTGACGGATGGAATTTCTTCCACAAGCCATACACGCAGTTGCTCACTTGCTTCACCCTATGTGGGCTACTGGAGCCATATGCACAGATGAGGAGCTTGTGGACGGTTGGAGGACATACACACAGAATGTGTATCCAGGTGAGGGTTGTCCCCCAAGCACTCGTCTGATTGTCAACAGTTTGCTTGTGCTTTTGGAAGGGTCGTTCATTTCCAGAATCTGACAATGTCTTGTCTTATTGCATGTCATGGCCCCTTATTGCGCAGGATTGAAAGACAGATGTTTGATGTTGTGAGTTCATTGGATCTCAGGGTGAGTATGAAGAGTTATTGCTAGAGTAGCTCACATATTGGCCCACTCATTGTATATATCAGAGCTTTATCGTTTAAGACATCAGACACATTGATCATTCTCATGAGGCATGTGTGGAATGTGGATCAGTCGCCATGTTTTTGTATCATATACACTAAGCATTGTAGTCTACACTATGTGATTGCTTTCAAGTTTCAATTTTAACTTTTGGTATGCAGCATCTTGAAGCCTAAATGCTTTGTTTAGTTAGTAGGAGTTTGTAGAGTAGTAGTAAGTACTTACAGTTGTTAGTTAGTAGTTACTATGTTTGAGACGCGTTTGAAATTTTTTTACAACCCTACATGTTGTTTTTCCCCACTCCCAACACATGGTTACAAAAAACAAAAGATATATATATTTGCAGCGTTCCGATCCGGAACGCTGATGAATTTTGGAACACAACATTGCTCGTTAGGTAGTTTATGAACTGGTTAGTCATTCTTT
This sequence comes from Diphasiastrum complanatum, assembly GCA_029204225.1. Classification (NCBI taxonomy): domain Eukaryota; kingdom Viridiplantae; phylum Streptophyta; class Lycopodiopsida; order Lycopodiales; family Lycopodiaceae; genus Diphasiastrum; species Diphasiastrum complanatum. Next base: position 4,234,333 of record CM055106.1, on the reverse strand, counting down.
AGTCATTAGGTAGCTTATATCACCATCCAAGGGTTGGCTCAATTGGTTAGCTTGGCATCCAAGGTTTCTTTGGTTCTAGGTTCAAGCCCCCTTGGAAACCAAGATGCATTAGGTAGCTTATGATCTGCTATTGCTTGTAGGGCTTTAGCAATTGTTTAGATCATATGCTTTTGGCCATTCTTGGATTGACTGATTGTGTTTTTTAGTCATTTATGCTTCATTGATACAATATCCATAGATCGAGTCTAACTTATCACACAAGTGACAGTACATTGGGTAAACATTTCAATACAAATTAAAACATTGAAAAGCAAAACTAAAGAATCGTTGATGACTATCACAATCAAAGAAGCATTTTCAACTCTTTCCGATTTCGAATGGGACCCAAACAATTCATTGATGAATCAAGCTTTGTTCGCCAACGAACCGTGACTCATGGAAACGTTAATCTGGCTCAAAGGGGAAGCGTTTGATACATCATACAGTAGGTCATCGTGATGTTTGTGGATGGGTGGTGAGCTAGTCTCCAATCTTCTTTTTCAATTCCCGTCAAATGTAGGACTCAACTAGATAAGGTTTTTTATTTTGTAGGCATAACTAGGTAAGAGTCAAGGTCGTCGTGGGAGTGGAGTGCCCAAAAATGACTACTTGTTGTGGCAAGAAATTAGTTCATCTAAAAAATGCGATGAGAGTGAAAGTTAGCCCACATGAATGTAGTGAAGTTAAAGTATATCTTGAAGCCATATATACCTCAGATCTAGAATATTCATCCGAATCAAGGCACAAGAAAGACTTGAAGTTTGTGAAGAAAGGAATCCCCTAAAATCCAGATCGTGCCTTGTTCCTACAGCTCCAGCGCATTTTTTCAGAAGGATTTTCACTCATAACTTTCCGGAACCTTCTCAAATCCTGATCAGATTTTGGGAGCATGTTCCTAGTATCCATAGCGATCCTATAGAGCCATCATACACCAGTTTTGGAGCAGATTTGCTTCTGTTTCACCAAAAAGTCGGTTTCCAAGCAAAAAACAGGTCAGATTTTTGGATTGGGCGTAACTTCTCCGATTTATCTCCGGTTTCTGCTGTTAAGGTTTCAAATTGGGCCTAGTTGGAGGGCGACCTACTGCCAATTGACCGTTCGTGAAAAGCTTTTGCCGTTTGGAAGAAATTCGACGTCAAACAGCCCGCTTTTTTCCTGTTTTTTTCGACTTTCAAGCAGATTTGGTGCCCAAAAAAAGTTTTTTACCGACTTTTGTACCAGCGTAGGACGCAAGGGAAGTACTACCTGTCCTTGGCTTTGTGTTTTCCCCAGAGTTTTATTACTTTCCAGTTGCCTTTTGTCTCTTTCAGTTCTAAATTGTGAATAAGCTGAACATTTCCCTTTCCTGACTGTGTTTCAATAAGTGCAATTTCTAGCTTGATTTCGTGTTGTCTCTGTTTTTGTTTCATAATGGAAGATGATAGAGTTGATATTCCGCTCAGTCCACCAGTTGTTCTTCCATCACCACCACCCAGCCCTATGCTTAGTCCTGCCCATAATCCGCCTACAGTGGTTGCCCGTTCGCTTGCTGGTACTTCCCCTTCTGTGCAAGCTCGCATGGATAGTGTGGAAAAGACTGTCGCGGAGATGCGAGCGATGATGGTAGCTGGTGGTTATGCGTCTTCCTCGCAGTATGCTCCGCCTTATCCGTCTTCTGCTATTTGTCCTATGTTACCTCCACTCTATCCAGAAGATAAAGATATTAAACCTACCCATTTCGCTGGAAACACTCCCCAACACAATACTGATATCGTAGACCAATGGTTGCATAAGTGAGAAGAGTATTTTGATTTGAAACGGTCCCCAACTGATGAGGGTTGGCGGGTCCACAAAGCTGCTTACCATTTCACTGATTTTGCTGACAGGTGGTGGCGTAAATTGTTGAAGTCAAATCAGGATCCATCCACCTGGCTTGAGTTTAAGCGAGCTTTTAGAGCTCAGTTTATTCCTCCACATGAGCATGTGCGTGCGACGGATGCTTGGCTTTTGCATCGTCAAAGGCAGTACATGGTGCAGGAATATGCTGATAGGTATCGTGAGACGCTTATCAAGATTCCGGAAGAGATTCCCGAGTGGCTAGTAGTCCACAAGTTCATATTTGGCCTTCGTGAAGAGTTGAGGCCTTCAGTGCTTAATGAAGTGTGCAAGACCTTGGAAGAGGCAGTTGCTACAGCTCTCGACTTTGAAGGTAATGTGCACACCAAGGTTGAATTTGGAGCGCCAAGCTGGCCTCGGAAGAAGGGTTGCGAAAGTCTGGCCAAGCTGGTCAGAAAGGCTTTTCACAGAAGGATCCTATCCAGATGCAGCAGACTTTGAAGCGCAAGGCAGGATCTCCTATGGCTCGTCGTGCTTAAGACACAAGTCTCCCCTCAATCTTGAGCAAAAGGAAAAGGCCAAGAAAGACGGATTATGCTTTTTCTGTCTTGGCAAGCATCTTTTCAAAGATTGTCCTCGACATACAGCAAGAAGCTCCATACTATGCAACGTCAAGATGAGGGCAAGGATGAGGAAATTTTGGATGACTTGTTGGTAAGTGATGATGAGGACACTCGTCGTGTCATGACTATTTCAGTGCGGAAGCTTGTTCCAGAGGCACCAGTTTGTTACTTGTCCACCAAGGCGCAGGAAGCTTATCAGTTTCCAGATAGTGAACTGATACGCATGAGGGAAAAGTCATGCGTGCTCATCTTGTTTGACACCGGTTCCTCGCATAATATTATCAATTCTCGCGTGGTGAGGAAGTTTCACTTGGCTACTGTTCCATCTGATTACCGGTATACTGTTGAGGTGCCAGATGGTAAGGGAACAGAGGTTGGATGAAAGAATCTCTCGTGCGTCTTTGTCTATTCAAACGTATACTGAGAAGTTAGATTTTGAAATTACTAAACTAGCTAAGTTCAATATTGTACTTGGTAAGCGGTGGCACGCAAGCAACCCGCTATAGATTTTAAGTCACATGTGTATAAGTTCGGGCATGAGGGTATGTCTCATGTATTAAAGGGGGAGAGACCATCTGTTGAGAGTCCTCTTGTTACCTATATGCAAATAAAGAGAATGGAGATTCAGTATTTGTGGTTGTGTTATGTGAATGTTGATTCCAGTTTTGATTCTTATGTTGGTAATAATCAGATAAGCACACTCACTAATAAACCAGAAGAAGCTTCATTTACTTTTGCATCCCCTAGTGCACATGCATTTGCATTACAGCCTAGATGTGACCCAGCAAGTGAGTTGGAGAAGTCCATCCGCATGCAGTTTAAACACATGCTAATTAGTAATATGCCAGAGGGATTGCCGCCTAGTCGGAACGTTGATCATCGTATTGAGCTCATTCCAGGGGCAAGTCCGGTATGTAGGCGTCCTTATAGGATGGGCCTAAAAGAGGAAGAGGAAGTCAGAAAGATGTTGGAGGAGTATCTCAAGCTGGGGTACATCCGTCCGAGTTATTCACCTTTCGTCTCTCCTATTTTACTTGTTAAGAAAAAGGATGGTAGTTTTCGAATGTGTGTAGATTGCAGGGGATTGAATAAGATCACTGTAAAGCACATGTATCCGATGCCCAGGATTGATGGTCTACTGGATGCGTTGCAAGGTGCAACCATTTTGAGTAGGATAGATCTCAAAAGTGGATACCATCAAATACGGATTCGAGATGAAGACATCCAGAAGACGGCCTTCTGAACCCGTTTCGGTCATTATGAATTTTTGGTTATGCCATTTGGGCATGAATGATGTCTGGCGAGACTATATGGGCAAGTTTGTCGTCAATTTTATTGACGATATATTGGTTTTTAGTAAAGCGGTTGAGGAGCATGAGGTTCATCTCAAGACCGTTCTGGGCAAGTTACAAGCTTCTGTCTTGTATGCCAAGCTCAGAAGACAGAGTTGTGTAAGACTCGTGTCGAGTATTTGGGTCACGTAGTGACTGTTGAGGGTATTTCGGTTGACCCAAACAAGGTGGCTGTGGTTAAGAAGTGGCTGAGGCCTGCCGATATATGTCAAATACAGTCTTTCTTAGGCTTTTGTAAGTTCTACCAGCAGTTTGTTAGGAATTATTCTTGGATAGCTGCTCCTTTAACGGACCAGTTAAGGAAAAACAACACTGTGGTTCAATGGGATGCTGAAGCTCAGCAACGTTTTGAGAACTTGAAGGAGTCAGTGGCCACGGTCAACAGAGATATCCTACACACGAGCAAGAGCTGTATGCTATTATACATGCGCTCAAGGAGACATTATTTATATGGCGCCGAGTTTTATGTGTACACAGATCATCATACTTTAAGTTATTTTTGCACTCAGCCAAATTTGAAGGGCCGCCAAGCTCGGTGGGCCGAGTTGTTGCAGGAATTTCATTTGGAAATTTGCATCCGAAGAGGGAAGGAAAATGTGGACGCTGATGCACTATCTCGTATACTGCATCAGATGAGCTTTATTGTGGTTGACAGTGGTCTCATGGAGGAGATTAAGAAGGCTCAAGAAAAGGACCCACATTGTCAGCATGTGTGGCCTAATGCGCGCAAGGTAGGTGACCAAATGGAAGAGTCAGTCGAGGCTGTCGCTTCTATAGAGGCACACAACAGTACATATCTAACATACACCGTGAAGGATGGTATGTTATTGAGAAATGGAAGAGTTTTTGTGCCAGATGTGAAGGATCTTCGTCGTAAGATACTTCATGAATGCCATGATAGTCCCTGCGTAGGGCACCCTGGTATTGATAAGACCAATGAGCTTTTGAGAAGGCATTATTTTTGGCCACAATTGCAACGGTTGCAAGAGAGTACGTGTAGCGTTGCACGGCTTGTCAGGTGAACAGGGCCGAGAGAGTAAGTCCTCCGGGCTTGCTACATCCACTTGAGATACCTACAGGAAGGTGGGAAAGCATCTCTATGGATTTTATTGTTGGGCTACCCAAGACCCAGAATGGATTCAATTCCGTTATGGTAGTGGTAGATAGGTTTTCCAAGATGGCTCATTTCATCGCAACGACCAAGAAGGTCACAGCTCCGCAAGTGGCCGAGTTGTTTATTCAGAATATTGTCAGGTTACATGGTCTTCCGAAGTCCATAGTTTCTGACAGGGATCCCAAGTTTACGGGAAATTTCTGGATTGAGGTGTTCGCCAAGCTGGGAACACAATTGCGGATGAGTAGCTCTGAGCATCCTCAAACGGATGGCCAGACAGAGTGAGTGAATCAGATCTTGGAAGATATGCTTAGGGCATATATGAGTAGTACGCAAACAGACTGGGTAAAGCATTTACCGCTATTGGAGTTCGCGTACAATGATAAGAGACATGCGTCCACTGGATTGAGTCCATTTGAGCTCAATTATGGTTTCAGGCCACTGAGTCCTGCAATCATAGGGATTCCGCATAGGGTACCTAGTGCTGTAGAGTTTTTGGCTCAGATGCAGCAAAAGCTAGAGTTGGCATGAGATAACTTGTCCAAAGCTGTAGCTAGGGCAGAGAGTTATGCTCGTGAGAACCGTACCTATCGGGAATTTGAGAATGGAGATTGGGTGTATTTACTAGTCCCTTCGAAGTCGAAGGTGCCATGCACAGGAAAGTGTGCCAAGTTATCTCCTAGGTAGGTTGATTATTAAGAAGGTGAGCCAAGTAGCTTATAAGCTACAACTACCTGTGGGATGCAAGGTGCATCCAGTTTTCCATGTTAGCAAACTGAAGAAATGTTTGCATGATGGCGATAGCCTGGTGGAAGGTCTAGTATCTCTTGAGGAGAAAGACACCACAGGTTATGGGCCAGAAAGAATCCTAGATCGAAGGGAGCGACAATTGCGGAATCGTCTCCTTCAAGAGTATCTAGTAACCTGGAAAGGGCATCCGTTGTCAGATGGTACCTGGGAGATGCGACAGGCATTGCAGAAGTCTTACCCAGAGTTTGTCATCGAGGACCAATGACTTGCCAGAGGAGGGAAGGATTGTTAGAGTCCAGTTACGACTCTATCATGACCTTGGCACGGCCGGTTACCAAAGGGCCTGAGGCCTAGTGTTGGCCAGGGTCGGTGAGTCCCAAGTTGGGACTGGTGCGTCACGAGCAGTGACCCGGTGTGGCCGCCTGACAAGCTGTCAGAGATGCGGTGTGTCTTGGCCGTCAGGACCCTAGCCGTCAGTGACAAGATGCTAGCCGGCAAGTAGTCGGGGTGACCAAGAGGGTCACAGGTCTTTGTCGGGCACGGGGGTGGTACCCTATGAGTCACTCAGTATTCACAGGTCACAGGGGCCAGGCATGCCAAGTGGATGATCACCCACAGGTGGATGCCATGTGCCAGTTGACGGGAATAGCAGGTAGAAGGACTCAAGGAGGGGGTGCCTATGGTTGGGAGGTTCATTCTACACACCGGCTTCTAGGATTCATGAGCTTGGAGAGACTGGCTTGTGACATACATAAAACAAGCATAATACATAAAAATCAATACGTTCTAAAAGTTTTAAATTTTCCGGAACGAGCAACTATGCATACATGTTACATCATTTGCTCCCAAAATTACTAGGTGGAGGTCACAAGTATGCATAGAAAACTAAGTTGTCAAGCTTCTACTACTCTTTTTCTAAAGTACTAGTGCGAAGACAAGCATGATAAAAGCCAGCACTTCAAAGTAGGTCATCTGGATTTTCCAGCATTTTTAAGGAATATTATGGCAATTCCTTAGTGCTTACATTACTAACCATTATGATTCTCAAAGTGTTATGATTGAATGCTTCTCATCCAACAAGCTGTCAAAGGCGTAATGCAAACTTGTTGGAACAAATTTCATGTCATTGATATTTTCTCGAGATGCTTACAAGGACACGCCAATGACATCAGGCTAACAAGTTACCCATTGCTCTTTGAAATATGGCATAAAGAAGAAGGTTATCCAAGAGCTGCCTCTTTTTCACTTGAACATTGAACGATAAGGCCATCAAACGATGTGGAAACACAATAGAAAAATTTCTGGAAAAAAAAATTCCGCGTTTGATTAATAACAAAGTATACAACCCAAGGCAGAACAAGCCCATGAAAGAATCCTAACCGTCTTCAACTGCAGGTGCAGCAGTGGCGAATCTCCTTGCTTCAAAAAAACCAGCTTGTCCTGCTGCTTTTGTGGACCCAAGCGTCCTTCCAACCTGTAAAATTCGATCCTCGACAAAATAGAAACTTAAAAGCCAGCAGATAAGTTGTGCAACTTGAAAAGCATCAATTAATATGCAGATTAGATCATCTTGCATAAATGTGTTCATTTCTATATGACAATCCAGAACTATCTTTTCCCAACAAATGTGTTTGGTCTAAAAGCTAGATCTCCTCGGACATTAATGCAGTCTTCAGCGTTCTACAATCATGAAATTGAAATATCTAAGCCCTAATTTTCGTTGCTAATCCGCTGTAAAATCTCAGAATTTCTTGTGCATTGGTGGAGGCAAGGTTAAATGATTTGCGAATGAACTTGCTGGCATTGGATCTTCCACAAAGAAACAACAAAAAAGATGCTCAGGAATCTCTCAAAAATGCCCGAAAGCCGAAAAAACTCACGATCAGTGGCACAAATTTAACACCAACATCCTGTAAGAATGCAGTCTTAGGAAAGGGAAATATACCGAGCGGAGCAACGACAGCGAACGCCCTGCTCGGAATGCCATATCTGGAGAACGCAACAACAGATCAATGACAATGGCAAGGCAATGGCAAATGGCAGACCTCGTCGAGGGTATCGTAGTTCGTCCTGTTCGCTTGTGTTCTTGAGCTCAAGGGCTTTAGAGTCTCAATTCTTTTCTCCCTTTTTTTTTTGGCCCTGCCATGCTTTGCTAGGAGGACTTAGCATTCATTTACTACTCATTTTCAAGTTTGAAGTGCTTGTGTTTGAATTTTAATTCATATAGAACATAAATAAATCTTTCTTATTTGTTATTTTCAAATTCTGTGAGTTGGACACGAGGCTTTTTTGGGGGGAAATTGGTTTTTTTTTCTCCGCGTACTGGTTTCTCGTTTTTTGTTGTCTTTTTTTTTTTATTGTTTTTGGATTCAATATTTATGTGGCTTTTTGAGGTCGTAATCATTATTGGGAGCTTCAAAACTGGGCGGGGATTTGTTGGTTTCTGTCCGTCACGTTTCTTCTTATTTGTAAAAACGTTTGATGTCGTTGCATGTGGTGCTCTTTGTCGCTGCATGCAGTGCTCTCTGCTCTGAGACGGATTTCAGTTTTTGATTCTTGTTGCTTGCAAAATGGCTGGATTCCGCCGCGGTGCTTGCTGGAGATTGTACGTTATGAACGACTACAGTTTCTCAATCATTTTCATTGCTCTGTTTATCATCAAGAGTAATGTTGACATAGCATGTGCATCCAAAGGTTCTTAGAAAGTTGACACTCGGCCTCCTCTTGAATAGCATCTTAAACCTGTCTCACATCAGAATCTTTGGCTGTGCAGCTTATGCACATATTCTTGATAAGGTTCAAAAGAAGCTTGATGAAAAAGCTGATCAAGGATTTCTGGTAGGTTATGACAACAATTTCTACATGTGGTTTTCAATAAATGTCCATATATAGCAAATATAATATATTAGCTCCGAGTTTATAGCTGCAAAACACTACAACGTATTTGAATATTGTTTAGCTCTATCTAATAGTGTTTTAAGACTCTTGAAAATCACCATTATGACAACCAATTGGATAACAAAAATATTTATGGATGAATTTTGATCATACTCCACAACATGTCACACACACACACACACACACACACACACACACACACACACACAAGGTAAAATCCATGTATCTAATGCAAATGATGTTTTTGTTGATGAGAGAAGCTATGCACATCTGAATGTATGATCTCAAGAGGAGTGTTTGCTCTTGTAGTGGATCTTGAAAATGGAAGCTTATGAGCCTTTGAGAGGCTACAAGCCTCACAATGCTTGGCACATCTTGATAAATTCTTGGGGAGGCCGAGTTCAAGCTCCTTTGCACACATTGAATTCCATAGCTTTGAAGTTGGGGTGGCCCAACGTCTTGTGCCATAGCTCCACCTTGGTGATCTCCTCCTTTGCCATGTTAACACTCTCCATTGCCACATTAGCATCTAATTTAAACAATCTAACTTGTTTATGCAATCATCATTCTTAAAGATGGAACAAACTCCATGTTTAAATTGTACATCAAGGCCATTATCCATTAATTGGACCACACTCAACAAGTACTTAGTGATAGTTGGTACATAAAGGACATTAGTGACAATGAGTTAATCCTAGCCTTTGTGTGGAGCATCCTACACTCTTTAGCTACAAGCACACTATGAAGGTTTTCAATTGTAGGCAAAGTGTCTTGGATAGAAAAGCTTTGGACCAAATTTGTGAATTCATCACCTAGACCATTAAGGACCACTTAGACAAGCTCATTATCTTGAATCTTCTCTCCAATAGAGGGTAACTCTTTGTTGAGAGACTTGATTCTAAGCACATAATCTTGTGCATTTTCCTCACTTCTTCTCATGCTTTGCAAAATTTGATTTCTAATCATGAGGACTCTAGAAGTGTTATTGGATTCATAAATGAATTTCAATGAATCCCACGCCTCTTTGGCCGATGTACAAAAAGAGACTTCTTTCAAAAGATCATTACTAACATTCATTTTAATGCAATGAAGTGCTAGCCTAGATTTCTTCTTGTATCTAATCAACTCTTGTGCACCAAGAGGTTCATCCTCTTCTTCAAGCACAAATTCATAGAGGTCTTGGAGCACCATTATTGACTCCATCCTCACCTTCCAAATGGAATAGTTTGTAGAGATTAATCTGTCACTAGATTCTAGAAGAAAAGCACTAATTGTTGCCATCTCACTAATGAATTCTACAAACAAATGCACAGTAAATTGGTTTTGATTTGATCCTAGAAACTCACAAAGGTCTCTCTTGTAGTGATTCTCTCAAATTTGGCTTCTATCCCTCTCAATGGACTTCTAGACATGGTTCTAGCACCTCACAAAGATGAAATGAAGATGAGATGAGATTCTATCAAGCTCCAATCAAATCAAGTCAATTTTGGCTATTTTTGGACAAAAAATGGCTAAACACTTGTACCTTCTTCTTGATGGTTTTCAAGACTTGTTAAATACTTCAAGAGGGCTTGATCTAGCCTCAATTAGACTCAATGACACAAAGTCAAATCAAATCAATGGCATGCAAACATTGATGCTTTTTCCTAGATCTAGCACCAAAAAACTCATCAAGATCTATCATTATGATTTTTTATGGATCTAATGAAAAATGGAAATTATTTTTAGGTATAGACCTGTCCACACGTGTGAATAGTATGGATTTTGACCCTGATCTAATTTGATCCAAAAATTTCCACTCCTACATTCGATTTCTAGTAGGCCTTCCAATACTAGCTTTTTGGATCAAAACTTGCTAGTTTGGATTGCACACAAGATTAATGATTGCCTCTTCTACCTCTCTTTGATTCCATGTCAAAGTATAGTACTTTGGACCTTACTTGAGACTATTAATGACTCACAAGAGTGATTGATTGATTGATCATAAAACAAATGCAAACTAGACACACAAAATTCAGATCTAGATTGACAATTTTACATGCATAAAGCAAGAGCAATCCAAAATCATTAACCAAAAGTGATGTACACCACACACATGCATGAAATAGTACTCGGTACGGCCTGTAGACAACAAATGACGTTAATAACACTTAGATCCAAAGGAAATCAATGTACATAGTGTAGAAGGTCGAGTTTGCCAATAAGCTCTCAAAAATAATCTAAGGCATCACTATGGAGAGATGGTAATACATAGAAAGCCTCTTCCCCACCTCGAGTTAGGTGAAATTCCAGCATGTAATAAGGAAGTTGATTGAGATTTCTTGCCTTAATTTGCCATTCTAGCCTCATCCTTGAGTCTTGCCATGTAGGTGGCTAGATTGATCAACCTACTCCATAAATCTAGGAATTTGTTCCTATAATGTAGGAACCACTACCAACCAAACTTGACCAACTTTTTAGACTTGATCTAAGCTACTCTAGAGTAGATTCCCACGTGGCACTTTTGGTCTCACACCCGTGGGACCCACTAATATACATATTTACATTGTTTAGCATAGCTAGATTTGCCATTTTAGGCATTTTTTCACATTATGTGCATATGATAAAAGAAATCCCTGAGGAGATTGAGAAAAAAAACTTTGGTTTAGTGAAAATATCACAGAGAGCTCAATTGGATGCTAGAATCTAACAAACCCAAGAATAACAGGTGAATTTAGTTGGACTTCAATAGAACTTTGGGTATCTAGATTCAATTCCAGATAGAAATCTAGAAGGCTTTTTATTATGTTTTGGTTGATAATAATGACTGTCAAAAATATTTTCATATGATTTCTATCTTTGACTACCAGATGGTATATATAATTAAGATAAATAATATTTCTTATCAAGAATTCAATTGGAGGAACATTCTTAAAGCCTAGAAATTTTCATGAGGAAAGAGACTTTAGGATGAATCTTATGGTTCATGAGTTGTAAGTGTCCAACATACCCTAATGATCATGTATGACTTTGAAATATAGTAAATTATGATTATTGAATCATGATTCAGATTCCAAGTGTTTATGATTGAAAAATTAATAATCTGTACTAAGTAGAGGATTATGTGGAAATGTAGTGATTCTTGGAAATAATGAGTAATCCTTGATTCTTGATGGAGACAAGAAGCTAGATTAGTGTTTTGAAAGAGCTAATTATCTCTATTATATGAAATATGTTGAGGACGTTGGTACCTCACATGCATTTTCATTGGGGAAGGTTGCTTTTCTCAATAGGAGTTCGCTCATATTATTGGACTATATGCTACTACAAATTATAATTTTGATTATTCTTATGACTTTGAACTTAGATCTTTGTTTATTATGGAGCTAAAAATCTTCTAAGATTTAGAAAGTTGCAAATATCTTGTACGCAATGCTGCATTCAACTCATGAGAGTATTTGTGTACTCAATATGGAGTTGGAACTTGTATGAATCTTGAGGGATCTCCTAGAGCTTTTAAGTTGGTTGATTGGTTATCTCTTAGAATTTCTAGTTATTCTAAGGGTATATGCACCTGTAAGCATTATGATTTGTCTACGAGATTTTGTGGATAATTCCAGACTATAATTATATTGATTTCTTTAGCTTTTAAACTTGATCGCTAAGGTAAGTTGACAATTTGATGTTTTATGTAGATCAGTGAGAAATTAGCTACTTTAATGTGACGCATTTGGCCTAAAGATGATCAAATACACTTGGAGGATTTAAGGCTTAGTGTACCTTTAAGACATGAAGAAAGTACTCAAAATCAAAGATGACCAATTGGGAAATCGTTCTATCTTCAAGTGCTTAATTAGATGAAAAGGTTATAGTCAAAAATGTAAAAAAGATCTTTCCTAAATTCCACTTTTGAAGACATACAAAATTCCATTGTTTTTCTTTGGTATATGCTCTCATTTTTAGACACACATTGAGGGCAATGACTTGAAGTACAAGAGAGTTATATAGAAGTCGATATGGCAACTGGATGCTTATTACCTATTGGGATCTCAAGGCATATATTTATTTCTATAAACAATATTTAGGGTTTCTATAGTAGCTCATAGGTTAGGACTTTATGTTTTTCTTAGTTGGAAATTTTCAAAAGATTCTTTCGAGTTTCTATCTTAGTATATATCGAGTATCTGCTATTAAAACTATAGCATACAATATGATTAAGTTTTGAAGTTCATTGTAGGTGCTCCATTGCAACTCTTGTTGAGATTTGCCATTTTATGATTTGTAGTTGATGTCACAGTTCATTATGAGATTTATTGGAAAAATTTTTGTTGATCTTTTTTGAGAAGACTAGGCATACGTAGTTAACACAACTCAACAACTAAAAATCTTAACTTTTTAGTTTTTGTGAAGTATTTTGGAACCTTTTCTCTCTGTCATGTAAAAGTGATTCATCACTACAACTTGTAAAAGTGAGGACATTCCAAAATACAAGATGCAAACAAAGAACAATTCATTACAAAACATACTATTGAGCCTAGTATGTATACAAGTTTCATAGCTCAAACTTTTGGCTTTTTGCTCTATAAGCTATGCAGATCAAGGGAGTAAAGTTCTTGATAACATGGATTGCTACATGAAAAAAAGCTCTCTCTAATAAATCATAAACCCAAAGTGATGCCATCATAACTATTACATGTGATTAGAAAATAATTAAAACAGCAAGCAAAGGCTGCAAAGTACAAATTGAGGACATATAAATGGAATAAATTACAGAACAAAAGTTCAGTGACTAGAGCTATTGACAATCAGAACATGAAACTCACATGAGGCTTTGTGCTTTCCATACTCCATTGTAGAATCAAGTCTAGATAACATGTGTATTCAAAGTTTCAAGCACAGTTCGATGAATTTCAAAACAAGCAAAATTTGCATCACTTTGGATGTCCCTCAATACTACATTGTTCATGAGTTTGTCAAGAAGCAAGAGTTGGAAATATTTACTTTGAACTATGAAAGAAAGATGTCAACAATAGTTAGAAATATTAACCTTGAACATGAACATTGCTAATTGTGACATGATCTAAAAAGACATGAATAACAATAAACATCTGAATGTCTCTTTAACTAGCTAGTTGTTATGCAAATAGGCAACCATTCAATTTTTGTGGAATACACCATAATTCTTACCGATTGTAAAGTCCTAAACAACGTAGCCAATTCCACTTCATGTTATAAGTAATGCATGATACATGCATTCTAAAATACATAGATGTACATGCATGCATATGTGTACGTATGGTGGAAGGCCCTGACTGAGGGCCATCCTTGCAGGGAGGGCCCTTGCCCGAGGGCAAGGCAATCGACCTGCAAGGAAGGCCCAAGGTCCTTGGGCCTTCCACAACGTAATGCCAGGTGAGAAGGTAGAGAGAGAACACACATTCTGTAGAGAGAGAACATATATTTTATAGAGAGAGAATGCACATTCCGTAGAGAGAGGAGAGAGGATGCACGTTTCATAGATAGAGAATTCACATTGTAGAGAGAGAGAGTGACAGATTCCAAAGGAGAGAGAAAGATGGATGGATATCCTGCTCATGGAGGTGCTTTTCAAAATACAAAGCAAACCAAAGCACCTGGCATTATGATCGTTTTAAGCTTTAGTAGTTCCCGATAAGTCATGCAAACATAGCCCATGGTTAATGTCCAAAACTTTCCAAAACTTTAAAAGCGCCTATCATTATATGAAGCAAGTTTCCAATGCCAAGGCACTTCTTTTACATTGACCCTCTCACAACCTTCCTTTATCTCAACACATGGGGCAAGAAGCTCAATGAACTAGTCTATTATCTTAAACCCTAGAACATTTATTTTCTTAGAATGAATATATATCTATATCTATATATATATATATATATATATTTACACTAATAAGTGTTTGAACCTTGAGATATTTATTTTCTCAAAAAATAAGAAATTAAAAAATTATTTATTTTCACTAGCAAGTGTATTCTCTTAAACCTCTATATATGTATGATCTCAAAATAAAGAAGATAAACAAATATATTTATTTTCATCAACATAACATCTAGGTTCATTGAACCTTTGACGAGGCATCTTTGAATTCACTAAAAAGACTTCCCACGCATGCCATCTCTAGTTTCGCTTCAAAGATCTAGATTCTCACACATGGTGAGTTGGTGGATCGGCCTCGAGTCAGGGTTCACTCACCCAAGTTTAATTCTCTGTGATCCCATGGGTTCATAAAAAAAAAAACATTTAAGCTAAAAAAAAAAAACAATTAGCGCAATTTATAAGATATATTAAGATGGCAGCGACATCCCCGAAATGCTCATAAAAATAGGCCCACGAAAAAGGCCTCCAAGAGAAAGAGAGAGAGAGAGAGAGAGAGAGAGAGAGTAGAGCAGAGGAGGAGGAGGAGGAGGAGAGAGGGAGAGAAGCTGGCGATGGCAGCTGCGAGAGGAGTGGCGTGTGGGCTAGGAGCATTAGCATTCTCATCAGGAA
>CM055106.1:3824038-4209241 GCA_029204225.1 Diphasiastrum complanatum | reverse complement strand
GAAGTAGAGAATCTAGAATTTTCCTTTGAAAGTTTTTATATTCTCTTTTTTTATATCCGTACCAATATCGAATCCAAGCGTGCTAACTGAAGAGAAACCCGAGCAATCGTACATCCGCGCTCCAGTCCGATATTGTCCATACCGATATCGGATCCAAGCGCACGAGCTAAAAAAAATTTCGAGTAGTTGTACATCCACGCTCAAGTCCGATATCACATGCTCCAATATCGGATCCACGCGCACAAGTTAAGGAGGATTGTGAGTAGCTATACTTCCACGTTCCATTCTGATATCAGGTGTATAACCAGAAAAATATACAGTTTTGTGGTGTGATAAATACTTGATCTGGACTCATCTGTTCAGTAATGACAACTCTAAGCGAGAGTGTCCTCAATGAGTCAAGCAAATTGGAAGAGCCACAACTATGTAGTTTAGAAATTCAAACTGAAAAATATTTTGATGGAAAAGGAGCTATGGGAGATCGTGACAAGTGAAGAGACAAGGCTAGTGATTGAAGAAGATCAGCGGACATTTGACAGGAGAAAACAGGAAAGCACAAATGTCATCAACTTATCAGTTTAGAGATGCAATTATTCCTACATTTCGGATTCAGAAGGACCAAAAGAAGCATGGTACGTTGAAGGCATTGTTTGAGACCACGAACACATCTCGAGTGCTATTCCTGAAGACGAAGCTGCACACATTGCGGACAGATGATGATGCAACTGTTGCTGATCACATACTGAAGATCAAAGAGATTCGTGACCAATTAGCATAGTTGAAGAGCGAGTACAAGATCATGAGATCATGCAGTTGACATTGAATAGTTTGAGTGAGTCACATCAAATGTTTGTGACAAGTATAGCCACACGGGAAACCTTCCAACCTATGAAGAGTTAGGTGGATTGCTTTTGCAGGAAGGACAACGTCAAGAGAACTTGAGTCATTGCAACATGGGATTTGATCAAGCTCTTTGCAGTGAGAGGACGTGTCGGCAGATTTGGTCGTGGAAGACACCAATCAAGAGGTGGAAACTCATATCATGGATTGTTCCAACAATTTCAAGAACAATCCAATGATGGCCCAAATTGAGGCAATTGGAATCAAGGCCGAGGTCAAGGACATGGCTATTCCAAGCAAAAGAAACCTAAAAATTGTAGGTATTGCAACAAACCTGACCGTTGGGAGCGTGAATGCTTCAAGAAACAAAAGGAGATAGAACAAAGAAAAGGCAAATGGCAAGCGGGCAATTATGCTAATCAACATCAATTTGATGATGATTATTATGAAGACAATTATGCTGATCAACATCAATAACGATGATGATCAATATGAAGATGATACAGGTAAGAGTTCAAACTTGTTCATTTACAGCATTAATGACAAGTGATGAAGCCAAGGATACCTGGTACATTGATAGTGGTGCATATAAGCACATGACTTCAAGGAAAGAGTGGTTTTTAGAACTCAAGGAAACTCACAATGGTGATGAAGTTGGACAAGCCGATTGGAAATTGCTATCTGTTAAAAGAATTAGAGTGGTACCAGTGAAATTAGCTAGCGGGAAGATAAAGCGGATAAGCAGTGTGCAATATGTACCTGGCTTAGCTAAAAATCTACTATCTGTTGGATGATGGCTGATAAACAACTCAAGGTTGAGTTTGACAGTGACAAATGTCTTGTCAAAGACATCAAAAATCACTATCAAAGTGATTGCTACAGGAGCTAGAGTCAACGGGAATCGACTCTAAAAATTGAATGCGAGTCTTTTTCTCAAGCTATGGTAAGCAACGGTTGATAGTCGAAGAGATCTTTGGAATCAACGATTCGGTCATATTAGTGCTCAAAGTTTACAAATTCTCAAAAAGATAATCTAGTTATAGGATTGCCTGATATTTCTTTTAAAGGATAAATTTTGTGAAGGTTGCATTTTTCGGAAAACAACACAGAGAGAGGTTTCCCAAAAGTGGAGCAAGGAGAGCCAGTGGCATCCTAGATCTTGTCCACATTGATCTATGTGGACCTATGCAGACTAGATCTCTTAGTGGCTAACTATTACTTATCATCTTCATTGATGATTATAGCAGATGCATTTGGGATTTAGTTCATAAGCAAGAAATCAGATGCTTTTGCTAAGTTCAGGGAAGTTCAAGGCATTAGTTGAAAAGCATACTGGATGTTGCATCAAAACTTTGAGATCTGATGGAGATGGTGAGTATTTTTGACATAATTTATTGATTTCTGCAAATATCAAGGGATCAAGAGGCAGACTACAAAACCTTATTCACCACACGCAAAATGGAGTTGCAGAACGAAAGAAAAGATCTATTGTTGAGATGGCCAGGACGATGCTCAAAAGCAAGGGTCTGCCAAACACACTGTTGAGCAGAAGCTTGTAGCACAACAACGCACATCCTAAATCAGTGTCCTCAGATGTTGATTGGGCAGGTAATATTGATGATAAAAGGTTCTACCAGTGGTCATACATTCAGTTATGGTACAGCTGCAGTTTCATGGAACAACAAAAAAGCAACCTACAGTAGTCTTATCCTCGACGGAAGCTGAATATCGAGCACTCAGCAATGTTTGCACAAGAAGCGGTATGGTTATGAAGTTTGCTTGTGGATTTAGGTCAACCACAGTGGATGCAACTACTATATCTCGCGACAATCAAAGCTGCATTCAACTTGCCAAAAATCTAGTTTTACATGCTCGAACCAAGCACATCAAAATACATTATCATTTTGTTTGAGAGAAAATTCTTGATGGAGCCATTGATCTTGTTTTCTGTAAATTTGAAGATCAAGTGGCAAATATTTTTACTAAGTCATTAGGCAGATGTAAATTTGAAAAGTTTCATACTCTACTAGGAATAGAAGAATGTAATTTTGTCATTGAGGGAGAGTGTTAGAAATCAATGATAAACTTCATTGTTACACTTCTTAGTTACTATTTACAATGTACTTTATTACTAGCTATAAACTAGCCGTTGGCTAGTCTAGTAGTCTACTCTAGGTTTCTCCCTCTCTATCAGGGTTCAGGGTTTATATGTACATTTTACATTCAGTATGTTGCAGTGTGATAGATTGATAGTGCGTGTTCTTCTTCCGACTTCTTTGGTGATTGCTTATGGTGAATGCTTGGCGAGCTAGACGAAGAAGTCTACATAGATCAACCTCCAGGCTACATCTCGAATTCACTTCCTACTTATGCATGCAGAATGCATAGGAGTATCTACGGTCTGAAGCAGTCAATGCGACAATGGTATGAGAAGAAAGATCAAGTCTCGAAATCCTTAGGATTCAAGCCACTAATGGCTGATTCCAATGTTTATGTAAGAATTATAGATGGGAAGATCATGATTGTAGCTGTATACGTGGATGACACTTTGATACTCTACAAAAGTGAAGAGCTTATTGTTGAGGCGAAGTATGACATCTCGAAACATTTCAAGACTGCAGGCCTGGGAGAAGCTAGATGTTATCCTTGGCTTACAGATTGACAAGGACTATGAGGGAGGTAAATTGTACCTTCATCAGTCCAGATATACCTAGAAAATCCTAGAAGATTTCGGGATGCTGAGTTGCAAAGGAGCCAATACTCCAATGCTTGCAGGAACAATCCTGACGAATGACGACTGTTCAAAGACTCTAAAGAAGGAAGAGAATTGATGCAGCTTACACCATACAGGAAGTTGATCGGATCGTTGATGTACCTTGCAGATAACACACGTCCTGACAATTGCTTATGTCGTGTTCAAGATGAGCCAATTATGTACAAATCTAGGCTCAACTCATTGGAAGATTGTAAAACGATTTTGCAATACCTTCATAATGAAGAATTTTTATTTGTGTTATTCTCATGATGCAGGGTTCTAGATGCTTTTCTACAGTGATGCTAGCTAGGCATCTCTCAAGGACGACTGCAAAAGTGTCTCAGGAGGTTGCACCGTCAGCGTCAAGAGCAGCAATTCTCTGGGTCAGCAAGAAGCAGACCATTGTGACTCAGTCATCCTGCTAAACAGAGTACGTTGCAACAACAAAGATGGCTAATGAAATCATTTGGCTCAAACAGTTCTTTGACGAGCTAGGCGAACAAGGAATGAGCCTCTGATTTTGCATATGGACAATACATCTGCAATACATCTGACAAAGGACCCCTGTGTTTCACTCAAGGATGAAACACATCGCAATCAAGTATCACTTGACAAGGGATCTAATCGGGAATAAGATGCTGCAGACTATTTTCATTCAAACAAAGGAGATGGTGGCTGACATTTTCACAAAGGCCTTAGACAAAGGTCTGTTCGAGAAATAGAGGAGCAGTCTTGGAGTCATCAAGCTACCCACACTTTGAGAGAGAGCTGAAAAAACAAAACGTGTCTATTACCAAAGCTTTGCTAGCCTTCAGCCCTCAATTTGATGAAAAGACACGAAGCAAAAAAATTTGCGAATCTGACGAAAAGACACGAAGCGAAAATATTCACAAACATTCTGACGAAAAGACACAAATGCGAAAAGTTTTGTGAAAGAAAATTTTTCGTGATACAGTAGGAGAAAGTCAGACGACGCGAAAGTCAAACGACTCGAAGCGACATGAAAATCTTTGCGAAACTTTTAGACCTTCGCTCTCCAAAGGATCAGGAAGATCATGCAAGTACCATGAAGTACAAAAACCCTGATCTAATATGATGATGTCAGCGGGGAAGAGCGTTAGGATGTGCCTAACCCACCTCTCTTGTAATCCATGATTAGTTATAGATTGTTTAGTCTATCTAATCTGATGTGCTAGTCTGAATGTATGCAATTACTAGATGTATACGATACATACAGTAGCAGATAGAAAATATACAGGATACTAAATAGAAGTCTATATGTGAGCGAGACAATTTTGTAAGCAGGATCCATAGACATCCAAGAAGTCCACTAGTAAGCGAGACATTATTCGTGGGAGAACACCACTTCTCTCACGCCAATGCATTCTGTGGGTCTGTCAAATCAAGAGGATCAATAGATGATATTGTAACTATTACGCACATACCACTCTAAATTTTGTCTGATCTTGAATGAATTACTGTTTGTTACCGCTTATGTATCTCATTCACTTGTTTTATCAATTCCGCACACTAATTCAGTTTTTTGTTTAATGTTGTATTAATCTAAGACGTAGTGTCAAAGTACAGCATAATGGACCAAGAATATATCTGAATCAGATCCACAAGTGTGATTGGATGTTATATTAGATCAACCTATCAATCTACACAAGATTAGATAGCATTTAGATCAAATATAGATGAATAAATCTAACAAGAACAATCATTATTGATCAAAACTTGTACTTGCTGGTTTCACACGTGTGAAAACCTGTCAGAGTATGGACATTAGGCTGAGAATAAAGTATACTAATCTTAGAACCCAATCAATGCATAAAAACACAAGACAAATAGAGAGAAGACACTAGAATCGCTCCAAAACCAAGATTTAGCTTCCATATCAATTATGGCCAAATGAGCCACCATATATACACAAGAGCTGATGCTTACTCAGCTAATTTGGCACGTGTGAGAGTGCCAAAGGATCCACCAATAATCATCAATATGGCACATGGACCAAGTTTCCTAACTTATAGCCACCTCCCTTGATTTTAGGCAATTTTTCTAATTTATAGGGACTTGCACAAATATCTACTACAAGTTGGATCTCACCTACTACTGATGTTTTGACACATGTGAGCAATCCTTGGCACGTGTGAGATCACTCCTATCCATGTGAAATAGCTTTTCCTACCAATAAAATGATGCCAAGTGGCATATAGCTAGAAAACTAGATTTTGGCCATTTTAGCCACTAAATCTCAAATGAAATGGTATGTACAACCTATATGACTCATCTAAATGATAAATGCATTTAATTCACACGTGGGAACAGGCTCCAAACATGTGTAAACATAATATGTACATGATTTTGGCCTAGATCAGGCATGATTTTGACATTTTCACAGATCAGCAGTGTTTGTCTACTTTCTGGAGGACTGTAGGAATGCTATAACAAGTAGTGACCAGCAATCATATCTGAAATCCATCCGAATTTTTTTTGTTTGCGATTAATTTGATTTCGCTTCAGCAATGTCAATATCAAAGCTCGTTTAAGTTTTGCTTCATTTCATCTAGTTTCGTTTCGTTTCGTTACAGAGCCTGATTGATATTTGCAATTTGTTGTCGGCATTTTTTGCATCACTTTTGTATCGTAGTCAAGGTAATCATGTAAATTCTTTCAACAACACCTGGTATAGCTCCTCTGGCGTATCGAGCGAATTAATGAGCAATATAGTACCATCTTTGGGCTTCTCGTATTAGAGTTGTGGAGAATAACAATATTATATGCGTAGGATTTGTGATTCTACTAAGGACCACTAATGTGTTGAATTTTTTGATATGCCTATGGGCATCTTCATCAGTGTTTCCATGAAATTGAGGTAGGGACCCTACTATTCTTGGTATCCTTCTGATATCACTAGGGACAACTATTGGCAAAGTGTCTCTTCTTGCCATCGGTGTGACAAGTGTGGGGCTAGGTGTCCGTACAGTTAGTTGAGTTCGAGACAAGTTTAAGGTTCTTTTTTCATCCTGATTCATTAACATCCAATCCCTCTTGTGGATCAGTTTAGGATCCATTCTTGGTCCTAGTTTGTAGATTTCCACATGGTATCATAGCCAAGTACAAGAGGATTTATTGATATTGATGGGGTTGATCCAAAACTAAGCCCAAATTAGCAAGTTTTTGGAAACTAGCTAATTTCTGTGTAGCGAGTTGGCTTTGATAGGTATACTAAAAATTTTTGGACCAGAACTTGTTGTGGGCTGTAGGAATACTTTTCACATGTGTGAGGCCATATAAGTCCAGTTTTGGTTGAGAAAATTCAAAACTTGTATAATTTGACTCACACACCCAAATTGAGAGATTTTTAGTGCAAAATCAAGCTTTTTCTATAGAGATTCTATTTCTTTGATTTGTTCTTGGATTAGATTAGCCAAAAAATTAAATTTGAAGCCTGATTCAGGTGCATTAAATGAGTTTCTCTGATGTTTTGAGTGCATGTTGAAGTTGAGAGAGATAATGCCAAAAATCATAGATTAAGGAGTGATTTTGCAAGATTGAGACTAGAATCTAAATTTCCATCATTCTAGATTGGTTCACGAGTGATAGGATTGAGTCTATAAGCTTTCAAATTGCTAGAAGACTTTAGGTTCAAATCTCTTGGCGAAACCATAAGAGTTTCTAGTGCTTTTTCACATTCAAAAATGGCATCAATGGGTGGATTTTTACTTGAAGCTAGTGAAAGGCTCACATCCACTAATTATGCTAATGGATAGTTCAAATGGAGTCTTTGCTTGTACTCCATGATCTTTATGACATAGTACTCGAGGTGGTAGAACCTCAAGGAGGATTTGAATCGGTAAAGTACAAAAAGAGATGTAGAGTTGCATTACATTGCATAAAAATGAATGTAAGTAATGAACTTTTGAAGGAAATCTCATCTTGTACCACATCCAAAGAGGCATGGGATTCATTAAAAGCAATTTATGGATCCAAGAATACTTCAAGGATACTCATGCTTAGGAATCAAATTCTTCAAAGCATGAAAGAAAGTAGTGAAAGTGCCCAAAATTATGTCTTTAGGATCAAATCTTTGAATAAGGAGTTGTCTTCTATAGATGATAAGATCAAAGATGATGAGTTAGTTCAAATCATTTTAAATGGATTAGGAGATGATTATTCTTATCTTGTTCAAACCTTTTCTATTCAAGATTCACTTCCTAGTATTGAAAAACTTCAAAGTGTGCTTGTAAGTGAGGAGAGTAGAATGCTTCATATCAAAAGTAGGATGAGTTCCTTATCTTTGAATGATGGTGATGAAAAAGCTAAATTTTCCTTGAAAGGAAAGAAGAAAAAGTTTCCATCCAAGAAGACTGCAGACATGGAGATGGAGAGCAAGGATGGAGTATCAAGTTCCAAAGGCAAGAGCAAGAAGGACAAGAAGAAGCTAAAGTGTTTCTTTTGTGGAAAAAAAGGACATTTTGCATCCGAGTGCTACAAGAAGAAGAATGCCCAAGAGAAGGACAATCAAGGCAATCTTGTGCTTGATGAAGAGGAGGAAGAGTGCAATCTATCTTTGATGGTATCCTCACCACAAACATCTAATCAAGACACTTGGTGAATTGATAGTGGGGCAAGCTCCCACATGACTCACCAAAAAGACTACTTTTCTAATCTACTTTCTTACAATAGTTCTAAGAGACTTATCTTCACTGCAAGTGATCAGGAATGTGAGATTGTAGGTGTTGGATCCATTCCTTTATGTCTAGGATCATCTAAAAAAGTAGATCTAGACAATGTTCTTTATGTACCTTCAATTACAAAGAACTTGTTGAGTGTAGGACAACTTATGGATAGTGGATTAGATGTACATTTCAAGCAATGAGCATGTTCTATCTTGAAAGATGAAAAATGTGTTGCTAGTGGTTTCAAGCAAGGGAGGTTATTCAAATAAGATGCTAATGTAATGGTTGGAAGTGTGAACATGGCAAGGGAGGAGCTCACTCAAGTGGAATTATGGCACAAAAGGTTAGACCATCTTAACTACAAAACTACGGAGACCATGGTGACAAAGGAGCTAGCAATTGGACTTCCCAAAACCATATCCAAGTGTGGCAAGCTTTGTGAAGCTTGTGGACTCTCCAAGTCTCATAAGCTACCTTTCAAGAGATCTTTGACAGGATCTAACTCTCTTCTTGACCTTAGACACTCGGATGTTCATTCATTTTCACATGAATGAAATGGTGGAGCTCTTATGTATGTCACTTTTATTGATGGTAGATCAAAATACTCTTGGGTTTATCTCTTGTCTAAGAAAAGTGAAGTTTGAGTCCTTTGTAAAGTTCAAAACTCTTGTGGAAAAACAACTTAATACTAGCTTGAAAGTACTAAGAAGTGATAATGGAGGGGAGTACATCTCCAATAGGATGAAAGAGTTTTGTGAAACTAATGGCATTAGGAGAGAGTTTACTTGCACATATACTCCACAACAAAATGGAGTAGCTGAGAGAAAGAATAGGACACTATGTGAGTGTGCTAAAGCTTTGAGATTAGATGCATCACTTCCTATTTCATTTTAGGGAGAAGCTATTTTATGTGCAAACTTTCTATGCAATAGAATGACTAATAGTGCCATTAAAGGACTTACACCTTATGAAGTATTGTATGGCAAAAAGCCAAATCTTAGTGATTTGAAAATTTTTGGATGTACTTGTTATGTACATATTCCTTAAGAAACAAGGAAAAAGGAAGATGCCACTTCATTCAAAGGCATCTTTGTTGGTTATAGTGAAAAGAGTAAAGCTTATAGGATATTTGATCCTATTACCAAGAAAGTTGTTGTAAGTAGATATGTACTTTTTGATGAATCTCTCCAAGCCAAAGGAAAGGTGACTTCCAACAACACTCAACTTGTCTAGGATCATGCTATGGCCATCAAGATGGTTCCATTCATAAGTATATAGCTAGACTTGTAGCAAAAGGTTTTTTGCAAGTCAAAGGCATAGATTATGATGAAACCTTTGCACCTGTTGCAAAGCTTGTGACCATTAGATTAGTCATATGTCTTGCTACTTCTTTCAAATCGGAGCTCTTCCAACTTGATGTGACAAATGCTTTCTTGAATGGATTCTTGGAAGAGGAAATGTACATGTGCCAACCCGAGGGCTTCATGAAAGATGGAGAAGAAGACAAGGTGTGTTTCTTGAAGAAGAGTCTTTATGGACTCAAGCAAGCACCAAGAGCATGGTACTCTAGGTTGCATTCCTATCTTATTTCCATTGAATTTGCTATAAGTTCTTATGAACCATCATTGTACTACAAATGTAATGATGGGAAGATCATTATCTTAGTTTTATATGTTGATGACATCATACTCACAGGAAATGATCTAGATGGCATTAAAGTTGTACTTTCATATGTCAATCTAAGTATGCTAGATCAATCTTAGCAAAATTTGGCATGATTGATTGTAAAGGAGTTGAAACTCCC
Organism: Diphasiastrum complanatum; assembly: GCA_029204225.1. NCBI lineage: Eukaryota > Viridiplantae > Streptophyta > Lycopodiopsida > Lycopodiales > Lycopodiaceae > Diphasiastrum > Diphasiastrum complanatum. The sequence continues at coordinate 4,199,157 of CM055106.1, read as the reverse complement.
ATGGAACTAAGTGTAAAATTATCTAAGGAAAGTGATGAAGCATCCTTTGAGGACATCACTACCTATAGAATGCTTATTGGTTCCTTGATATACTTAACCATCACTAGACCAGATCTTAGTTTTTGTGCTGGCAAATTGAGCCAATACATGCAAAGTCCATTAATATGTCATTGGAAAAGTGCCAAAAGGGTGTTAAGGTACATCTCGGCTACAAAAGACTTTGGCATAGTTTATGAAAGGACTAATATTTGTTTAAGAGCATAATCGGACTCAAGTTTTGTAGGGGACAAGATGGATAGAAGATCCATAAGTGCATTTGCTACATTCTTATGTGGAGGAGCTATATCTTGGCTTTCCAAAAAGCAAGATACCATCTCTCTTTCATCAACAGAATCCAAGTATAAAGCTATGAAAACAACAACAAAGGAGGTTCTTTGGCTTATAAGGCTTTTGGAGGAGCTTCATGTGATCAAGGATGAAGACATTCCATGCATATATTGTGACAATCAAGCAGCTCAACAACTTGCAAACAATCCAATCTTCCATGCTCGAACAAAGCATATTGAGATTTCACATCATTTCGTGAGGGAGAAAGTGCAATCAAAGGAGATCAAGCTTATTCATGTCTCATCTAATTGCATTGCTAATATACTCACCAAGGTAAAGATCCATTTGTAAAATTAAGATTGGCTCTTGGAGTTATAGATAGATCTATGCTAGATTTACCAAGCTAGATTTTTGAGGAGTGTGAAAAATGCAAAAATTATGCTTGGTCAAGGCCAAATCCATAAATATAGGATGATAACACATGTGTGGAGCTTGTTCCCACGTGTGAAATTAGTGTACTTGTCATGTACCATAATCATATAGGTTGTACATATGATAGTTCTAGTGGCTAAAAAGGCCAAAAACTAGTTTTCTGTCTGACTGCCATAATGCAAGAATAGGAGGTCAATAGCTTAATATAGACTTCATGGGAATTCTAAGGAGAATATTCTCTCTTTGAAGAGAGAATACTTACCAAGGAAACTCGCCCATCTCCCTATTGGAAATTCAGTTTCTTGAACCAGGTTTCCTCTCCTCTCTTGCATTCATTCACCATGGCATGAGGGTGAAGTGGTTAGGGTATCGATTAGCCATTTCCTATTGGTTGGGTGGTTTTGCTCCACAAGTGTCCTTTTGATTGTTTTGCAACAAGATATAGTCCAATCTTTATAGTGGTATCAGAGCAAGGATTTGCATCAATCGGAAGGTAGAGCTACTTCTTGTTTTTCTCAGTTTTGGAGGTTTCTCCTTGCATGTTACTTCCAGGTGGTGGAATTGATCTCCAAGTAAATGGCTTCTCTGAATTTGGTGTACTTTCAGCTAAAGATCATAATTATGGATTTTCTCCATAGATTTTGATGGAAATCAAAGGATTTATTATGGTTTTAGTGTTTTCACCTAGAATTCATGTTTTTTGTTTGGAATTGGTCATATCTACTGATGTAGTAGGTTTTCTAGATTGTACTTGTTGTTTTACAGTCATTAATGATTGGATCTAATGATTACATGTTGGTTGAATAGTCAAAAGGATGATTAGATAGTGATTTTGGACCAAAAAATGGGGTTTTTGGACTAGAAATGGGCTATAGAATCCATATTTGACTGAAATCAGAACTTTTAGTGCTTTCATGTAATGGATTTACAGGGATTAGGATCATATTGCACTTATTTGTGGATTTGAACCACAAATTCTGGTCAAAATTGGATTTTTGGACAAATTTTGTGGTAGATCTCAAAATTATTAGCCAATAGTTGGTAAGCACATTTTCAAAGGTGTTACCAAGCTTTCCTAAGGCTGTCATGGAGTTTGTTTAGGATTGGACACCATTAGGGAGCTCAAAACATCAAAAAATAGTGTATTTTTGGAGATGTTTGGGCATGAATACCTATCAAATGGGTGTCTGAACCTGTTGGTTCTCATTACAACCCTAAATATATGATGGATTGCGTCTGTTTTGAGCCATCATGCATCCAATTTGGATAGGTGAAAACTAGACACCGTCATGTTGAAATTTTGCTTGTTGAAGGAGTCCAAAAACGCATTTTTTGTATTATCTGAGCTTATGATTGCTTGTTGGACCTGATAGAAGCTTCTATGCCTCTCTAATGAACCTTAGTAGAGTGCTTGTAACCTTTTATTGGATGCTTATTGGGCTGGAGATGAATTTTTTATGACCACCTTGGAAAAGTGCACCCTCCTACCTAATTTTCTGTCATTTTCAGATCACACGTGCAAAGGCTAGGTGGTAGAGTGATGTGGCAAGTGCCTTGTAGACCCATTCTCCCTCCGTATTGTGCTTTACAACGACCAATTTGGTGTCCTGTAGAGAAAGTTATGGCCGTCTGAAGTTTGGCAATTTTTGAACTAAAATTTGTAGAATTTGGGAAATGTTCTGATGCATGCATGCTTGTAACTCAGTATAGTGCTAGTCTATTGATGAAAATGTATGAATTGACCTATATGCATGCTTGGATGCATATTGCATGCGTAATCAGTACATTGATCAGAAGATTTCTTGCATGAAGCTATTTTTGGTAATTCTAGATTAAAAACCAGATTTCCTAGTGGCTAGGCTGTTTTCGAAAAAAAATTCATTTTTTTGAAAATGTCAGTGCATGTCAAGTTTGTTGAATGCAGGGTGTTTTGAAATGATCTCAATATGTGACAGTGCTTGTGAATTTGATAGATCAATCTTCTTAATCGATTTTCATAGTTGGTCCATATTGAACGAAATTGAAAATCCCAGTTTACGTAAAAGTTGAATTAACCATGGATGTTTTGGATTGTTCAAATTTTTGGTTGTTGATCAAACACAAATCGCTTGTAAAGTGAATGATCTTACTGAGTTGAAATCAGTCAGTTGTTAAGGTCACTGTACCCTTCACTTTTAGTTGAAGATTTTGTGAATCTCTCAATTATGGAGCATTTCTTATTTCTATGGATCAATAAAGACCAAGAATAACGTAAATCTAGTTGGTACAGTTACTATGTTGATCCATAAGGGGATTTGCGAGGAATTAAGTGAGGCACTTAATGATTGGACAGTCAAAACTATCTGGTTAATTAGTTATTAAGTTACTGATACCAAATTGAACTTTTTCCTAGTATAGATTTGGGGTTTTTTAACCTGAACCATTTATTGGAAGGGAGAAAAAAGGAAGAAGCCTAAGGGGTAGTTGATTGCTTGACTAAGTTGATTAGTTTGATTAATCTACTTTCAATGCATAAACTATATTTAATTGCAAGTGAGAATAAGAATTGGAAATTATTTAAGAAGAATACCTCTGGGAATTTGGATTCCTTTTTCCCATTGTTAATTAGATTTTTGTGAAATCGATGAATCTAAGGAAAAAGTGAGTGGCAAGACTGATAATCCATTTATGGAACCATCTCTGTTTTGCAATTAGACTTGGATCTTGCGAAGTAAAAGCAGATGGAAGGTGTTCCATACAGGATGTTGGAAAATGGTAGAGCGGAAATCTGATAGCGAATGGATGGTTTGTGGATCGGTAGTGCAGCAGTTAACAACAAACGATAATCAAGATAGAAAGCTCAGTGGCAATGCAAAATCAAAGCAATAGTGAGACTGAAATTGGACTCTGATTAATATCGACAAAGAGTACAATAGCTTGAAGTGAAAGCTTCAGCTTGAGCGTGATAACGCTTGGCTAAAGTAGTGCTTTTTGAAAGAAGAACGATTCTTTTTTAACACAACTATTGATCAATCTATTATAGTTGATTACAATATATCTACTTGTAAAATATCTGTTTGCTAAATATCTATTTTGGCATTTATTACAACCGCCTTAGAGCAATAATAGTTTATTTGGATTTTTTTTTTTCCTGATGGAAAGAATCGAAAAAGGACGGTGGATGGCGAATTCGGTTAAGTCGACGAATTTGGTTGATGGATATATATACATTTGAGAAGTTGAAGTTGAAATCAAAGTAGTCGACGACTTCGATGTTGGATAAGTTGATGTTATATACTTATATATATATATATATATATATATATATATATATATATATATATATATATATATATATATATATATATATATATATATATATATATATATATATATATATATATATATATATATATCAGATGAGTATACACAGGAGGAAGTCGATGACTTCGATGTCGGACACTTCAGAGGTAAACATTTGATTATATACATGGAGAAGTTGAAGTCGATGAAGTCGGACTTCGCACACTTCGATGCCTTCGAAGTCAATGGAGTCGCGAGTCTTTCAGGATGCTCATTACTCCATGGATCTGGTCCTGAGCATTAAAATCCAACACTCCCCCTTAATGTGGATTATGAAAAACTTGAATCTTGAGATTTAACATGTCATTAAATTTGAGATGGTGCTCCTTTGATAGAGCTTCAGTGAAGTAATTTGCTGCCGTTAAATTTGTCCTGCAAAAAACCAATGCTACTTCCTTGTTTTGCACTTCGGAATAAATCCGGTCATGGATAGCCGGTCACTCCAGTGTATATGGTTATTGGTTATGCCTCGTCATTCCAGGCTTGGCCTATAAAGATAATTAATAATTATATGAGGGCCCAGACCTATAATTGGACATTGGAGCACTCACATGGTGTCTGACTGCTATCATGCAAGAATAGGAGGGCTTAATATAGGTTGCATGGGGATCCTAAGGGGAATATTCTCTCTTTGGAGAGAGCTTCCCAAGGAAACTCGCCCATCTCCCTGTTGGAAATTCGGTTTGTTGAGCCTGGTTTCCTCTCCTCGCTTGCATTCATTCAACATGGCATGGGGGTGAAAGTGGTTAGGGTATTGACTTATTTCCTATTGGTTGGGTGGTTTTGCTCCACAGGTGTCCTTTTGGTTGTTTTGCAACAGGATCTAGTCCGATCTTCATGAGATGATCCTTACACCTCCTATTCTAACCCCATTCTAGTTGTACTTTGTAACTTACCTATTAGTTACCTATTATAGTCTATGCCAAAGACCTACAATAGTCTATGAAAATGAGACCTGCATTTAGGCCTTAACTTTTGCTCACCCTGTGTGGTAACCCAAGGTAAAGGTGCCACATAGGATTGATTAATACTAAATTAATTATGATTAGGAAACTTGTTTAGACAAGGAAGGGGCCCCTTTTGAGTCCAAAAAGGGCCCTAATGGGAGTTTGTTATTAGGTCTCATGCCATGATTTTTGGCTCTTATCCTACATTTGGCTTAGTTGTCAATCATGGTTTAGATTTCATGTTGGCAGATTCCTTGAGGCCAACATTTACAATAAGTTGTGAGGGTCGTGGCATCCTGTGTGCGTAAGCCCATGGCCCAATGAGCACTTGTAAATTATCTATTTTGGAATAAACTAGACTTTGGGCCATGTGATTAAAATAATATTAAAAGGCCAAAGTTTAAGTTAAACTTAGTGAGATTGATGAATCATTGTGATCTTGGTATTGATATTCATCATGAAATGTCGAATGAGGGAAATATTCATTTGTTTCTGCAAGATAATATAAAGATTAATAAGCATTTCCATGTAAATAGACCTTTGACTGCATGGTGCATGAACAACTTCACGTGAATCCACTGGTTGAAGTCTTGTTGTTTGAGAAACAGCGTTGTAGGTGCATGTCCTCATCGGAGTAATCCTGTAGCATTTGCCACCTCTTGTAATCAAGTAAGCATAGTTATGATAATAGTGTACAAATTTTTACTATTGTAATAGCATAGTATAGTTCAATTTGGAGTCATATGAATCTGAGTCCTCATTTCTTTTTGGAACTGACACATTCATTAACTTCATAAAGTATCATGTCTCGTAATCTTTTGTTTAAGTAGGTCTCATAAGCTTTTGTGCAAATTGCATGACACAAATTTACATGAAAATAATTACCATCTATACATGGAAATCGATGTACGACACTTTATTGTTGAAGCAAAAACTTTGAAATAAAAGTTTTATATGATAGATAAAACAACAAAAAGCATAGGAAAAACATTTATACCTTGATATAAGGAAGCATTTTCTAAATTTGAGTGTGGTGTCCATCACTGTGGGGTGCACTGGGTAGAGTTGTTGACTGCCACCGGAAAGGTGCAGGCTCAAATCCTGACCACTATGTAGTGACATCTAAGGAGACTATCTCTGTAAATGGCATTGCCAGAGCTGTATTTGTTGTATATAACGACCACTAGTTGCTTAGTATGTGTGGTTTTGATGTTGTGTTAAAACTCACGCTCACAAGTTGTGAACGCAATATGTTGAGAATATGGGATGCCCCACATAAGGATCATTTTTGTGTTCAAAATTAGTATCAAAGGACGTTACTACAACTACAAATGTCCTTATTGAATGTGTATCACTTCCTCGTTGTCTGTGAGCTAGCTTTTACATGAGAGTTGTTTGCAATTTGCTCAAAGTCATCATGACTATTCCAAAGACAAAAAGGAAAAGGTAGCAACATGGCCTCCAATTGTAATATTCTAGGATTGTTATATTAGCAAACACACATCAACATTGAAAGGGCATCAATCAGAAATCAACCACGCTTGTAGCATAAAATAGTATTGATGGCTCCTTTTTCATCAAATAAGAATATTAAAAAAGCTTTGGGTATTGTGAGCAGACAGATGGGATTTGAGCCTCTCTTTTCCTTTTCTTTAGTAGCACTCTCGGTTCTAGCACAGGAAGCAAAACGTCTCAATAATGCTTAAAAAAACAAAAAAAACAAAGTTACTGTATGACAAGGCAAAGGAAGCTCAACAGAAAAGAACACAAAATCACGAGAAAATCTATTGCTAAGTTTCTCTATCACTGCAATTCAGGCTCGATCCAAATCCAGAATATTACAGCTTGAGAGAGGGACATGTCGATGCTTCATACCAGCGGACTAAGAACCAGTAGCTAATCAGAAAATTTGGCAGAAGTTGGTGCTTAATCCACAATCTTTGAAGAAGCGCGGGCCCCTGCAGTGGCTTTATACTCGGAGCATCCTGACGTTGCGAGCTGCTTCGGATTATGGCAAGTCTGCAAGGTCGACAATCGTCTCCTGCTATTACGTAACTATAGCTTTTTCTGATTCCCTCTGCTTGATGCTCTTGTTGCTGTTAATTTTCTTGTATGGCTTCCTGTAGTCCTATAAGCGTCATATTTTTGGAGTAACAGGTAATATTCGTCTTTTATACGTATCTATCCGATGGCTTTACTTGCATATAGTTAGTATGGCATGCTTATGAACGCAGTTCCATGTTTGATTTCAGCTTTAGTATCGAACATAGTTGCTTAAGGTGCTGCATAAATAGTGTCCAGCCACATTTTTCTTAGCATGTGAGAGACCGGTGAAGATTCTGTAGCAAATCGCTCAGACGGCAGGCAGACCTTTGATATTACACGTTTGTGTTCATCTATAAATGCTCTTCTTGTGTATTCTTTAACCATCTGGGAAACATAGAGCAATTGTTTTGCCTTCAGGTGGTTTTGTGGTACTATTTCTCATTTACGAATCAGGAGGCATGATTTTTTTAATAAAATAACTGCAGCTTTTATTTACATTGAGTCGGAAACTCGGTGCCTCATTGAAGTTGAGAATCTTCAATAAAGAAAAATGTTCAGCGGCAAAACTAACCACTAACGAGCATAATTTATGCTGAAACGAGGTATGCATCAAGGGTGGAAACATCAGTTTTGTATATCCTTTCACAAGGGATACCTGCAACTAATTGCATCCTATTAGCTCCTTCGTTATGTGAATCAAACACTTGAATGTGTTGAAGAAGAATATGTACGGCTTCGCGAATCGCAGTCCTCTAGTTGTTTTGAACTAGTTACAAATTCTTAAAATAATATACGATCTTCACAATCGCATCAAACGATATGTTACGAATCAAAAGATCTTCGAAAAAGCGTGTGTATGTAGCACAGAAAGCGCACTTCCTATTTCTGGAAGCAATCGTGCAACGTTTTCCCTGTCTGTCTCGACAAATGGTATGGCGAATGAGGAAGTTCTATTTTATCTGCCGAAATGGAAGGAACGACCTATTTGCGTTTCGCACTCCCTCCCATAACGTCTTTGTTTTGCCATTGATCATTGATTTGTTATGGGTGCCCTAGGAGAGGGGATCTCTAGAGGTACAGCAGGCCATAGATGTGGTGGATCTCTCGGCCAGCTCCTGGCTGAGAAGAGCTCCTTTCCATGAGCACCCCCTCAAAGAGGCATGCTAATGTCTACCAACAGCACGAGTTGGTGAAAGGGTGAGAGGGTTTGCAAAAAACGGCAGGAACTGATCGCTCTTGGAAAGAACCGGTTTTCAAGAATAAGAAATATAAGAACTATGTGGAGATTAAAGAGACTCTAACCTCATAGTGGAATTGGATGTCTTGCTTCTATGCCATTAGATTTTTACTATAGGTCAACAAACACCCATTATTGTTATTGTTATCGTACATAATGTGTGTCATGAAAATCTTAAAAGAAATAAAAGAAAATCATTTTCAAGGTTATGTTAATCACTCATCGTTAGAGTTACAAATTTTCAAGATTCCATTCGTGAGGCTTATGTATTTTCAAGATTCCATCCATGAGGGCCAAGTATTTTCAAGATTTCATGTCTGGGAAATTTTTATTTTGACAGCTGAAAATCACAACCAATCAAATCTGTACAAACTAATGAGGTCCTTTTATTGTGCCCTAGGTAATATTGATTCATGCAAGATTTGAGTAGACACAAGGTTGTTAGCAGCACCAACAAATCCATTTTTCAGAGATGAACTCACCTCAATAGCAACCTATGTGGCCAAGCTCTCTCTCTCTCTCTCTCTCTCTCTCTCTCTCTCTCTCTCTCTCTCTCTCAAATCTTTTTTATGAACTATTTTAATTTATGGAGTTTGAAATGTAAGTTCCAACCTTTTTCGAAAGAGAGTAGAACTTTATCTTGAAGGCTTGTTGCCAAAAGAGTTGTCTTGGGATGTTTGAGGCCCTTATGCTCAATAAGAGGCTTACACCTCACATGGGTAAAAGGGCTACAAGAAAGAACCCTTCTATAACGTGATATTAATTTTGGGTTTTATTTTAATTTTTTGATGAAATGTTTTTGGATAATATTGTATTTTAAGATCTTTTGAAAAACAAGACAAAAACTGAGAAATTAATATTAAGTGCATTGAATTATGCAAAAAATGTCATTCCTTTGGAATGTACCATGCAACCACACAAGTACCACTTTCAACAAACTATGTGGATGTCTTTATCAACAACTTTAGAAACAATGCCATAAAATGTCCATAGAAGGTAAAAAATATTAGCCATAAATCAGAATCTTTTGCCAATCCTTCACACTTGGAAAAAGATTTTTGAATGACACTTCAACTCAGTCAAAAAGTCGTTAGGATTTGCGCTACATTATAATGTCCATTCTTGAGGTGCACTATTACATGCAACGCTCTACAACTTTCATAGAAGTCATCAAAAATTCTAATGACAGATTTCGAGTTAAGAAAGCTACATGAGATGCCATTAAATTTTCATAGGGGCAAATTATAGGTATAAAAAAAGTTTCAAAGCATATCAGAACCCATAATTATGGTTGCATACAAACTTAAATATAGATGTTAGATGGTCGTGAGGATTGGACAATTGTTGAGAAAGTAACTAATATCCTTGTGAGGAATCTATGTATAGGGGAGTTGGGACCTTGCATGACTAATTGCACAGGTCATTCTAGGCTCTATATAAGGAGGCCAACTCGCCGTACTATCTCACTTTATGGTTGCTTCATTGCCAAGCTCTCACTCTACTTTCGTGATTTCTAATTCTTGGATTGGGGGTGAAGCTTCTAGAGTTTGATTGGTTGCTTCTATTTGGTAAGGCTTACGAAGATGGGAGAACTTGGAGAAGTGCTACTTTTTGTCGAAATTTTGGTGTGGATCACTTGGAATTCTCTTCCAGGTGGATAGCAAAATGGCAAGTGGGTGTACTATTCCGGTTTCCATTTGCATGTTGCTAAGATCCATTTCTCTTGAAATTATTGGAATTTTATGGAGAATTGTCCTAGAAAGCCAATCTGTGATGTTTTTTTGGAGCTTTTTCTTGTGTAGCTCAAATCTTAAGTAGATCTAAATTTTCCAGCAAGTGTACTTTCATTTTAGGGATCATTAATGATACATGCTGGTTCTTTTCATGATTTACGGTTCTAGGCTATGTTTTGGTCAAAATTGCTTGTTATCTCATGCTTTTGACTCAAAATTGATAGTAAGAACACAAATCCAGCAAGATCAATCAATTAGATGGCTATAATTCTGTAAATTGGTTTGCATGTGCTAGAGAAAGAGTTGCATGTGATGAATTGCTATTTTATAGTGAAGAAAAAATTGAAAAATAGCCAAAAATCATCATTTTTGCTTGGGTGCATTGTAGCCAAAGCTATGGTCGTTTGAAATTTTGGCAGTGTTGTGAGCAAAATTTGCAAAATTTGCAATTGTTCTGATCACCTGCTAGTCTTTTCCCTAATTTGTGGTACTATACTTGCATGGATTAATTGCATGTTGATTCTCAATGTGATTCTGACATGCATGAGGGATTTACAGTCGATTTGAGTGGTCATACGCATGTGCTCTAATGGTTGGGCCACAAATTAGTGATATTTCTGACAAATTCCACAAAACTGAAGTTTACGTAAAAAATTCCATAATGACATTTTGTGACTAATGTAGTGTGCTTTGCATGCCAGTTGGACATTGGTTTAGTGATATCAGAAATCGAACAATATCTAGAATTGCCTTTTGTACTAACAATATTTTCATCAGAATTTTTTGAATTACATAAAGTGAACCAAAAATTGAGTTTTTTTTGAAAAATCAATTTTTTTTTCATTTTTTTGTTATCTATGGAATGATTAGATTAGTGAATTGATTATATTGAGTGTTCAGTCAGAATTAGTCACAGTGGTTTCACTAAAACTAAATTATTTCTCGGTAATAGATAATCTAAAATTGACAACAAGAACCGCAATAAATTTGTTGACAATTTTTACTATATGTTATTTTAACTTTTGGAATAGAGTACTCCCAGATTGAAAGTTAAAATTGAACTTTTTCCTATTTTGTTGAATTTTATATTTGGTTAAAATTTGAAATCGATAACTTGTCATATGTCATCTTTCCAGTTAACTTTTATAGAAATTGATAGTTTCTTTAAAAGGAGGGGTGAAGTGATGGGATAAAATTCTACTTGAGGATTTGTTGATTGCACAGTTTTCAGAAGAGAACCATGTGAAAAATGCAAAAATAAGCTTGGTAGAGGCCAAATATCTTGTATATAGATAAACACACATGTGTGGAGCCTATTCCCACGTGTGAAACTAGTGTACTTGTCATGTACCATAATCATATAGGTTGTACATATGATTCAATTCAAGTTCTAGTGGCTAAAAAGGCCAAAAACTAGTTTTCTAGATATATGACACATGGCATCAATCTATGGATTGCATGAGCCAAATATTTTGGTTAGGTGTCATATCCCATGTGTAGAGGATAGCTCACACATGTGGAATAAGCTGAAGTAGGCGAATTTTGAATTCTAGAAGATTTCCAAGTAGATCTCCATATAGAAGGAAAATGGACCAAAAGTGCTCAAAATAGAAGGTTTTGTCCAAGTGTCAGTTTTGCATGATGAATCATCATATGACAAAGCACCTTCACACATGTGGGATTAGAGGGATGATTAGTACCACGAGCTCCCACTTATTGTATATATAGAGCCACATTTGGCCATAATCATTGTGAGACACCAATCTTGATTTTGGAAGCAATTTTGAGTAATTCTCTCCATTTGTCTACATTTGTTTTGATTGTTTTGAGGCTCTATCAATGTGTACTTGATTTTCAGGTTGGAGTCCGTACTCAGACAGTGTTTCACACGTGTGAAACCAGAAAGTACACCTACCTTCAATTAATGATTGTTCTTGTTAGGATTTTGTGTCTAGAATTGATCTAGATTGATCTTAATCTCAAGTAGATTGATAGATCAAGTAATCTGACAACCAATCCCTCTTGAGGATCAGATTAGGATCCACTCTTGGTCCTTTTTGTACTTTTTGCACAAACCAGCTGTGGCACAGAAATGAGATTTTTTTTTAAAGTAATTTCGGATAGATTCAGAGTAAGATACCAAATTGGAACTTTTTGAATAAGAGAAATCTAGGGATTGTGTGGACAATCTAGATCTAGAACAAGTTTGAATTTTGAATCATTATCTATAAATAGTACAGTGAAAGGTCAAAAGTTACTGATTCCATTTTGATTGGAATAGAAAGAATTAAGTTTGGAATGTTTGTATCAATTCAACCTAATCTTAGTTTGAGTACTAGGGTCAGGGAGGGGCTGATTGAGTGGAAGAAATTATGTTATTAGAGGAAATTGGATTGGAAAATTGTTGGGACTAAATGTTATTTATCTCAGAAATTTTTTGGATATGTTATCTACTGATGAGAAATAGAAATTCTGAATCATTGGCAATTAGCTTGAGTAGTTGATTACTCCTGGATGAAGTTAATTGGTAAAACAATCAATGTGATGAAAATTCACCAGAAATGGACTGTTTTGAATTATATTGCTTGTAAGACGCATGATTTGTGAATCATCAGGATTCATCAATGAAAATTATGTTAATTGAATATACATTATTCTTGGTATAGGGTATTCCTTAGTTAAGGAATAGACTCGATTCATTACTGATTGTATCTCAGAGAGCGCTCAATTGGATAATGAATCCAAGAATAATAACTGAATTGATATTCGGCAGGACTTTGGGTATTTAGATTTGATTCTAGACGACAATCTAAAGTTTTTGGTGGTTGAAAATGATTGTCATTATCATTTTGGTATGTTTTCTGTCTTTAATTACCAGTGGCATATAGAACTTGAATATCTAGCACTTCTGTCAGAGAATCCGAATTGAAAAATATTCTTACAATTCAGTATTTTCCTAGTAAGAGAGATTTTGGAATGATTCTTACTTTTCCTGAGTTATGTTAGACATATAGTCCAGTGTCCTATAAATGATTAAGTATGGTTTTGGATTCCAAAAAACTATGATTGACGAATCATACGAATCTAAACAATTATGATTGGCAAATCATAATTAGATACTTAATTGTTGTTAGAGGATTATAAGGAATTATGACGGTTAATTTTTGATCTATTAATCGAGTAAGAATTCAGATCAGTGTTTTGAATCTCTTTACTCTAGTATTTTATTGAGAGTCTATGGTCTCACAGACATTCTCACAAGATAAGTTATTTTACTTGTAGAGAGTTTAATTAATCTAGTGGATGCTATTTTACTACAATTTATGGTCTGTAGATGCTTGAGTACAATTCTTTTGATTAGATCTCCAGTTATTATAGGAACAAATAAATCTATTAAGATGAATGATTGCTATTTTCTTGCATTTAATGCTAGAAACAAGGGCATTTAACTCAAGAGAGTATCTAGGATACTCATAATTGAGTTTTAATCATTTTATATCTTAATGATTCTCCTAGAAATTCTAGTTAAATGAATTATTATATTTTAGAATTATGGATTCTAAGGATATTTGTACTTGGAAGCTTTATGAATTGTCTGCCAGAGTTTGTGGATAATTTCAGACTTTAATTATTATTTTTTCTTTCATTTTAATCTCCTAAGTTAGGTAATATTTCACTCAATATTTCATATAAGTGTTTAATATGAAGGTGATGTTACTAACTTGTGATGAGTGTAACCCAAATGAGAAATTTATCACTTAGTGTACTTTCCAAACCTGATTTTGTACATTTTTAACGGTTGAAAACCAATTTTAACTCTAAGTACTTGTTTGATAAGAAAGTTAGACTAAGGATAATGATTTTCAAGGTTATTGAAGAAAGTTAAAGGAACTGTTCCTGTAATTCTTTCTTGTTTTGAAAACAAAACCAAATTGAGGGGAAAAGAATGTTATGTCCATGACCAACACATAGGATTCAATATACTCCTAGTCTTGGTTACACGGTACTCCAGTGAAACAAGCTATTAGTTATGCCATGTCATACTGGACGTGACCCAAAAGTAACTAATATCCTTGTGAGGCCCAGAACACACTAAATGGAGTTAGTACAAGGTTTGGAATCATATGTGCATGTGTAGAGTTATCAATAGCAATTCTATGAATAAAGGATCCATGCAAAGAGACGCTATTCTAGATAAATCTATGTATAAGGGATTTGGAACCTTGCTTGACTAAGTGCACAGGTGGTTCTAAGCTCTATATAAGGAGGCCAAACTCACCCTACTACCTCACCTTACAGTTGATTCATTGCCAAGCTCTCACTCTACTTTCATCCTTTCTAGAGTTTCTAGAGTTTGATTGGTTGCTTCTATTTGGTTGGGAGGTTTCTCCACAATGTGTTTTCCATTGTGTTTGTCTTTTAAGCGCAGGATCTTGAAGAGCTTTCCCTTATAGTTGTCGTAAAGTTCATGGAGGAGCTTGGATTGGTATGTCTTGCTTTAACTTGTAAATTTTCTCTTATCTCATCTTTATTACAAGAGAATCCAAATTAAGTTGCATCAAGCAACATTTGGCAATGAAAATGATCCAACTTGCAAGTTCAACAAAAAACTCCTAGTCAAAGACAACCAATTGGCCAAGATGACATTACCTATAGTATCCATGTGACAAGGCCCAATGAGATGAAAACCATTCATGATCCAACTTGGTCAACATAATGAAATAGAAAGCAATCTTTTGCATTTGCCTACTCAACAAAGCTTTAAAAATTCATGAGTATGATTGATAACTCGTAGACATGCTACACTCCATCATACTAGCATTTCTAGAATTGTTTGTGGGAAATACTTATTGAGCCTCTTTGAGAGAAGTGCTCAAGCGGTGCAATATTCTAGGAGGGCTCGCAAAACATCATATTGTTGATTGTAAAAGCATTCTTCATAGAAGATTGCCTCTTCATGATTAATTTATTGTTTAGCTTGGTGCTATGTAATCATGTCCATAACTTGGTATCGAATTGTTTTCAAACGTTCTAGAGAGAACATACTTTTTGAGCTTGCATCTTGAAGAAAATTGTGGTAGGTCATCCTTGCAATTTAAAAACAATCTTAGTGGGACAAGGTGGTGTTTTGCTTGTTGGAAGATGAAAGTGAGTTGGAAGGATTGTCATATGACAATTTGTAAAAATAGTTTTAGGAAAGCAACAAATACACATGGAAAAATCAATAGTATCACAATCTAAGATTAATATCTAAGTAGTATGCACCACGACAAAAGGGGAACTCAATAGGGCGAGGCTCATAATTTCATATGTTGGGATTCAAAGGATTTCGAGCAAAGGCTTGAAAGTAAACTTGACCATTAGCAACTTTCTACATGTTTGAGATATGATCGATGGGTCCATGAGGACTCATTGCACTCGTACATCCCTATTTTTTGTTCTATCTTCTGAAGGCAAATTCCTCCAATTCATACTACTTTTGAGACTGCCACCATAAGGACCTCTTTGTTATGATGTGGCATCCCTCCATCCTTGTACACTTGTAAAGACTATCTCACTGGCTTCTATCTTGGAGCAAAAGTATGATCCTTTTGGGATGCCATCTTTTGCATGTACCAATAGCTTTGGCACTTCTACATTGGTTCTTCTACAATCATGTGCACAATCTTATCAAGCGACCATGTTGCATCATTATTTCATGTGATGTCATACTCGTTGCCACCAACCTTACTTAGTGCACTATCAGAGATTTTAGTTAGGAATGGCAACAATATTTTCAAGTTTTCAATATCGGCCTTTTCAAAAACATAAAATTCATCCCGGCCACACTCCTCAATTTGCAATCATTCTCTTATCATGGAATGAAATGATAATTAGAGACTCTTGATTGGAATGATAAGTCAGTAACTTAATTACAAACTAGGATTAACCAGTGGCCTTATGGACTCAACTAGTAGATAGACAGCAGCTTAAATACCTTCTGATCGAACATAACTGAAGCTATCTAGAATATTTCAGGAGCGTATGTCTAGTGTGTATGTACTAGAATGACAAAACTACCAAGGGTACTAAGCTATCATGGCTGAAAAGACAATGTATAGACTAAGAAGGAAGGAGTATGTTACCACCCTTTTGGAACCCTGCTTTCCCACCCCCTTGGGTCTGGGAACACTCATAAGAGTGATTCCATGGAATCTGATACCCAAACATTGAACACTTGTTACCACATTCTTGACAGTTGAACATATGTTCTTGCACTGCCAACCATCATGTTCTATGCACAGAAAATAATATGATTCAATCTGAAATTCTGTTACATTGTCATCACTTGAAGCAATATTTTAAATAACACTGGTTACAAACCAAACATTTCTTTCTCATTTGAGTTCTCATCTATTTTGTTTATGCAATGCGCAATTTCATTCCTTCTGCGACATTGTTTTGTATTCCCTACCTTCTATTGCAGAGGCCAGCCTGAGGACTGCACCAATTGGAAAGCTGTTCCCTGTGCTTGAAAACAGCTTGATGTGCTCAGCAAGAAAATCTAATCCTTCAAGCGCTTAAAGCTCCATGAACCAGCCAATTACAGAATTTGCTAGGGCTAGCATTATGCGTACTAAAGGAAAGCTTTGATCGGATTTTGTCACAGAAGACATTTGTGGCCAAGTATACAGCGAATCAGTTTTCTCCCCGCCTAAAAGTGAGAGCATCTTGAAAATAGCCTTAGCTTGCAGCATTATCGTGTGGATCACTATCAATTAGACCAGAGTAGTCCCAAGATCTACAAAAGAAAAGCCAAACTGGTTTTAACCTGAGGATAGTACCATTTATCATCTTCACCTTGAAAACATTTTATGGAGGATGCCAAGTCTCAGTAGGAGAGGGTATTTTATTGCTTACTATTTCCATGCTTCACATGGTCTCCGGCAGAGATGAGAATTTGTAAGTAGGAGCTAAACCAAAACACATCCATGCCACAAAAGTCTAATATGCTGTTTCCCAGCACATGTCGAATGGTAATATTTAAAAAAACATCATTTATTTTTAAATTTCCCTTTCAAACCCATCTGGTAGCTGAGCTGTGTTAAAGAAAGCAAAGAGTTGGTCTGCAGCATAATGTTGGACATACAACATTACATCCTTTTAAGTACCTCTTCACATCAGATCATGCAAGATCTTCCATGCTCATAAATCTGTTTGTGGAAACAGAAAGTTTTTCTAAATTTCCTTTCCGCTGTAACTGCTTTTGCTATCTTAAGACATACAACATTGTTCGTTAAACTTTAGGATGAATATGGTCAAGAGGCTGTTGAATGTTTTTCCTTCCATTTTGATATTCCTAAGATTGCTGGACTGCAGAGAGAAATGGAACCAAGGATCCTGTTTTTGATCAGGAAAGTGCACAAATTATGAAGCAGTCAGAAAATTCCAGAAATGAAAGTGAGAAGCTTGCTGACTTTGACAATTCAGATTCAAACAAACAGCTTGAAAACTTGGCTGTTGCATTCTCCAAAAGGTGCAAGGAAGTTTTGTCCACTTCAGATGGCAACACACCTGGCTTTGATATTGAAGCTTATGCAGACATACGAAGTATCACTGAAGAACTGTCAAAGCAAAATCATGACTTAAGTGGTGAGCAGTTTAAGCTGACCAGGACTAATTCAATGCTTATTAAAATTATTAAGCCTACCATTTGACTTGCACATGTTTGTACATTGTAGATACTGAAGCTGATCTATGCTTGGAGGTTGATGTTCCTGTAGAAAAACTTGAGATAACAAGTCAAGAACTGATTGTAATCGTCGGACATGGATCCAGACTTCAGACAAGTAGGTTCTATGTGGGAGTCAAAAGTTCCTCTTTAACAATATCGTTCCAGATTGATGGATTTTAAAGTGCATGTGTACAAAAGTTCACCAGAAAATATCGGTCCTAACGTTTTGCTTTGTGAATCAGATGGAGTGCATACATCCCATTCTCTAACATTTCCAGAGCAAATCCAAGACTTACAGATTAAAGACAAACCAGAAAAATTAACAAATTATCGCGAGCTCTGTCAACATCAAGTCCATAGTTCTCAAATTGAGTGCATAATTGCTCAGCCAACCCAGGGAGTCTCCTCTGTAGTAAAAGTACAACCAGATACTTTGGAAAGGTCTGCTGATGAGAGTTTGGAATTTTTGAAGAGCAAGGGAGAAAGTGTCAATCCAGGGTATAACAGGACCGACCAGACCCAGAATGCATCTACCAAAAACTCCAATTGCAAAGGTGGTCCTCCTGACAGTGCTGAAGTCAAACTTCTTCCTGAAACCACAGAATACAGCACCAAAAGACATTCTTCACCCCTTCCACAACAACGGCCTTTGTTGGACTTGAATGTTAAGGAGAAAGATTTTCCAACGGCATCCATTCAACAACCATTCACTGATGCACAACAATGTCAATTACGGACCCAAATTCTTGTCTATGGTTCACTAATGTATGTCTAAAGCACAATAATCAGTCACTGATTTCTGCCTATTTTAAGTCTCTAATGTCTCTGATTCCCCACGGGCCACAACTGACACACCTTGTACCACAATGACTGACAGTGAGGGAACATTGCCTGGTGAAGCTTTGATGGGAGTAGCATTTGCAGATATTTCCAATGGTGAGGACCATCAAATATTGGTTCTGGAAGCCTCATGCACCTGTCCCATTTTAAGCTTCAAACATTTGTATTGTTTCTTTTCCAAAATCCTCAAATGAGATTCAGTATGCTCAGAATCAAAAGCAAGTGTCACATACTTATCTATCATCATTAGTATTGCTACTTTCAGAATAATGCTTGATTTTTTGCACATATTATTTTCAGAAACCAGAATTGAATCATGGGACAGCTACATAAGAAGATCAAAAAGAATCTGGGAGAAAATCTGGCAAACAGCTGGACAAAAATCGCAGAGGAAGGTGTCTAGCTCTGGTGCTTTGCCTCATGCAAGAATATCAAATAGGCCATCAACTCTAGTTAGTACAGGCCCAAACAAATCTTCAACACCATTCAAGTCTCCAAAAACCACTACACCAATTTTCCCCAGTAGTGAGGCTATTGTCTTTGATGCTCCCATATCAGAAGCCAAAACTGATAAAGCTTCAAACCCTAAACTCCAAACCTCAAAGGGATTACACCCTACACACATCACAAGCTCAGTAACTCCTGTAGAACTGAGACAAAAATCTTATGCCTCAAGTTGCTCACCATCGAGCTGGGGCGTTCCATCCAGAACTTCACCTGTTGCAAAAAGATTGCAAGGGGCACGTTCTCACTTGGATCATTGGCAAATGAGGTATAGAAATTCACCATACACCCAGCAAGGTTCCTTTCAAGCAACAGCTAGTTGTCCTCCATGGTTTTCTCCCTACTCGTCTGGGCACAGTGTGCCTCCTTTATGTGCAAGAGTTATGCCACCTGCCTCTGAAGCAATACACGCAAAGAAAGCTATCCCAACAAGCCTGAGCGGAAGCTCAGGTTGCCATTATCTACCTGTTTTGCCGACCTTACCCATTTTACATCCATATTCGTCAAAGGTGGTTGCTACTTCAGGAACCAATGCTGCAGGTGGAGGGGCTAGAACCTTGGGAACTGATAAGGCTGGGGTTAGGAAATGCACTAGAGCTGAATCCCAATGGAAGAGAAGAAAGGCACCTAGGTTTGTTGAGGGGACAAAAGCATATATTGTGCCACCAGCTTTGGCCCCTTCCATTAATCCATCCATCATGCCAAATTTGTCTGGACACTCCTTTTGGGCTGATCAAAGATCAACCTCTAACTGTGCAGCCCCATCAACTGCATTTGGGGCTCCTGACACAGATAAATTTCCAGTGAATTATCAAGGTGGGAGTGAAGACAGATGCACATACATATCAAGAGAAAATTTACCTCCTATGACTAATGTAGCTGCTGACTCAGACTCTTTGTATGTAGATAGTCAATCAGTTTCTAAAGAGAAACTCATGCAGAGACCATTCTTACGTGATAATATTAGTCCACTAGAACAAGCAAAACTGAATGCTCATAAAGCTGCATCTGCTGCAGCAATGGCACTCGAACACAGCCAGTCAATTTGTGATCAACTAAGACATTCAAATGATGGTACAGTATCACAGATAGCTTCATCTACTGCAGCTGTTGCAGCTGCTGCTTCTGTTGCAAAAGCTGCCGCTGCAGCTGCAAAACTTGCATATGAGGCTGCTATTCAGGCCAAATCAATGGTTAACGAGACCATGGATGAAAAGCCTGCTGGAACTATTGTTGAAACTGGATCAGGCTCGCGGATTCGATCAAGTATACAAGATTCAGAGAGTATGTGGGTAGTAGATGAAATGGGAAAAGATTTGTCTAAACAATGCCAAGTTTCAAGCTCTTGCAAGTCAGTGATCACACTTGCAAAGGCAAGCGTCCGAAAGCAGATTGAGTCTGCTGCAGCTGCCACTAGAAGAGCACAAAACCTTGACGCTCTTGTACAGGCTGCAGAATTGGCTGTTGGAGCAGCATTGCAAGCTGGGGCCGTTGTTGCAATGGGTGAACCTGCCCCACTCACACCAAAAACCCTTCGCGAAGTTGGTTTTGGAGCATTATGGAAAATAGGACCAAAAGCTTCACAGAAAAAAAGTACAGGTAAAGTCGTATCTTCTCCCAGGAAGACCAATCTGAAGATTAGAAGAGATTCTATGCACTACAGTAAAGTAAAGAAAACTGGTAAGCTGCACACAAGAGGAGGAAGTAAAGCAAGGCAAAATCAAGAGACAAAGCCACCCAGTAAAGAGAATCAGATGTGTCAAAAACAATTGCCCAAGGAGCAGAAGGGGAGTGACGGGAGAGGTAGCAGAAAACTACAGAGTCCGAAAAAGGTAAAAGAGGTCTTATCTAGCAGGATTGCACAACCCCCTCCTTTATCAGATGGTACAACTGGTGGTGTGCCTCCTCTTCCTGGAAAGATGCAAGTAGAGTTGAACTGGGAAACTGATGAGATTCTTGAAGGCTCAGTTGTTGAGGTCTGTAATTTTAGTGAATACCTTTTCCTCTTCTGATACTCAGCTGTGTTTCTAACGAACATAGTTGTATTAATTGTTTGTATACATTCCTGAAGAAGGCTTCCTGCTTATTTAGTTCATTGATATATAGGTGTGTACTCAAAATTATCCGCACTGTCTGTTTGAACGAATATAGGTTGTACCTGATGAAGAAGGACTTCAGGGAGTCTGGTTCTCAGCTAAAGTTCTGAGTACTAATGGAAATCAAGCACTGGTTGTTTATGATGAGCTACTTGCTGATGATGGTAATTTGATCACTAATTAATAGGAGGCTCTAACTTGTTCTTTTTCATAATATATTGTTTGACTGTCTCTGCTGTAAAAAGTAATTGGACTTTTGTCCAGTCTTTGCATTGCTGGGGTAAATAATGATGATCATGAACATGGTGTGAGCTGCACTACTGCCAATGCTTGCATTTCATGATACTTGATTGTAAATTGTTCAGGTAATGGCCAGCTTCAAGAATGGGTGCCCCTTCAAGCCTCTGATCATAGGGAGCAAGGCCCACCAAGAGTACGACTAGCCCACCCAATGATAAAAGATGAAGCTTCGAGAAAACGAAGGAGATCTGCCATGGGCAACCAAATGTGGAGGGTTGGAGATCACGTTGATGCTTGGATGCGTGATGGGTAAGACTGTTGTTTGTTCCCTTACACAAGATCATAGATGCAGCGCATTTCTGAAACGCGGTTCAGAATCGCGGTTCGAAACGTGGTTCAGAAACGAGTCTCGGAAATTTTCCAAAAAATTTTATAAATGTTTTTTTTTTTTTTGGTTTGTTTTTGGGCAAAATGGGTATCAGATGAAAGCTCTGATTAAGAGCATTATTACTGTGTAGTTTGCCGACTGTTTCGGGTGCAGGATGGTCCAGTTCAGGTGCATTAATCCATGTTGGGTTCTGTCAAGGATAAAAATTCAAAACTAATCTCTAGCCGTTCGTTGCGATCACAGATGGTCCCAGTAAGGGAGTTGGAAGGCCAAATCATAAAGAGGCCGGGGTCTACTGGCAGCCCCCGCACCCTGCCGTTAGGGGGCGTTGCCCCCCAAACCCCCTACTAATAGACACTGTAATCTAGCCATCTCCTAACCATCATGGTCTCACTGTAGCATTTGCCCAAACCATAGCCCAAACTGTAGCATTTGCCATTGCCGATTACTAAGAACCAGAGCAAATAACAACCAAATAGCACTGACTTTTATTTGTTTGTGCCCTATCTACTGCACTTTTGGGAGGCAAAACGCTGGTTTGACCATTACTCCCCTAAAACAAATTCAGCCATAAGCTATTTTTCCCAAAAAAAAATTTTTTTTTTTTTTTTTACGATTCTGGGTTCAGAATCGCGATTCGCAGAATCGCGATTCGCGAATCGAGATTCTGTGCAACTATGCACAAGATTTATATAATTTGTCCTCCAAACAAGGAACTGCACTAACAATACTTACAAACAATCACAGCCAGATCTATTGCAAGAAATCTTGGTAGATAGGCCCATGGTATTCTAATAGAGCATAATATATATATTAGAGACTGGGGGAAAATAACTTCTTACAGAAATTTCAACCACACCTGTGATGATGCCGTACTAAACATGACTCACACCAGAATTTTGATCATTTAGTCCCCCAGTAATAGTCTCAGAATAAGCCACTGAGAAATACCGTAACAGGATGATCCCAATACGTAGCTATTTATGAAAGTGATAGAATGAATGCTTCAATGCTTAGATTTCCTTTCCAAACACAACATATAATGCCACTGGATCTCTTAGTAGTCAATGAGAGGGAGCAAGACCACAATCTGTAGTAAAAGAATCTCAGCTTTTCTATCTTAATCCTCAAAGCTTTAAATTTCATTTGCCAAACTCCTGAGGGATAATCCCCGTCCCTTTAGCATTCTACCAGTTGTATGCAAAGATCTCTCACTCTAAGGCTAGTCTCTACAGTGGTCACTGTAGGGACTGGACAGACACCAGTTGTATGTAAAGATCTCTCACTTACTCTCTACAATGACATACATAGATCCCCTTATGATTATATTTCCTATCAGTAATAACCCTGAATTGTAGTGACATGAAGTAAAATCAATATCTCATGGCATTTTATGAAATTTGAAGATTGAAATGAAATAAATGATACAATAGCACGCTAGAACTACACAATGTTGGGCAACATCACATCATACATCACATGTCTCATGGAAAAATTAGCCTTGAAATTTAGCAAACTAGCTCTAGTGGAACCTGTTCCAGAGCGCTCGTTCTCGAACGCAGTATTGTTCTGGGCAGTGGAACGTTGTTCGAAATGCAAACAAATTTGCAATTTTTTGCTCTGAAGGAGAAAAAATGTTGCATTTTTTTTTATGCATGTCGGATTGAGGCGTATGGGCACTCTACAGGCATCTATTCGATGATTGTGGGATGTAATGGGCATAGTTCAGGAACGGGACCGTGGAGCGTGAAATCAACAGATCCAGGTTATCCATGCCTACACATATGACTCTTGAAAAGTGCATAGAATTAGGTACAGGTGTCGGATTGAGGTGACGTAAAGTGCCAGATTGTGTTTGCTCATGCCTACAGAAAATGCCTACCATGTCTGTTATGGCCGTTACGGCACGTACATGAAGTTATGAATGTGGTGCTCTCTTTGGGTGTGGGGTGTGCTCTTTAGCCTGTCTTGTGAAATGAGTTGTAGGTATCAAATTGAGGGCCGTAAGATGCTACACTGTCTTCTTAATGCCTACAAGAATGGCAAGAATGTCATGCTCACTTTTGCGCATCATTTTTAGTCCTAAATTGTGAAATGAACTGTATTTATCAGTGCAACATACTACACCTTTACATTCTTTATGTATGTTTTGCAAGGCTTTGAGCGGTTGCAGTGCCTATAGCTGGTAGGTCACATCGCCATGATCCTTGGTAGGGGCATGGGGGTAACTTGTACAAGGGTATGTGGTTGCATCCTATGGTTCAGGTGCCCACAGATGGAGATGCTACCACTACGTTTTCAAGTTCACATGGTCACTTAGCAGGGTCAGGGCCCACTTGTCTTGATTGACCAAGCCAGATGGGCAAGCCATGGATATCGCAGTGTGCACCATTTTGGATGCTGAGATAGGGAGGCTACGAGAGACGTGGACATGATGGAAGGTCCAGCCAACCACTGAGACTAGCACAAAGCTTTTTCCGGCAGCCAAGACAGGGCTCACAGAGCCAAGGTGCAGAGCCTAGCCACAGAGGGGATACAAGTGCAAGGCCAAGCCACAAAGGGGCACCTAGCCATGATATTCATAGAGTTTGTGGCACACATGCAGGGGTTCACGAGCCTTCTGCCACTCCATCAGAGCCATTCGACCATCAACATCATCAGTTGCTGCTGTATCACCTTCATCAATACATCCTAGCATGGATGAGGAGAGAAACCCAGCACAAGCCACGCCATCATCAAATATACCCCCCTCCCCCGGTAGCCCATCTTATACCACCACAGCACATGTTAGACCTCGGCCATTGATGCACTGACAACAAGGACCTGTTAGGCCTAGAGCAAAACAAATTACACTAGATAGAGGGTTGCAGAGGCGCCAACACAAGAGCGGGTGGCAAAAAAAATTTACGAGGCTATCATTCCTTTTGCCATTGCTAATACCCATGTCTTCAAAGAGATGATGAGCCACTCTTTCCTCCGACTAGGCCTAGGGGGGACGCCCTATAGGTACTGCGAGAGGGGGCTTGGGTTCGCTGTATGTAAAGAGGAGCAGGGCATCACAGTCATATCAGCCTAGAGGACGGCCCAAAGTAGAAGCAGGAGTTGGGGAATTGGAGGCAGCCAAGTGGCTGAGGGAGAGGGAGAGGGAGAGAGAGAGGTGAGAAGCTAGGTTGGGAAAGAGGTAGAGGCAGAGGTAGGAGCTTAGGTAGACATAGATTCAGAGAATCACCACCACTGACGTCACCCCCCTCGTCGTCAAAGAGAGAGCCATTGTATGATACTAGCATGGACTCTGACAACTCTGACTACCAATCAGAGGAAGAGAGATTTTCTAGTTGACTTTATATTGTTATCATTTCATTGTACTTGACCATTTTGGTGCCTTGCGGCCCGACATTTAATAATATTCATATTTTACCACACATGTCTTATCTCTACAGAGATTATGTTTCAATGGGATGTCGATGTTGCTTTTTAGGGTTTTCTATGGTTCAATATGGCTTGCTATGAGTTGCTATCATTCAAATTTACTCTTTATGATTTAGATGATTCATTATGGTTCCTTATTATTACAAATGATCTGCTATGGTTCAATATGGCTCGTGTTTTCGAATGGTTTCAAAGAGACAAAGGTTCAGTAGGATTAATGATGGTTTGTTTTGGTTCCTTATGAGATTTTAGGATCATTCATTGTGATTTCAAATTAATTTGAGAGAGAGAGAGAGAGAGGTTCATTAGCGTGCAATGTGATTCACTATTGGTTCAATATGGTTCCTTATGGTTTCAATATGGTTCGTCGTGTTTTAGAGAGAGAGAGAGAGAGAGAGATGATTATTCCATCACGGTCAATATTCCCAAATGCTAAAATTTTCACTATAGACATTAGACATTCTGCCCAAAGTTAAGTGAAATTGGGCTTCATATCAACAACATCCTCATCAAGAACATCGTGCACTATACACATTCTTTCCATCATCAACTACAACCTACTATGAACACGATGTGATACATAGTATAGGTATATTGTGGCTAGATACTACAATGTCATACATCCTGATATCCGCTTCTTGACAAGTATGCTAACCATTTTCAGGAATCAATGAGTTAGCGATATAGTCCATAAATTTGGCAAAAGTAGGCTCATACCATGCATAAAGTTTTTTGAAAAATTACTGTCAAACACCCCATCAAAATTGGAAAATTTGTCGGAGAAATTGGGGAAGGATAGATCAGTCCCCTTCAATTCTCTCGGTGCGTGCACTACTAGTGACTTAGTAGGCGAACCAAGAACATAATAATTTTAGAGCTTCTAATGCGCAGTGGTAGCAGAAGCGATGAGCAGACAACCAGACAAATCAATTAGATAGTCAGACTAAACATGGAAAAGCATTGCAGTATTGACACGAATCTGAACGCAGAACCAAACAGAGTCGTAATCAGATTAAGTATAATGAAATATACAAGTCAATAATGCAGGCGAGGACAAAACAATAGCGGACGTAACCGCGTGCTTCACAAAGCTAATCACTATCTGTGAAGATTATGAACCTATTACTAACTATCTATCTGTAAGAAAGAATCGATGTGTGAAAGCATCTACAATGCATGTCTCACATGTTACGAATCATGCTTTGTTCTCTCTCTTTTTGAATACTGAAAAAGGTATTCACTATATACACAAATTTTACAAGTGTACAGATGAAAAAGGTACAAAAGTGGTTGTGTCGTCTATAGGAGATCGTAGGTGGTTGCCATCGTTGTCAAATCTGATTGCACAGTGCATGGAACGAGCGTGAGGAGGCCGCGACGTTGGGCTTCGCAAAAATTGACGCTGGTAGAAATGCGAAAATTGCGAGTAGAAATGCACACTGTTGCATTGTCGGCTTTTTTGCATGTTCAGGTTTACTTGTATTTATGCAAACTGTGCAACTGTCGCTTTTCTGGAAGTGTCGCAAAACACTTAATTGCTCAGGATGGCCCGAAGGTCGAAAGGTGACAGTGTCGGGTTTTTCGCCTGTGGAAAATCCTGAGTAAAAATGCAGACTGTAGCGACAAACAGTTCAAATATGCAGACTGTGGGACAACACAAGTAAAAATGCAGCAGTATGAATGGAGGCAAATTAACATATGATTTAAGAGAGTAGAGGAGATAAATCCAACAAATTTGGACATACATGTTTTTCAAGAAAA
Source organism: Diphasiastrum complanatum (assembly GCA_029204225.1). Lineage (NCBI taxonomy): Eukaryota > Viridiplantae > Streptophyta > Lycopodiopsida > Lycopodiales > Lycopodiaceae > Diphasiastrum > Diphasiastrum complanatum. The sequence continues at coordinate 4,172,121 of CM055106.1, read as the reverse complement.
AAAAAGGTGTGTCCTGGGGCAACGCTCTGTGTCATTATTTCGTGAACGGGTGCATCAGTGCATCAGAAATGAATTAATAAACAATACATTACATAGTATCTAGGAAAAGTAGGGTCCTAAAATGTGTACAAAAATCTAGAAACATTACCATCAAATTCCCCATGAAAATGCTATTTGTTGAGACCCATATTGCCAAAAAGAAAAATATTCTTTCGAGGCAATGTTCCGGGCCAAAATCCCAAGACACGTTCGGAACACCCAATGCATCCTTGACACGGCCATACAAGTAAGATGATGATCCATCAACCATGCAAGAGGCACCAACAAAAAGGAAGGTTTCTAAATACGTTACCAAGTGTAATAGATCCTAACACCACAGTAGGGCAAACACTAACTGATCCACCCAACCTTGCTTACTCCCTGATATAGAGTAAGCCCCTCCTAGCCCAATGTGAGGACTGGTAGCATGCAACTGCCAAGTGTCGGCCACGTGTCACTGACGTGGCCGACTGCACGTCGGGACCCAACTGGGAGCCCTATCCTGCTGACAGGGTCAACTATGACCCATATAGCGTCATTACCCTTTTGGGTTTTAGGCAGGCCTACTATAAAATCCATGGAGATACTCTCCCATTTACCAGCTGGTATTTCTAAGGGATGCAACAACCCTCCTGCCTTTAAACGCTCTGCTTTGTTTACTTGACATTTCTGGCAACTGGTTACATACTGGTGGACGTCCTTTTTCATACTAGGCCAGAAAAATTGCCTACGAAGAAGCTCATAGGTCTTTTGTATGCCTGGGTGTCCCGCGCTAGGATTGTCATGACATTCATATAGGACCTGCTGCCTATAATCCTCTGAATTGGGAACACATACTCTATCTCTATAGAGCAAGTACTCATCCTGAATGGAATACTGTTTCCATTTGAATCCTTGAGTCAACTGACCCTCAACCACTGGGGTTTGCTTGGGTAACACAGGCCCAGAATCCTCAACGTCATCTGACGACGTATACTCGGACTCATCATCATCCTCAACGGAAGCTGCCGTATTCTTGGATGAACTGGCACCAGCCCCGGGAACTGGTTCTGGAGTCTGTAACTGTCTGCTCTAGACTGAGTTCCAGATAGTAGAGAAGAATGCATCACGCTGGCATTTCCCTCTCAAGGACTCGAGTAACTCATTACGAATCTGAGTAAAACTCAGCTCGTTTATCATAGGCATTCTGCTAAGGGCATCTGCTACTGTATTGAATTTTCCACGTCTATATCTGATAGACATGTCAAACTCTTGCATCAACTCTGCCCAACGAGCTTTCCGACCTCTAAGCTCAGGTTGATTGCAAAGGTATCTGAGACTCTCATGGTTTGTCAGGACCTCAAAGTTGGCACCATACAAATAATGCCTCCAAGTCTTAAGGGCATGAACTATAAAAAAGAGTTCCTTTTCATAGGCACTGTACCTAGTCTGAGCTGGCTCGAGTTTTTTACTCTGGAACGCAACTGGTCGTCCACCCTGAGTTAGCACAGCACCTACTGCAAAGTCGCTAGCATCTGTTTCGACTACAAATGGCTGATTGGGGTCGACGACGTTTAAAACTGGTGCTGTAGCTAAGGCTGTTTTGAGAGCATTGAAGCTCTCCTGCTGTGCGGACTCCCAAATGAACTCCTTTCCCTTCCCCTTAAGAAGATTTGTCATGGGAACTGCTATCTGAGCATATTCCTTGACAAATCGTCTGTAATATCCCGCCAAACCAAGAAAGATCTGAAGTTCCAAAATATTCTGAGGTCTCAGCCAACTGAGTATGGCTTTAACCTTATTTGGGTCCATCTTAATCCCATCTGAAGAGATAATGTGACCCAAATATGCTACTTCTTCAACGAAGAATTCACACTTGGATTGTTTAGCATAAAGCTTATGCTTTCTGAGCAGTCGAAACACCTTTCTGAGGTGTTTTAGATGCTCCTCCTCGTTTTGCTATAGACGAGGATGTCATCTAAAAATACGACTACAAACTTACCCAAGTATGGTCTGAGGACACTATTCATCAAGGTCATAAAGGTAGTTGGAGCATTTGTGAGCCCAAATGGCATCACCTTAAACTCATAATGACCGTGACGAGTCCTAAAAGCTGTTTTCGAGACATCTTCCGATTTTATACGGACTTGATGATATCCCGATCTGAGGTCTATTTTGCTGAAAAACTTAGCCCCGTCGAGTTGGTCAAACAACTCGTCTGCCCGAGGCATAGGATATTTATTGTTAATTGTGACTTTATTGAGGGCTCTGTAATCTACGCAAAGACGCATAGACCCCTCTTTCTTAACTGGTGAGGCCCATGGTGAACTGCTGGTCTGAATTTGGCCTTTCCCAAGATAATCTGTAACTGCCTAGTTATTTCTTCATCCTCTGTTCGGCTGACCCGATACGGAGGTTTAGAAACAGGTGCTATACCTGGTACTAGGTTTATTACATGATCTACCTCTCTGCTAGGTGGTAAACCATGTGGCAAATCTTCAAGAAAAACATCTTTAAATTTAGACAATAAAGTTTCTAATTTACTGATTTCCAGCTGAATAAAACTGGAAATAGAAACTTCAGGAATAAACTGAAAGTCACATAAGAATACCTGATGGTCTTCGTCTCCGATTAGCTGACAGAGCTCTGAACTGCAGACCATAGGACTGTTGGGAACATCATGCTCCCCATGCAACTGGATCTCTCGGCCTTTATGCTGAAAGCTGAGGGTGTTCTCCTGAGTGTTTCTGTGGAGAGAAGGTCCTAAACTGTAGAGCCAATCTCTCCCGAGAACAATGTCTGTACGATCCAGGTGCATTATTTGAAAGTTTATTTCATCTTGGTACCCCTGAATACCAAGATTCAAATTACTTACCATAGTTTCTCATATTTTTTTATCTTCACCTTTGGCTAATGAAACTATGTACCTATGCTGACTAGGTACTTCTGGTAGTTTAAACTTTTTAACCAGGGTGTAGTTGATGAAATTATGGGTTGCCCCATCATCAACCATAACTCTTACTGACTAGTTACCAACTTTCCCATGCATACGTACTAGGTCATGCGGCCCAAAACTGAAGGGTCTCGCTAGCATTGCAGAGGTTAGCTGGCAACAGTGTTCATGATCTTCATGATACACTTTGATCTCGGAAGCTGCCAAGTCACTGGGGAAACATACAGTCTGAACAAGATGAACTTGTTTCTTATCTTTCTTATCTTTTTTAGTGAAAGGCCCCTTGGGACACTGTCTGACTGTGTGTCCCTTGCCCATACACACAAAGCACAAACGTTCTTGTTTGGCTTTCTCAAAATCATATGGTTTTAAGGGCTGTATGAGTGAAGGGCGTTTCTAAGGAGCTTCACCTTTAAATTTATCTTGATTCTTTCTTTTTAAAAATTTCTTTTTAAATTGAAAGTCTTTCTGAGGAGGCTGCTCAGAAAGTGGTTGTTGTCTGGCCCTCTTCCTACCCACTGAATCATCATAAATTTGAGCATATCTGAGAGCTTGCTCAAGGGTAGTAGGCGAGTTTCTCTGGACCTTTACTTTATATTCATCTTTGAGGCCACGGACAAATCCCCTGATTTTCTGATAATCATCCATATTTTTAATCTTTAAAATTGCTTCTCGATACTGCGAGATATATTGGATGAGGAATAGATCCTAACACCACAGTAGGGCAAACACTAACTGATCCACCCAACCTTGCCTACTCCCTGATATAGAGTAAGCCCCTCCTAGCCCAGTGTGAGGACTGGTAGCAGGCAACTGCCAAGTGTCGGCCACGTGTCACTGACGTGGCCGACTGCACGTCGGGACCCAACTGGGAGCCCTATCCTGCTGACAGGGTCCCTAGGCTGTGTTAGGCCCGCCATGGCCATGGACCGTGCTGGGGCACACTACTCACACTGTCTTGCCCTGTTGGTCATGTACGCTGGACACGACCCTGACTGTGGTATCTGACCTATCTGTGTTCTCTAGGGTTCAGCACTGGTCACGAGCTCATAACACCAAGCATGTGACTTACGCTTCCAACACACTTGTGAGCTAAACATATAGCCTACCAAGTGAGAGAAGTCCATCACAATGTACTTAGATCACGAACCTTGTATAAAAATTGTTCCTCTAGAACTCACTCTCCATTACAGTACATTCGTGAATGGGAATTCTTTTGCTCTATAAGTCTCATCGTGCATGCATGCAAGAATCCATGTGCTAGAACTCACTCTCATCATAGTACATTTGTGAGAGGGAGATTATTTGCTCGGCCACAACTTGCATCCAACGTCAACTACATTCATAGATACAAATACAATCATCAGAAAGACTCATCTACAACACAATGTCAGCATACACTGCTTCTAAGAGAGAGTGAGAACAATTTTAAATTTTAGTGGCAATTTGGTTGCGTAGTACATTTGAATATCAAGATGCATAGTACATTCGGCACCAAAATGAAAGTGTTGATCCTTGGGAAGAGAGAATCTCCAAATTAGATCTCCACGCAAAAGCTTTGTTCCTTGGAGAGAGTCCTAGAGTAGCCACGGGACTCTAAGCCTATTTAAGAGAATGAACAAAGGGACCATCAATATTAACTAGAATTAAGTGGGGAGCAAATGAATTACAAGAAAGCTATATTGATGAGGAATGCCATACAATAGTTGGAATTTGGCGTATTTCATCATATGCAAAAGAACCAAGAATTCCACATATTGGCAAAGGAATGATGGACCTATAAGTGCAAAGAGAATGCAAATCAACATCAATAGGAAGTGGCTCTATATTGTATAAAATAGAATAGTATTTGCTTTGAGGACCATTCCATAGAAGCAAAATTCATAGAAATATAAAATAGTATGTAACATGATTGCATTGACTAAAGCTATTTTTGTGAGTTGGGAACATAGTACCCCGTGGTACCGCTGGTATGGTACCGTCGGTACCATATCAGTGGTACCGCCAGTACGGTACCGCCCTCAGACCCGCGGTACCAGGGCGGTACCATTTTTAATATATTTTTTTTTAATATTTTTAATAATTTTTTTTTGCATATTTACTACCAAAAAAGGACAAAAAAAAGTTAAAAAAAGGGGTTCTGGGTGTAAAAAAAAGAGGGTACAGTACACGATGCAGGGGACTGGTGCAGTGGCACATGGGCACTGCGGGTGAGCAGACCGAGGGGCCAATGGGAGACCAACACAGGGGGGTAGCATCACATGGGGGCAAGTATAGAGGCACATGGGCACTGTGGGTGAGCAGATCATGGGGCCAATGGGAGACCAACACAGGGGGGAAGCATCATATGGGGGCAGGTACAGAGGCACATGGGTCAAATCCGGACAGGTACACCGTCACATGGGCACTGTGGGGGAGCAGACCACGGACCCAATCGGAGTGCAGCATGTGGTACAGGTACATTAGCACATCACCATTAATGGGGACAGGTACAAGGGCACATGGAGGGATCATCAACAACTGCACATGGGGGAACAGGCTGTGGGATTAAATAGGCACTCACGAGGCTGTGAGAGCCAGCGAGAGGTTGTGAGAGGCATTGTGAGAGTTACTGTGAGAGGCATTGTGAGAGCCAGTGAGAGCCAGTTCGAGAAACAAGGTGTCGTGAGATGGCAGAGCGCATACCACCAAGGCCTGAGGGCGAAGCCAGGAGGAAGCTCGAGGAAAATGTCCGAAGGCACAACGAAAGGCATCGGAAGCAAGAGGCAGACATTGCAGAGATGCTGCGACAAACTCGGGATAGACACCCAGAGCTGCAGATCCTCGCCCCCGCTGTGGCCCCTGCTCCCGCTGTCGAGCTGGATTTGGATGAGCAGATCGGAATGAACTTCACACGACGGCAGCTCATCATGGTCAGGGAAAGGGTTGCCCGCCGTCGGGCTGACCAGAAGGCAGCTCGGGGTAACCGGGAGGTAGAGCGAGAGCGACATAACAATGCTCCTGACGAGAATGGACGATGACGTGACAGGTTGGGCACTGGTGGATGCATCGGCTGTAGACGTGGAATGGGGAGAGTAGGATGCACTGGCAGGGATGGGTGCAGTAGCATAGGTGGGGTGCACTGGTGGAGGGGCAACATCTGGCATGGGGTACGAAAACTGCTGGCTGAGGAGGTCATCCGGATGGGAAGGGAAGGAAGAAGGGATCTCTTCCACATCCTCGAAGGCCCCAACAGTAGCATCCTGGGCCTGCTTGGGGGGCGGAGAGTCCATGAAAAAGTCGTAGACTGGGGGAGTGCGAGCAACAGTGGGTGGTGGTGGAACCGCAGTGGCAACTGGCGGACGCGATGGGACGGGATCCACCAGAATCTGAGCAGATGGGGGTGCGTGAGGCAGAACTATCTGAGGGGGATGAGGGGCAAAGGGACTGGAGGAGGATGCACTCCCTCTCCTCGTGCGTGCCAGCCAAGCAGGCAGCAACTCTGGGTCAGCCACATAAGGAGCGGTGCAAAATCGGAGAATGCCCTCCGAAATGGTGTTCTCCCCTGCCACGAGCCGTAGGTGTCCAGTAGTTGCTGCCTGTCAGGGATGGTCATGCTGCCACAAGGGGCAGCATTCAAGGTGGCACCATTTTTGGCAGGTGCACCGAGCAGATGGCCTTTAAGGCGAGTGAGGGATGCAGCAAACTCGACGAGACAGTATCGGCAGCGCACGATCTTCTGACCAGTCTTGTTGGCCTTGTCGGCAACCCGCCTGACAATGTCTACCTCGTCCCACAGACCGGAAAGGTCGGATTGCACCATTGCAGATGAAATGAGGGATGTATTGTTGGAAAAAAAACAGCAGGGTTCACTGTTGGAGAGACGCTGAAAATGGGCGAAGGCAGGGCGAAGCAAGTCAGATGCAAGGCAAGGCGTTGCGTGGGCGAAGGGCGACGCAAGGAATCAAAAGGCAGGTAGGCAAAAACAACAGCGATGGCAGGGCGGAGGAGGGCGCAAAAAAATTTCAGATGAAATGCGAGGGGGGCGGGTAGGTTTAGGTTAAAAAAAAATTAAAAAAAAATATTAAATATTAAATAAATTATTATATCGTGTTACCACGGTACCAGTACGGTCCTGCAGTACTGGGATCCACGGTACCCAGTACCGCGGGTTCTATGGTTGGGAAGCATACAGACTGGACTTTCTTTTATTGAACCCACATAGTAATAGAATTGCAATCAAAACAAACTTCAAGCCAATTGTACCGACCAAGAATACTAGATGATAGCAAGAAATGACGATGAAGATACATATGGAGTTTAAGCTCATCATATTGATCATGCATACCATAAATTGGCAAGAATAACTTGCCCTATATATACCTATAGTATAGAAGTCAATAGTGCAAGGCAGACATGTGAAGTGGATACACCGTATTCTAGAGATGGCTCCATATTTAAGCATCTAGCTCATTATAGCCATATAGAACTAGAGTGAGAACCCATCATAGCGGTAGAATCCTCAAGAGGAACTATGGAAGAAACATAGGCCCTCCTAAACTGTAAGAAACAAAAGATTAGCTAGGTGAAACCATGACCCAATGGCAAGAGATGAAATAAGCATGTCGATGTCTCATAACATTGATCGTGGGAATGTGTCACATATACAAGTTGGACCGTGCCTCGTAACACTAAACCGGAAGACCATAGCATGGTATGTCTTGACACTCCCATGTAGAATGTTGTGAAACTCCTATGAATCAGTAGTTTATATATGTATCACAGATATTGCATCATTCGTATCCTATGCCAATGCCTCAACTAAATTTCATGCAATATTTTATGTTTGTACAAGCAATGAGCACTTGTCATTGTTCCTCAAAATCAATGGCAAGTGACCGATTTGTGCAAGATATGTCAACGCCAATAGAGTGAGCAATATTTGGTATGTCAATGCTAGTAGATTGAGCAAATCATTGAGCACAAATTATTGCTTAATCTACTAGCATCACTGAGCAATATTGGTGAGTCCACACCTCTGCCTCTGCTTCTATTCCCCCTGCCTAAATATCTAACAATGACAAGCAGATATACCCGAGTTACAAAATTGGTGGAAACTGAATCAGAAAAAGAATGTAAGAGATTGAGTTCTACCATATCATGAAATTAAACCTTTGTTTTGTCAATTGATCACTAGGATGCATCGGCATGTATTGTGGTTCAGAGCTGGGTCTATCCCAAAAGAATTGGCAAGAAACAAATTTTAGGTATAGTGCTAAAAAATATCTAGTGTACTATGTATGATGTCTACAATGTCGCTCAAATCCTATAAATATGAGATTATTAATGAAAGAAGAGATCAACTGGACAACCTTTGTGGATATGGTGGTAGGATGGGATATCACAATTTCAAATGTGCTCAATTGCAGCATCAAGCAGCTGAAAATCTTCAAAACATTGTCCTAATTTAATGCACCGAATTGACAAGAAGCCACTCTGCAAGCACCACTAGCTCAAACAATGCTGCCTAAAATCGAGCACCAGAAGCTGCAGTTCAGATGGTCATGGTTGAGCACCCTTTGGAGGAAACGGTTGTCTACGTAGTAAATGAGAAACAAAGTGAAGGAACCTCAGACAGGCCTCAAGTTCCTTTTACAGATTGATTTCCCCTTTACCACTCTGAAGAGGACCATTCGTTAATGGATACAACAAATGCAGAGACAAGAAACAGACTCCAAAACGCCTCTAGAGAAAGTTGTTGCTTGAGTTATGGATCGGTTAAAAACCAAAAAATTGAATATTCCTATTGGACTCTTAATGCAGGTTGTGGTGAGGCTTGGTGCATCCAACTATGATTTTCAAACTCCTAAAAGCAATCTAGAAATCAGATAGGTGATAACAAGGACTCCCGAGTTGGTGCACGAAGTCCTTTCGAGCCCTTTGTTGTGCGTCAGGTGACAGTGTCGTGAATTCACAACGTTCTGTTGGAGTTGTGGGCATGCTTCTTAGCAACGTAATGTGCGATCGTTGATTCTGGAATGAGCCCATTGTCAAGCGGAGAGATATTTGGACTTGTGTTCGGTAGTTGCTCATTTGCAGGTTTTGTAAAATGTTGTTGGGGTTGTTGGTGTCCTCCCGACACCACGACCGGTTGCGAAGTTTCTATTGTATTTAAGTGTTATCTTGTTGGATGTTGTGCCGCTTCAATCTGTTGCCTTCTTAAAGGCTCTGCTAATTCAATCTATTGCCTGGTTGAGGGCTCTGGAGTCTGCCCCGTCTGCAACTGATGGTGTTGGTATCACTGCAAGCTTCGATGATGCTGTCAGTTGCCTTGTAGATGCTTCTGCTTTTAGGCTGGAATGATGTCCTAGTGGTAGGAGACATTTGGTTTGCAACAATACTAGTCGCGCCATCCTTGTTTAGACATCCAAGTTCTAGGCATAAATAGATTCTACACACATAGTCCCTCCAGTGTATGTACACAATGTCTTGATAAGCTTTTTGACAAGCTCTTATCTCGTTCGGTTGTTAAAAGCTCTTGATAATAACTTTGCTAATTTCCTTCCCATCTGATAGAGAATTCCCACAATATGGGGTAAATGAAATTCACCCTCTCACGGATGCAAGAGTCTTGTAATATCACCGTTATCATAGTGACAATAAACTTTGCATGTGCGAAAGCATTCATATATGTACCTTTTCAACTAGTCCTCTCGCATTTTGTTGTACTCTAAGGCCAACATCGAAGTGGAGCCAATTAGGTACTCCATGATGACACCGTGACAAAATCGCCCCACTGCTCTAGCTCCACGGCATCTCAAATTGGCAAAATTCAGGGATTAGCGATGGTGTGCTCCACTGCTCTGGTGAATAGCCTGAAATACCTGGAAGAAAAATGCACTCCAGAAATGTTTTACATTCGGTAAATTAAAATAATATCTAGCAAGAGCTGACATCGATAAAAATTTTACCTCCTGTCCTCCGATAGCGTTTGTTGTGATTGAGGGTCTGCTTTTTCAATTCGGCCTTGATAAGATGACGGCCTCCATCGAGAATCTTCTAACCTCTTCCTGAATTCTGGGTTTGCCTGCTCGAGTTAGTGGTTGTTTTCAAATTTAGGATTTCGCAGACTAAAGTTCGACGCAATCCTGATCGCTTTTGCAAAGTGCATTGTCAATCGTGAGCCTTCTTCAGCATACTGTTCTAAGTCTTTCCATGAGAGAAGGGGATGTCGGCCTTCCAGCCAGACTAACTCTAGCTAGTATCATGTTGAAATTGGATAGGAGCAACTCCACGTCCATCTGCTGTAGACGGATGCATTCCGAGTGGACCTCTGACTTGGGCAGAAATAAGACTGGGTTGGATTCTAGGTGATCATGTTGCTGTCGATCTTCCTGCACGTGTGCATGTCAATTTTCACGTTTCCCTGATCATCATAGTTATCCTGTCCCTGATGATCAATTAAATCTTTGCTTACGGAGTCACGTCTACCCTCATCAGCTGGCCTTCTAAGATCGGTACTTCTACTTTTAAGTCATTGATTTTGCTAATAATCAAGCCTTCTCGAGAACTCGGTATTGGAAATTGGCCTTTAGTTTGTCCTTCCAAGCACTCCACTTCTGTTTGTCGCCTGTCACATGCCTGAATGATGCTACCTCTGAGCGAAGCATGTTCGCAATCTACTGGTGGTCTCATAACTCGTAAACTCTTGAATGTCGATCGTTGTAGCAGCATTTGAGAACCAAAAGACAAAAGGCGATAGTAAAGTATGAGCGAGCAGGAATGATAGCCTGAGAAGTAGCCGAAAATTGAAATAGCAAAGACTCCTCATGGGCAATGCAGCAAGATTCATGAATACAATAATAGATAAGAAATATTTGAAAAGGATGCAAGAATTTGAAAGGAAAGGAATAAATTATGAGACTTGAGTGTATTTATGGAGGGCCTTAAATGCAGTTATTGTCAGCTTGCTTGTAGGAGACATGCGTGAGTGCAACCGTTGGATCACCAGGATGTGAAATGTGAACTCTAAAATACGGTAGCCCATCTCCTTTCTTTGTCCTTTCTTTCTTTCTTTCTCTTCTTTTCTTTCTCTCTCTCTCTCTCTCTCTCTCTCTCTCCCTCCTATTACCTCATATCCCTTGAATTGCTATAGGGAACAACAAGTAGTCCAAACAACAAGTAGCCCATCCTCGTTTTGATGGTGGCATTTGTTTACTATGCAAATTTGAAACATTTTAAAAGCCTTGGTATGGCTCAAAATTTGATTGTTTTTTACAACCCATCATTGATGTCACTCCCCAAAAATGCTAGGGATTTAAATAGGGAAATACAAATTATGTCAAAAAGTCTTTATTTAAATTTATGAAAGGATCTAAAGATGTAATATGTGAATGCAAAAGTACATGTGTAATAATAAATTTAGTGAGCATCAAAGTTTCAAACTTCAAATATTTAAGAGCAAATGGCATTGGATGCATTTTGGACGGAGTATGCACTTTAGGTCAATTTGAAAGACAATGGCATTCCTTTTTTTTTTTTCTTTTTTTTGGGCAAGGGCATTAAAAATTCAAATTCAAATAAGATAAACTTTTAATAAGCTTTTCTTTTTTTTTTGGAGAAGAAAGGCCCACCATTGGCCCTAAGGCCATTCAAGCTAGATCAACATATTTTGAAATTTCAATTCCCATTGTTGTAGGGCCTTTCCAACAATGATGGAAGGTGAGGAGAGATGAGGAAAAGAAGGGAGACTGCGGGGGAGGTGGTGGAGCTCCCACCTCCACCCTTGGATGGTGTTGCACGTCTGCACCTAGTGTTCGATGGGTATTGATATTTTTAATACCATTCGAATCATGGTATTACACATTAAAAAAAAAATTGATACATGTTGAGTATGAATATAACCATGTCTACATTGTCGGTGGTTGGTATCAATTGGCCTGGGAATTGCAAGGGTGATACCAACCGAGTATAAACCCGAGTATAACTACAATCTTTTTCTAAAATTAGGCTTTTTTTCAAGGGTGGAAAAAAAGCATGACATTTTTAAGTGTAATATGCATATGATTTGAAAGGCCTTTGTTTGTGCCCACCAATGTCTTCGGGGCACCATGAATAATATTTATGGAAGGGTGCTATATATGAATGACTTTGCTTAGTTGTATGAGAGCGTTGGCGTTTCCGTACATGTGCAATACATGTGCAAGCAGTTGGGCTTGCCTAATGCCACGATGCCATGTGGTGTAGTTTAATGAGATTTAACTTTGGGAATTTATGTTTTATCAAAAGGTTTGCAAGCTTTGCACAAAATTTTGACTTCCTTTGAAAGGCAAATAGGCCTTTGATACCAACTAAAAATGGATATTTTTTATATTGTGTTAAAATCGATCCTTTTGCCCCTAATCCGAGTATCAATATGTGCATTGATATCTCTTCTCTCTCTCTCTTCTTGTGAGATTGTGCTATCTAAGGCTTTATTTAAGTTTCATTTTAGGGTTAAGACATTCACATTGGTTATATCTACATTTCATGCAATTTTGCAAGTGCTCTTCCCTAATAATGTGTAGAATTATTTGTGCTATCACTCGGGTCATAGATCAATCAAATATAATCGTTTATTACTATTTCATTTCACACGTGCCTTCATTCTAGTCGAAGCCCTAGACTTTTCTATCTACAACATAGACACCACCATCATAGAGGTAAATTGTCTTGCTCAATAATTTCCACCTCCAACAATATGTCTCCCATGTTACAATGCATCCCAAAGATATGAATAACAAGATTGAAACCCTTAAAGTAAAAGTGATAAATCCACTATGAAGTGGACACCTAATGTAGATTCTTGAAAAGAAGTGACTCAGGCCTTTCGCTATATTACTCCAAAAGATAGCTAACATTTGTCTACATTGAATGTTTGGATTGTTCAAGGATGAATAACACCTGAAAACAAGTGCAAAAAATTGTCACTAGCTATAGTGTATCGAATAGTACCTAGAAACATTTGCTACAAACATGAAAGCATCAAATGAAAAATGACCACAAAATAACTCAAAAATTATCGATCACTAGTTTATTTGTACACATCTTTTGAAATCCTACCATTTCAATAATAAAATATTCGTGCAAACCTTTCCTTTGAAGTCCTTTTCATTTTCCCTCTACTTTTATCACTCATAAAATAACTCTATATTAACAAAGGTGAATCTCGAGTCTTTGAAAATATTTTTCCTTTCTCATATGCTTTATCCCCTTTCTTATATTCCTTGCATGTCTATCGGAACTCAATCTCAGTATTGATGTCCCAACTGTACTCAAAAAATCTCAAAAAGTTGTTTTTTAGGCTCCAATGTTTGGAACATTGGTTTAAGGAGCATGTTTCAATGCAACTTTGTTTGAAAGTACTAGAAGAATCTACCTTCTATATGGTTCTAACCTAGTAAGAGTTTTTTTAAGTAGTCGTTGAATTTGGGTGAAATTCCTTTTTAAACAATTTGTTAAAGTTCTAGGTGTACAATTTTAATAGTCATAATGTCACCTTCAAAGCAACACAAGAATGAAGTAATTCATCCTTCTAGACAAATAGATGTATGAGTAAGAGCTTATGCCAAAAGGACCTAAGTACATTTTTAAGTAGATGTTTGCCACTTGTTGATTATATCAAGATGGAGAGTTGAATATTATAAAAATTAAGCAAAAGTTTAACAAAAAAAAAATTGGTAACAAACTAGCATTACCAAACTACCATCTAGTACGTGCTAACTCAACCTATTATGTGGCTAGGTGGTGGGAAGGAATTGTCACATCGATGAGTAGTGAGGATGAGAACAAAGTTATAGTTTTCTTTCCTGGTAAGTTAAGATCCAATTTATCCCTTGCTTGAAGCTAGAATGAATAAAACTATGGATGCATGCTTATTTTTCTACTCTTACAAACTTTTGTGTATCAACAACATGTGTGTGTGTGTGTGTGTGTGTTTGTGTGTGTGATTCTAGGGTGGAACAACCTTGTTGTGTATGTCATTTGGTGTGAGATGTGGGAATGGAATTTTTTTTATTAATTCTTGCAAAAACAGAAAATATTATTACAAAGGGAACTTTGAGCGCAAAGATGATCTAATCTAATGGAAATAAGTACTTTAATATCGAACACATGAATCGAGTTTTTGCCTTCAAAAACTTGGGTCTCAAATCCAAATTCAATGTTTGGAAATGAAGCATGTACTGGACTGAATGTTTATTGTGCCTAGTTATTTGTTGTCCGTAGGATACAATGCTCCATATATTGTTACATTAGGGTTAAGGACTTGTAAAAAATTCTAGAGAGAGAGAGGGGTGTCTTGGCTAGATAATCATTTCTTCTTAGCATGTAAGGCCCTGCAGAATTGTGTCTAGTTATCACATCCCTCTTGCGCCTAACAAGCATACCCATATAGTCACATGATAAATACCTGGATGTTGCAACTATCAATGTTATAGAGAGTTAATTCACGTCAACATTTGAACAATATTTGAATGAGGAAGTCGACATCTTCAAGAGAAGTGCACAACATATGTGCAAAATGCCCAATGATTCCGCAACATGTTAAAGGTGTGGCGCAACACTTTGTGGAAAAAAAAGAGTGGAAGTTAGCCCTCGTCAAAGCGCATGTAGTTGAGAGAGAGAGAGAGAGAGAGAGAGAGAGAGAGAGAGAGAGAGAGAGAGAGAGAGAGAGAGAGAGAGAGAGAGAGAGATGTTGGATTTATCTCCTCTGCTCTCCTAAATCTTATTTTAATATGCCTCCATTCATGCTGCATTTTTCCTCATGTTGTCACAGAGTTTGCATATTTACATGTAAAATAAGACAAACAAAAAACTCATTTGTTTGCATAAATACAAATAATTTTCCACAAGCGAAAAAGGCGAAAAATGCAACGCTATGTTTTTACACGTGATTTGTGATAGGCGAAAAAGGCAACAATGCCTTATAAAGTGCCGAAGGTGCCCTAGGAAAAGCGGAGGCACCCTGTAAATCAAATCCTAAGACATTTGTTAGAGTTTCGCATTTTTCACATCTTCACCAACGTTCAATTCAGCAAAGGCTGGTGTCGCGGCCTTCTCACGCTCATCCCATGCAACTGTGCTAACAGATTTAACAACGACAACAGCCACCCACAATCCCCTACAGACAGCACATCCACTTTGTACTTTCTTCATCTGCACACCTGTAAAATTGTGTATATATATGACAAGATGTGAGATAACAGTGTGTGTGAAAATAATAGCATCAGAAACTTATTATAGATAGACGAATTAGATGTCTTGTGCATTGATTCTTTTTTTGTATTGTCAGTAACAGGTTTATTCCTTTTATAGATTGAATTAACTTTGTAGAGCATGCGATTTCGTCCGCTATTGTCTTGTGCTCCACAGCATTATTGACATGTATATTTTGCTATACTTAATCTGATAATAGCTCTGTTTTGTTCTGCGTTCAAATTTGTGTCAATATTGCTATGCTTTTCTACATTCTGTTTGACTCTCTTACAATATGGTAATCTATTCTTCACGAATCATTCGCGACTAATAATTTGTCAAGACAAATTATTTTTCTGATGTTTTGTTGCTTAATGTTTGGCTACGTAATCAGATCGACCGAGATTTCTATCACTAACATTCTGTTTGTTTCTGATAGGCATGGTCATGCTTAGGAAAAGAATAATATAGCTCATTCTGTTGTGCACGAACACTTTCCGTTCGAGTTCGTTTCTCGTTCGAGTTTCGAGTTCGCTTCTTTTCGTGTTCATTTCTTTTCGAGCTATTTTAGTTTCTGACACTCTCACACCCTCTTTCAATTCCCAACATGGTATCAGAGCTATTTTCATAGCCTGATAAGCTTCCACAGTACAAGACTCTACCAACCAATAGAGTAATTGTCTTCTTGTTCTATAATTCAGTACCAGATTTTCATACTTAGATCACTGATACTTTTTCCTATCACTTAGACTAATTTTCTACATGGATTTTCAAGGGAAAGCCAATCTTATCATGGACAAGCTTGATGGAGCCAATTACCATCTGTGAAAATTTAAGATAAAAACTGTACTAATGGTTGAAGAATTGTATGACGTTGTTATAGGTGCAAAAGAGAAACCCAAAGTAGACGACGCAGCAATCGCCAGATGGAAGCGAAAAGATGGAAAGGCTTCGCGTTGATTATCCTCAACATTACGGATACCCAGATCGGACATGTATCCGAGGCTCAGACATCAAAAGAAGTCTGGGACATCTTGAACACACTATAGAAGTGCGAGATATAGCTTCCAAGCTACATCTCAGGAAGAAATTTTACTCTCTCAAGAGGCGAATGGTGATTCCTTTCAGAATCACATCAATCAATTCATGAACTTGCTAAGGCAAATGGCTACTGTCGGATCTATCATAGACGATCAAGATGCAGTAATGCAACTGCTTACAAGCTTGCCAAGCTCATATGACAGTTGGGTGATGATCATCATGACACATCCAAAACTGACTCTTTCGAGAGTCATTACTATGTTGTTGCAAGAAGACATGTGGAGGAACGAAGCCTTAAGTTCCTCAACTGATTCTCATGCTTTATACACCAACAAGAGCATGACTAAGCAGAAGAAGAAGAAGAAAGGCCCAAACCAATCAAAGCTAGACCAGAAACTAGCACAACAGCACAAAGAACAGTCAAATCCGCAGACGAAGAAGAAGTTGTTCTGCAGATACTGCAAGCGAAACAACCATGAAATTCAAGATTGTCGGATATTGCAAGCAAAGAACAATAACAAGGGGCATTCGAATCAAGTGGCAAATGCAGCTACAGCCACAGCCTATTCAAGAAGCGGATCATGATGTCTTTATGACCAGCCATCAAGGAGCATCCGACGACAGTTCTTGATTCCTGGATTCCGAAGCCACTCAACACATGACCAGCCTCATTGGCTATTTCGAGTCCTATACACCTTATAGTACCAAAAAATATGTTCACCTTGGCGACAATAGCACACAAGCTATTAAAGGTGAAGGTACTGTGAAATTGAACTTTGCAAATGATCAATCTAAGCTACTTTCTAAAGTCCTGTATGTACCAAATTTATCTACGAATCTGCTCTCTGTAAGCAGAATCACAGATCTAGGACAAAGAGTAGAATTTGAATGTGATCAGTGCAAAGTAGAATATAGGACAGGCAAGATCCTAGCACTCGGAAAGAGGCATGGATACTTGTATAAATTAAGTCATTGCTTGATGATCAAGGCCCTGAGGTCAGACAATGGTGGAGAATATATCTCTACCGAGTTTAAGGAGTATTGCCAAAGCCAAGGCATTGAGCAGCAATTCATCACTCCTTACAATCCTCAGTCTAATGGCTTAGTTGAGAGGAAGAACCGTACCCTGGTTGAATCGGCCAAATGTATGCTAGCGCATGCATCGCTGCCCAAGATATTCTGGGCCAAAGTTGTCTCCAATGCAGCTTACGTCCAAAACAGATGTCTGACCAAGGCCCTCTCAGGCAAGACACCCCACGAGGTGTGGACAGGCTCTAAGCCTTCTGTGAAGACCCTAAGAGTGTTTGGATGCGTTGCCTATGTGCAGATCCCAAAAGACACGAGGAAGAAATTGGACTTCCAAGGTCTCAAGACCACCCTGATTGGATATACTTCATCTAATAATACATACAAGTTGTATGATCCTGATACCCAGCAAATCTTGTATAGTCGGGATATAGTCTTTATCGAGGATCAGTTCGTCGACATCAAAGGCAAGGATATTGCAGGAGAACCTTCATCACCTGTCATTGACACGACTGTTCGAGCTTCTGGCTCAGGCGTGTCCATTGTTGACCCACTTTTTGACAACGAATCAGACGAAGACGTTGCTGCTACCCAGCAACAGGTCCCAAGAGTGGTTCATAAGTCGAATCCTCCCAAAAGATCAAGCCGAGTGCGCACATAGCACACAAGGTATACTCCTGAGTCTGCATGTCTCTTGATACAAAAACTGACGACAATCGAAGAGGCACTCAGCCAACCAGACTCTGATCTCTAGAGAGAAGCTATGGATAGAGAGTATTCCTCTCTGATCAAGAACCAGACATGGTCACTAGTCGAAGCTCCTATTGGCAACAATATCATTGATTGCAAATGGATCTTTAAGATTAAATACAACGCCAATGGAGCAATTGATCGAAGGAAGGCAAGATTGGTAGCACGAGGATTCACTCAGATCCCCAACGTCAACTACAGCGAGACTTTCAGTCCAGTAGTCAAACATTCATCGATCCGAGCACTCCTGTCTTATGCTGCAACTGCTGACCTCGAAGTACATCAACTTGATGTACAAACAACTTTTCTGAATGAAGTTATACAAGAAGACATCTACATGATTCAGCCCAAAAAATACGTTCTGAAAGATATGAAAAATCATGTCTGTAAACTCCACAAAGCACTTTACGACTTGAAACAGTCTGTCAGAGCTTGGTTTTAGAGGATCAGCACATTCCTCATCGAACAAGGATTCCAATCAAGCACTGTTGATTGCAACGTTTATTCCAAGTCAATGCAGCAATCCTTCATTATCATCACCTTATACGTAGATGATATGTTGCTTTTCAGCAACAATACCAAATTTGTCAAGAATTCTAAGCAAATGTTGTTTTCAGAGTTCGACATGACTGATCTGGATGAAGCTCACTTCTGTCTGGGCATTCAGATCCACAGAGACAGAGCGAGACGACTGATCTACATCACTCAACAAAGGTATCTTCACAATGTTTTTAACAGATACAATCTAATGAATTGTAAGTTAGCTCACTCACCGATCCAAGCCTGCATTTGTCAAAGGACCAATGTCCTCAGACCAAGCAGGTATTCTTCTTCAACGACGGTCCTATCTCATGGACCAGTCATAAGCAAACCTGCGTTTTGGTTGAGAAATTTACTGTCAGACATTAATTTGTATCAGTACAACCCCACAATTTTATTCTGAGATAATCAGAGTGCTATTGCCTTATCGGCCAACCCTAGATTTCACTCTAGGAGTAAGCACATTGAAATCAGATATCACTACATCAAGAGCAAAGTTCTCAACAAGGAGATGAGCTTAACGTACAACAGAACGCAGGACATGGTTGTAGATATATTCACGAAGGCATTAAGTGTTAATGCACACAATAGATTTTGTGAATTACTTTCACAGATCCAGTTCAAGGGGGGGTGTTGGATTTATCTCCTCTGCTCTCCTAAATCCTATTTTAATCTGCCTCCATTCATGCTGCATTTTTCTCTCATGTTGTCGCACAGTCTACATATTTACATGTAACAGGCAAAAAACTCGACTGTCTGCATAAATACAAGTAATTTTTCACAGGCGAAAAAGGCGAAAAACGCGACACTGTGTTTTTACACGTAATTTGTGACAAGCGAAAAAGATGACCTTGCCTTACAAAATGTCGAAGGTGTCCTAGGAAAAGCGGAGACACCCTGTAAATCAAATCCTAAGGCATTTGTCAGAGTGTCACATTTTTCGCATCTTCACCAACGTCCATTTCAGCAAAGGCTGATGTCGCGGCCTTCTCACGCTCATCCCATGCAACTGTGTTAACAAATTTGACAATAACAGCAGCCACCCACGATCTCCTACAGACAGCACATCTATTTTATACTTTTTTCATCTGCACACCTATAAAATTGTGTATATATATGACAAGATGTGAGATAATAGTGTGTGAAAATAATAGCATCTGAAACTTATCAGAGATAGACGAAGTAGATGCCTTGTGCACTGATTCTTTTTTTGTATTGTCAGTAACAGGTTCATTCCTTTTACAGATTGAATTAGCTTTGTAGAACATGCGGTTTCGTCCACTATTGTCTTGTGCTCCATAGCATTATTGACATGTATATTTTGCTATACTTAATCTGATAACAACTCTATTTTGTTCTGCGTTCAGATTTGTGTCAATATTACTATGCTTTTCTACATTCTGTCTGACTCTCTTATTGCTCAATCTGGTAATCTATTCTTCGCGAATCATTCGCGACTAATAATTTGTCTAGTTGTTCACGACAAATTATTCTTTTGATGTCTTGTTGCTAAATGTTTGGCTACATAATCAGATCGACCGTGATTTCTATCACTAACATTCTGCTCGTTTCTGATAGGCGTAGTCATGCTTAGGGAAAGAGTAATATGCTCATTCCGCTATGCACAAACACTTTCCGTTCGAGTTCATTTCTCGTTCGAGTTTCAAGTTCGCTTTTTTTCGTGTTCGTTTCTTTTCGAGCTATTTTAGTTTCTCACACTCTCACACCTTCTTTCAATTCCCAACAAGAGAGAGAGAGAGAGAGAGAGAGAGAGAGAGAGAGAGAGAGAGAGAGAGAGAGAGAGAGAGAGAGAGAGAGAGAGAGAGAGAGCCATCTCACTACCTACCTACTTACCCACCCTCCCTAACTTTGTGTGTTGCTTGTATATGTTTCTTTGTTGCTTGCACACAACAGCTCGATAACTCAAAAATTGTCTCCTAGCCCTCCCTTTTTGGTAGTTAGAACTTATAATTCAACAATAGCTTCTACTTTAGACTATGTTTTCTTAGCTTTGTTGATTTAGTTATTGCCTTAGACTTAAATTTAGCTTAAAGAGTAATGTAATTTCTTCATCTGCTACAGTTTGTTTGAACTACATTTTCAAAACCCCCTCTTCCTCCATCTTTGCTATATTTTTTATGACTAGGTACAAACAATAGATGTAGCGTCTACCAACTAATCTACCTCCAAGCTATGGATCAATCACTCACAAGGGCTAGAGGAGTCATACCAACATGCTATTGGATGATAAAATTGGTGAGGGTGATCTTCTCAAGTCCAGAGGTGATTGTACTTTCATATAATCCAAAGTAGAGAGTTCAATGTTTGTTGACATTGTAATCAGATGATGTGGTTGAATCATTATCATATGAGTAATATTCTACACCATAATTAGGTGGTCATCTAGGGACAAACAAACTTTTTTCAAGGCTTACTTATGATCAAGCAGTAGACATAAATCTTGTTTTGATGATGCTCATTATTTAAGAGAAAGTATATCTTTCCTTATTAGATGCAACCAAAAAGAGGAAATATGTGAAGGAAAGGAAAAAGACAACGAAGTTCTCATGAAGACCCAATGTATGGTTTTTGTTTCTCTTCATCAACATTTGGAGGCCAAAGATGATAAAGGGATCTACCAAGATGGCAACATAGTGAAGAAGGAAGATTATGTTAAGCCACTCGAAACGTGCTTTGTTCAAAGCAAGAACAATATGTTTTCTCAACATAATGAAGGTTTAGATGGACTCAAGAGAATAGCAAGGAGCTGGTTGTGTTCTCAACTTCACCTTTCTACTTCAAGTTTGAAAGAGATCATGATATCTTTATTTTTCATGCTTACTAGATATCCGTTCAATTTAGGTTTGGTTGGGTAGGTTTGTCCACCATTCGATTTCCTTTGGGTCTATGAGTTTAACATCCTAGTCTTTGATCCCTGGTGGAGGTCACGATAGGCATGTTCTTTGGTTTCAATATTATGCTCTTATATTAGGTCATAAATAGCAAAAAACTTTGTCCTTTTCTTTTTCTTGTGTGCATTCTTAAGCTAGGCTCTCAATCTCCATGATGCAGCACCATCATCACCAACAACAATAATCAAATAAAAAATATCTACTTGCATTTTTAAAAGCATTTTACTTATGTTTTTTTATTATTATTATCAAATATATATACTCATGAACACACTTTAAATTACACTTCAATCCTTGAGGTACGAAAACAAAATGCTAGCCATTATGCCACATTTCTAAGAAAACTATTATCCGCAAATAGCTAATTACTTTGCATACAATCTCAAACAATAAGATTTTTTATTCAAAAAGTTTGTTGCAATGCCTTTGTGGTATACCACAATGTTCTTGTTTTAAAATCGAAGATGCTTTGAGAGAGAGAGAGAGAGAGAGAGAGAGAGAGAGAGAGAGAGAGAATGTGGGCAATGATAGACAAAAAGAGTTTTGTCTATCCTCATTGGTCCACATTTGCCCTAAAATTTATTTGAAGGGAGTAAAAATAGCAATAATGTGAGTTGAGAGAGAGAGAGAGAGAGAGAGAGAGAGAGTCGGGCCACATGGAGGAGGCAGGGGGAATATTCTCTCCTACCTTCGGAGGCAAGCCCTCCTACCTCCGGAGGTTAAAAAAAGTCATCAACCTCCAAGGGCAGGCCAGCCTTTGGAGGCAACCTCTGCCAACTGGCAGCAACATGCCCAATCAGATTATGACACATAGGTCGAAGGTAGCACTCTGCCTCCAACATGTGGCTTGCCCCCACATTTTGGGAGGATGCCACCAGAGGCAACCACCGGTGGCAGCCTCCGTCATGTGACCCAACTAAGTAAGAGAGAGAGAGAGAGAGAGAGAGAGAGAGAGAGAGGGGGGGGGGGGGGGGCGCAATTAAGTGAGTTAATGGCCAATACCACTCCATTCCCGATAGCTGGTGGTCTCCGCCAGTCGCTCTCGAATACATGATTATTTGTGGTAATTGACACTTGGGTGTGGCAATGGTCATTCATACATAAAGCTTTTGGGCATCTAAAACTTGACCTGCCATAATTGTAGTTCCTTCTATGCATTAAGTTGACTAACCTCACAAGATCTGTTGAAAAATCAAGCTGCCTAAACTTCGCTTCCGATTTTCAGGGGATGGAGATATACAAGTCATAAAGTCTTGGAATCTAAGGCCATCGTTGGTATGGAAAAATGGACGATGGATCGTGTATAGCGAGCTATCACTGCAAGCCAATGTACAGGTGAGACTTATCCTGACCAAATAGAGCTTCTATTAATAATAGTCTGCTCACTTGGCTCAATTACCTTCATGAAATTTGTCTGATACCAATCGTATTTCTTACCTTACATGGTTACTTTCACATCAGGAACAGCATCCTCCTTCGACAGGACCCAGTACGGATATTGCACAACATAACAAAAGTATTCTGTCAATTATACATCAGGAAAGAGAGAGCTTGCCAGAGTTTGGTGTAGCTTCTCACGCTGAGGACAGCAGCATTGGCATTAGCTTAATGACTACCAAGAAGGCTATTACTCCATCGCTATCCCCACTTGGCAAGAAGAAACAAAACTTGGAAGTGGTCACAGCTGCTGCCGATACTTATAAATCCTTGAAAAGAAAGAAGTCCACGGCTACTTTTGAAATCAATAAAGTCGATGCTAGAGAAAAATTTGCAGCTGCATGTCTGAAGAACAATGGGGGCAGAAGTGAGGATGGTGGGCATTCTTCTTCATCCGAAGTCAGTAGCGAAAAGCCGGCTTATGTGATACAAAAAGCTACAAGAACACCTCTGTCGCTACCTCTCTATCCAAATTCATGGACAGAAAGTGAAATAGCTCCACAAAATATAGAGAAAAGATCAGAAAACCAATTTGCCAAGAAGCGTGAGGAAGCATCATGTGACACAGAAATGACCTTGTCTGCATCTTATCTGTCTGGCAACATCAGTAGTCCACACTTCAGTAGCCAGAAGAGGCCTACACCCGAGGTAAGGAAGAGAAAATATCAGAAGCAATACCCTAAAACAATCATTGGCATGAAAATTGATGGCAAGCAGCCTTTTGCCAAGGTATCAAGTACCAAGATAGATAAGCGCAAAACCAGAAGATCATTAATGCAGGATTTGCTATTGTACACCGATAAGCAAGTGCAGCTGAACACTATCAGTGCACAGAATCAACAAAATAGATGTCTTGAAGCACTCGAGGTATGCCGTAAATCAGGCAGAATATCGCACTCCACACACTAGGCTACTTCAGTATGTTTTCTGTTCCACGGAGGTGCAAAACATTAATCTTCTGAAGCGAGTTCAGATTAAGATTTTTCACTGATAGGCAGTTGTCCAAGGTTAATCAGAACTAACTGGGTTTCATCAAAAAATTTCTTCGATCGTATCCTAGTTGCTTCTTCACTTTTGAGTTGCATGTTGTTGGTATTGAGTCTTGCAGGTTGTTGGCATTGGGTCATTGAAGAAGCTATAGTGCACTACATAAATTGCATGCCATTTTCACCTTATATGCACCCCATAGTGTATCTGTTTTGAATATGATAACAAATTTTTGCTCCCTCCAATAATCTTTCTATAATTTTCATTGTCATGCAGGGCAAGGATGATTGCATAGTTGCCTAGAAACGCGTTTCTAGGCAAAAATATTCGCTTCTGGGATCAAAATCATGCCAAAGAAAAACAATTTATATATATTTTTGGCCCTAAAATTGCTCTAAACTAGACCTAAACCATGCTCTAACCAACCCAATTCTACCCAAAACACTTGGCAACCTATAAAAATGCAATGCCCTTGATCAAAGCTTCCATCTGATACCCATATCGCCCACAAAAATAAAATAAAAAAACGTTTTTGAAAAACGCTTTCTCATTTCAGAAACACGTTTCTGACCGCGTTTCTGAATGTGTTTCTGATTTGGGGGTGCAATTATGGATGATTGTAACTTGGAAAATAGTCCAAACCACCAATAAAGGTCCTTCCCCTACACGAAAGTTGGCTAATTACCCAAAATTAGTTTGATTTGCATTTTGAATTTTTATTTGGAACATTGTCCATTGTAAAGCTGCTTTATCAAATTCTTTAAAAAAATTATCCACACTAAATAAGATTTTAATGGCAATAAAAATCATATAACATCTTATACTTGACAATTTTATTGAGCATATAATTTTTTTTATATAGAAATGGATTTCCACTTAAGAAAATTTCATGTAGAAGGCTTGCAATCATTAAAGAGATCCAAATCCCAAAATCCCCAATCTTTTGAAAACTTAGCATGATTATCCCATAGTAAACAATCATACACAATTTCTTCATAACACTTTTTTTGGCATCAAAATACTTATGCAAGCAATCACTCTTTACCTAACGTACACCATAAGTCAACAAAAACATGGGATAGCCAAGTTTGGATTGTGCAAGGTCCCATGTTCTCTTTCTTATACGAGTAGCTCAAGCTTGGATCATCATGGACACAATAACAACTTTTATCCAACCCAGCTAATGTAGGGGACCTTGTAACACATCTTTATGAGTCTAGATTTTAAGCAGCTTTCATCCTTTTAAAAGATTTGTCACCTTTTCTCAAACAATTTGGTATTATTTTTCTCATTGTTTTCTATTTTTTCACCCATTTGAGGTGGAGCTACAAAATGTTTTGTAGTGCACAAGTAATAGTTTTTTCTTACTCGTAGTTTCTTGTTTTTGATAGATTGTTGATTACAATATATGTAATTTTTTAGCACTGAAGTTTTATATGGATGGTAAGATATTGAACAACTTATTGAGATTGAAAAGGGAGGTTGCTTCTTGTTGCTCCAAAATATTGCCATTGTACATGCACTAGAAGACAAAACTTTTAGTGGATCTATTATCATCTATGTTTCCATCGCAATCCACATTAGAAAATCCGAGTGAATTTGGTGCATGAAATATGCGATATTGTAAATCAAGATGTAGAATTCCCTTGAAGATATCTCATTCCATGTGCCAATGATTCTCTCTAGGCTTAGACATGAATCGACTCAATAAAGAAACAAAAAAAGAAAGATCTAGATTGATGAATAAGACAATAGTAAAAGGCTCAGTTGTTATAAAAAGTAACCATGAACCAAAAAAATCAATTAAAAATGGTCATCGGGGAACATGACACTAGTAGTCAAATTCCATATATAAAATTATATATTAGTTGTATATCAGGCCTTGGATGGTTAATCTGAAAATTGAATGTAAATACAATGTAAGATGAAGATATTTGTAAGCATAAAAGAAATGCAAGTTATCAAGTTAGACTATCTAAGCACAAAAGTAGCCAATAAAAAAGTACCACATAGTAAAACAAGTGTGATGTGGCTAGCCACATGGCCCTGCCTTGGCATGGAGAAAATATTAGAACTTCAGTAATCTATACAATTTCCAAAATTTTATCTTGAATGATTATTTTTAATGTTAAGTATTAAAATATTCTTTACATACCTAGATACAAACATTTTGCCTATAGGTATTGGCAATTTGTCTTATAGGGAGGTGATATAATAATATTATTATTTTTTTAATCACACATGTAATTTATTGGTGAATGATCTAACCAATAAGCATATGTAGATCCAGATAAATTTCTTGAGTTTTGTATGTTTGTCCAAACATGATCCAATTGTGTGCCATATGTTGGATTTATTCCTCTACTCTCCTAAATCCCATGTTAATCTAGTTCCATTTATATTGCTGCAGTTTTACACGCATTGTCGCATAGTCTGCAGAAATACTCTACCATCGAAGACATGCAAGAGAATGGTAGTCCAACTTGTTTTTTGAGGCAAATTATTGTATGGTGTGGAGTTTCGGTTGGTGAGCAGCCCTTTCGCCTGTCAAAGAGAGTTAGAACACTAGATAGGTGCCAAACTATGTCAAGTTGCTAGATTTAGATGCATTCTACTCTTTTCCCTAACTCTAATCCACTTTAACCCTACCAACTCCTACACTAACCACACACACATCATGATCTTGAGTGAAAGAGAGGGAGAGAGATAGATAGATAGAAGTAGAAAGTAGAGAAGAGGGAGAGAAAGAGAGTGAGAGGGGAGGTTAGCTCATTTGCTCATTGTGAATGCTAATGGAGAAACATTAACTAAAGAAACCAAAAACATGGAAACTAGAGAGCAAAGACACAAGCATACAAAAGCATTAGCAAGTATTAAATAGCAAATGAGGATGCTTCTCTCCAAAATGGTAAAGTTTCCTCCTTCTCATTAAGCATGGAAATGGATTACAAATGGTGCCTTTTTATCTTTGGGGTGGACCTTGCCCCTTGCTTCCTATTGGCTACTTGCAAAAGGTGGGAT
Organism: Diphasiastrum complanatum; assembly: GCA_029204225.1. NCBI lineage: Eukaryota > Viridiplantae > Streptophyta > Lycopodiopsida > Lycopodiales > Lycopodiaceae > Diphasiastrum > Diphasiastrum complanatum. The sequence continues at coordinate 4,145,223 of CM055106.1, read as the reverse complement.
TGTAATCCACACCATCCACAAGAAACACAAATGAATCTATGGTGTAGGAAGAAACACACCCCACCTACCACCATTTTACTTTTGACTAATCCCAAAGAACTTAGTAATTTAACTTAAGCTTAACTTTGGCCTTCTAGTATTATTTTTAATTACATGGCCCAAAGTCAAGTTTATGTCCATGATTATTTATTTACAAATGCTCATTGGGCCATGGGCTTACACACGCAAGATGCCATGACCCTCGCAACTATTTTCGGCTAATTTATTTATTTACACTGTCATACCCCCAATAGGGCCTCCAACCTGGTGAACTAGTGTCCGTCCCTCAACACTATGGTGCTTAGTATAAGCTCCATTTAGCGTGTCTTTGGTGGATGAGATATCCGGTCACTTCTTCCATGAAATCCAATCTGGCGGTGCTCTTCTTGTCCTTGGTAAGGTAGAAGGACTTATGGACCCCATCAAGCCAATGCTGCTCAATCCAGATTTGAAAGCGGGGTTGTCAGGGGTCGCCGAGAAGTGCCACTCTATAGTACACTCAGGCCACTAGCAGTTGGTCTTCAACCTTTTGGGATGCCAGGGCCGTGTTGGTCAAAACAAATGGATGGGAGAAAGAAGTCCCATTTGGTGGCGACGCCCATATTGTGCGGCCGGGCAGACTGTTGGATCTGGACAATCGACAAATTCTTTAGAAAACTGGACTAGAGCCCTCTTGGCGTCTACGTCCATCTTCCACCCGTACTCCAAATGGATTTTTGGCCAGTTCAGAGTTTTGATAGTGATCTTGTCCATTGGAGTGCCGCACTCCGCCCATTTTGATCTGCGTGGGTAGGAAACATAGTGGGCATTGACCCGTAGTTGCCTTGGACTCGTGAAATATGCCCTGATGGCCACAAGTTCTCTTTAAAACAGCTTCCTACGCCATTTTGGTTGAGGAGCCAAGGCTGGAATGAAGGCCAGTTCATTATCTTTGACTTCCTTGATTGTGACTGGTAGCTGTCGGCCGCCTCGTGAGCTTTCATATGGGTGTTGGACCGGGTAGGCATTAATTTCATCCTCTATCAATTTTGGTCTTCTGAATGCGCTTCTGAATGCATGGCTGGCAGAGATCAGCCTCGAGCCTTGGGATGAGGAGGCTTGTGCTTGGCTTGGATCCGCTTGCTGGGTGGTGTCAGGGCCTGTATCTTGCCCTTGGTCTTGCGTATCTAACCCCGCCACTGCTTGTCCTTGATCTTGGCTCTAGCTAGTCTACACAACATCATAAATCGATGGCGGCGGAATCACCATTGGGGCCGGTTGAGGTTTTTGTGCCATGAGATTTTGGCACGCCTTGAGTGCACTTTTGGCCTGGTTGAGCTCTTGGTTGGCACTTGTTGAGAATCTCGCTCTGATACCACTGACGAGAATCAGAAGCAAAACAAACACAAATAAATTCAAATGGAGTTCGGATATGATTGCTGGTCACTACCTGCTATATCATTCCTATAATCCTCCAGAATGTAGACAGACAATGTTGACCTACGTTTTATGTTAATTCAGCATTCAACAAGATTGAACCTATGTGCGGAATAGATAAAACAAAGCAAATGAGATACACAAATAATAAGTAGACAATGATTCAATCGAGATCAGACAATTTAGAATGATATGTGCATAATGGCTACAACATCATTTATTGATCCTCTTGGTTTAAGCACTATGTGACAGACCCACACAATGCATTGGTGTGAGAGAAGCGGTGTGCTCCCACGAATAGTGTCTCGCTTACTAGCAGACTACTTGGATCTTTATGGATGCTGCTTACAATATCTCGCTTACTGGCGGACTTCTCTCTTCTGTATTTCTGTCTATGTATTTGTATATTGTTTGGTGCATCTAGCAATTGCATATATTCAGAGTAAATATCTTGATTAGATAGATTAAACAATCTAAGACTAATCATAGATTACAAGAGCGGTAGATTAGGCATGTCCTAACGCTCTCCTGCTGATGTCATCATATCATATTAGGGATTTGTACTTTACAGTACTTCTTTGATCTTCTCGGTCCTTTCGAGCGTGAGGTGTCAAAAGTATTCGACCGGGTGTATCGAACATTTTTATTTCGCATCGTTCGACCTTCTCTTGTTGTTCGCAAACATTTCGTCTTCGAGGTCTTTGTCTTTGAGGTCTTCGAGATCTTCATTTTTGAGATCTTCATTTTTGAGGTCTTCAAGATCTTTGAGATATTCGTCAGGTTGGGAGTCGAGAGCTAGCAGAACTTTGGTAACATAAACATTGTGTTTCTTCAACTCCCTCTCAAAGCATGGTAGCTTTATGACTCCAAGACTGATCCTCTGTTTCTCAAACAGACTTTGTCTAAGGCCTTTGTGAAGATGTCAGCAACCATCTTCTTCGTTCCAATATCAAAGAATTGTACTCGCATTCATGGCTATATGCCATTTGCTTGAATCTAACTTCGACAAGGCTTTTGCAACTGAGGCAGGTTCATCATGACTGATGAATGTCTGAGAGATATATTGATTAGGTTCTTGTTGGACTCGAGCAAATCTTCGAACAATCATTGGTTGCTGAGTAGATGTCTCTCAAACATCTACTCAACAACCGATGATATATTTGATTAGTGTTGGAACATTCGCAGGTCAAGGCTTGTCGATGGTGAGTGGAGTTGTTGGAACAAACTCTTGCATTAGCTACTTCTACTTAAAATAATAGAATCTATCTTCTAAGAAGACTATATCTTGATTGACAAATATTCGTCCTGATTCGACATCATAAATTCCCATTGAACATGAACTAAACAAAGATCAATGTGATGCTGCAACTGAGTTTTCAACAAAGCGCACTATGCAGATATGACAGTTGCTAGAACTAAGAAATATATTTTGGCCATATTTTTTCTTTAATGGAAAAGCAAGTTGCAGATTAAACCTATCAAATGGGTTCTATTCAGACAAACTTGGATCTACAATTATGGAGCAAGATGTTGGACATGACATCTTCTTTAGGACTACTTAAACTAAGCATTCAAATTCATCAAGCGAGGTCTTCATTTTTTTAAACAAAAATGTTTAAGTAGGGGGGAGTGTCATATACAATGCTTGTGAATGCAAAATAATATCCAATACCAACTTTTTTGGGCCCAAAAGGAGCTATTAGCCTTAAGAATAAGGTGGTGGGCCCTCTTTAGGTCCTTCAAAGTACCTTAATAAGAATAATAGGCCAACAAGGGCCCAAATACATTTAGTAAGGCTTAATAAGGAATAACTATCCCTCAAGATAGGTATGTTCAGTTAAGTTAGAGCATTGTCTATAAGTAGAAAGAGACACCATTTGAAAGGATCTTTTGGCTCATTTGCCTCCTTTGTGAATGCAAGCCTTGGGATTTTCATTTGCCAGGTCTCATGTGCCCTATCCACATGAATCCATGCTCTACTCCATGCTTTGTAAGCATTTCTCCATCCTTAATGTAATTCCATGCAGATCTTCTTGTTTTTAGGTCTTTGTGCTTATGCTATCTTGAATGGTTTGTACTTTTCTTGCTTCTAGCTTTACTTTCATTGTAATTGCTCTTAGTTTGGATTTGGCACACGAAAAAAGCAAGCAAAGTAGCATGAGTAGAGATCAATAGCAGAACTTCAAGCTGCATAGAAAAATGAAGAAGCCTTGCATGACTATGTGGGCAAGCTGCAAGAGGCTCTCACCAATGCCTAGTGACAAGTTGATAAAGCTGTGCTGGAGGAAAAGCAACAATTGCTAATTTGCAAGGCTAGCTTGATATGGCACATCTTGAAAAAGAAAGGATCCTCAAATAATTGGATGTTGTAGTCGTGGAACAAAATAATCTACTCCACACACCTATTGCAACTCGGCCAATTTCTCAGCAAGAGATAAGTTATCTGGTCCACAAAGTTGAGTCCTACAAAGCAGCTTTACAAATTTGACGTGTGCAAGCTTATGGCCACATAGGAGCCAGCAACGGCCAAGGAGATCATTAAAAGTTATGAACAAACAGCTACTGCCACAATTGACGCCACTCCAGAACAAAAGCTATGATTATATCTAGTGATGGGGATCCAAATTAAGGAGCCTATAAGACTCCTATAAAGGGTGATGTCCTTGAAGAATCTTTCATCACCTCCTGTTGGGTCTTGTACATGATGCTCCATTGGAATGTCTATTCCTTTGCATTTATCCATGTTAAATCTTTTGAGCATTGAAATAACATACTTGGATTGACAAATTAATGCATATTATTGTGTCCTATCTATCTCAAGTCCTAATATATAATGCAAAGTACTAAGATCTTGCATCCTAAACTCTTTTCCTAATGCTATCTTAGTATCATCAATAAGCTTGACATTGTTCTCAAAAAACAATGTCATCTATATATAATACAAGAATGATCACATTCCTATCTATAAACTTGAAGTATAATGATGGATCATACTCGCTAATGATGAAATCTAGTGAGAGAAGAAATGAGTTGAGTTGAGAGTACCAAGACCATGGAGCTTGTTTGAGTCCATACAAGCTCTTCAAAAGCAAGAAAACCTTGTCTTCTTGACCTTCCTTGATGAAGCCCTCAGGTTGACAGATATAGATCTCCTCCTCCAGATTAGCCATTAGGAAGTTTATTTGTGACATCCATTTGAAACATATGCCATTTGAAATTAGATGCCAATGCAATCAAGATTCAAATGGTTGTCATCTTTGCAACAAGTGCAAAGGTTTCCTCATAACCTAATCGTTTTATTTGAGCATAACCTTTGGCACAAAGCCTTGCTTTGTATTTGTTCACGGAACCATTTTGATTGTACTTGATCCTAAAACACCCATTTGCATCCTATTGTGTTCTTGTTAGGTGGTAGATCAATCAAGTCCCATGTATGATTAGAGATTAAAGTATCATACCCAAGATCATTGCCTCATGCCAAACTTTTGATTTCAAAGCATCTTGAACATTGGAAGGCTCATCAAAAGAAGTGCATAAGAAATATGACCATTTTCAACTTGCTTGCCTTTGTCAACATGAGTGAGCCTTCTAGGCTTGGCCTTGTCCCTTGATGACCTTCTTGGAGTTTTTGGTTGAGAAGACTCTAGATCAAGCCTCCCCCCCCCATCATCATTTTGAATCATTGGTAGATGAGAAGGTCCACATCATGAAGAGTGATCTCGGCCCCTTCAAGCTTGGATTTTTCCCCTCATGGAAAATGACATCTCTACTAATCACAAGTTTGTTAGTAGATCCACGATCAATCCACCAAGGATTATCAGCTTTAAAGCTAGATGAAGAGAAAATAGACAACATGAGAGACTCTTCTTTTTCACTCTCCTCTCCCTCACCTTTGCCCTCATTACATATATTTGCTTGCTTGAAAAATTTCTTCCTCTTAAAAAAATTGGAAGAAAAATGCCTTTTCTTACCACAAAAGAAACATTTTAGACATAGAATTATCTCCCTCTCTTATCTCTACAGACCAGCATAACAAAGAAATAATTCACCACAGTCACACTCTTTTTCTCAAGTTCTCTTACAGTAACATCTCATTAGCAGCATAACAAGGTAATAATTCCTCATCATAACAAATCAATGATTCACAACTCTCTCTGTAGCACAACAACATCACGTTTAATGACCCAAAAACACAGATCTTTGCAGCAGCATGTCAAGGTAACAACTCACTAGACTCTCTTTTTCTCAGGCTGGCTCAACGTTTCTCTCCTTTTTATAGAAGGTAATGAGGGGCAGGCCTTCACTTTGACAACTTTTCATTTTTCAGTCATTTCTCCCTTTTCAACATGTGTTTCATGCAAGGCCCCATCACATCATAGATCTTTTCACTTTTTATCACTTCCACATTTTTGTTGGAATGTGGCAATGATTTAATTTTGCCCATGGATTTTATTGAATATTATAAAACCTCAGAGGCTATTTGTTGTAAAGCTACCTTTAAAAGCTTTACTCCCGGCGCCATTGGCGCCAGCAGCGCCCCTGCTGCTCCCGACGCCACTGTGACCAGAATCCAGCCGGCGCCAAGTTCCTATGGCTGAAAATCTTTGATCGGTTCTAGCGGAGTCCATAGAGCTCAGATCGATGTGCAATCACCTCACACGATCTAGGCACAATTAAAGAAAGCCTGGGGATCAATAAAATCTAGAGAGAGAAAATGACTTTCTAGAAAGAGAAAATTCTAGAGAGAGAAAAAACGTGCTTTACCAGCTTGGGTAGAGTGCTTGGTATGGGGGGGGGGGGGGGGGGGGTGCCGAATCACACCAATACTATAGGGGAGTGCGGGTTGCGACTCAGGGCGAGCTCCAACCAAGTCTCAGCCTCCCTTGCTGGAATGTTGTCATGGCTCTCGCCTTGGCATGCTAGCGCCCTGGAGACTAGGGTCGGTCGCACACTTGAAATGTAACCTTCTCAGATTTATCAATAAAGTGGGATTTTCTTCAAACTGACTCTGTTTACCTTTTGGGTTTCAGTGTTCGGTAAAAGCGCCAGTTGTAAGGCCGCTTCCAAATTTTTAAGTTGGCACATAGTTGAGGGTCGTATCCCGGGACGCCAGCAGTATGTCGTTGGGACCATTCGGTCCGTGGCGCCAGCGGTATGCTGTCGGGACCATTTGGTCCAGGAACTGGTTGTCTCCATATCTGTTGTGGCTTGTGGTTCTGAGTGTTCCTTGCATGAACGTGAATGGGTTAAGCTCTTGGGGAACGGGCTCTAACCTGTCGGCTGAGTTGGATGGCTTGCTTGGGTGGAAGTTACCTGTTTATGGCTGTCCAGTCTGGTGTGGCGCCAAGTTGGCTTCCAGCGCTCGTGACGAAGCTTTCAGTTGGTTAAGTCTGATGTAAGTCAGACCGCTTGCTTGGAATGGATGTTACTCATTTGTAACGAAGCTTCGAGTTGGTTAAGTTTGATGTATGTCGGGCGGCTTGCTTGGAGGGAAGTCACCCACATCGGGACCTCCGGTCTGGCATGGTGCCAAGTTGGATCTCAATGTTGGTTTTCGGAACTTCAAGTTGGTTAAGTCTGATCGTTGTTGGTGAGTTGGCTGCTTGTATGTCAAGTGGGTTGGATGGCAAGAGTTGAAGGCTGGGAAGCTAAGTCGTGGATCCCAGTTCCCTTTGGGATGCCTGCGCTACATGTGGTATCAGAGTCGACTGGCCGGTCAGCTATGCGGATCTCACAGAAATGGCCACGGTTTGGGGTTCATCAAAACAACTGTTGTGCAAGGTGCTGCCCACAGTGTAAGCACGGGTGCGTCCACGGTTGGGGTGGTCAGCAGAACGGGGGACTTGATGAGTCAAGGTGCTGCCCTTGAGGTGTAAGCATGGTCAGTTCTCGCGGTTCGGGCTTGGCGCTGTCTGCACATAGGACAGATGAGGCAGTGTGCTGCCATTAGGTTGGTGTAAGCATGGTCTGTGCCTTGTGGGGTGCGGGGCGACATATTCGAACTGTACGGGTTAACCATTGATACAGAGATGCTACTCGAATTCGGGTGTAAAGCACGGGTGGTTAGCTGCCGGTGCGGGATGGCTACCGATCGTTTAGCTATAAGGGCTATCGACCAAAAAGTGGTGGGGCGTGACTGAGGCAATGTGCTGCTTAATGGTGAAAGCACAGATAGTTGGAGGGGTGTCCTATGTGGGTTGATTCTGTGATCGATTTGTATGGGCGCGGCCAGGCAAAGGTCCATTGGCAGGACCATCTCAAAGGGGGACCTTGTCTTTGTTACTTGTTAGTAAACCTGCCTGAGTGTCTTACTTGTATGTATTCGTGGTGAGTCTTAGTACTCGTGTTTTGCCTAGTTTGCATGATTACTTGTGATACAAGGAGCTGATGGCTCGAGAAGGAACCTTTCTTTTGAAGGCTGATACCATCAAACAAAGAGAACTACAGAATCTGTGGGGCGGATTTGCAGTTCAAGTACTCGCATGTGAACGGCAACGAAACGACTCAATGTTTGCAAAGGATGGATGGCTAGCCTGTTTTTTGGGTTGGTTTCATTTGCGACAACGCCCACCAGACGCAAGCAGAAAGTCAAAAGTTGGAAAGGGCAATTTCAGGGGTGATCTTCTATGGAGCAATTGGTCTTCATTTTGGGACGACCACCTTCGGAACTGAAAACTCACTGAGCATGGGTGATATCCAGTATCAGTTGGGTTTTTTCCTCAAAGGGAAAAGACTAGGATCCTCTTCAGAGATTGGCAACAAGTTGGATCGAGCCATAATCCTAGCAGATGGGAAGCAAAGTGTTGGAAAGGCTTTTTGTCCGAAGAACTCTACTCTAAGTCCGATCAGCTGATTTTATAAGTGGAGGGGAACTATCACACACACCTCTCTCTTGGGGAAAATTCTAAATGAAAGTTGATCAAAACGGGGGCAAATCCAAGGTGACCTAGCCATACTCACACGAGGAGACTGGCGAACTTTGGATCTAATAAGTTGACAAGTTTTTGTTGTGGAAAGGAAAGCTTGTTATAGGCTTTCTCTGGACCAGCAATGATGAGGAAACATATGAGTACGCTGGCTTGTGTTACGTGTAAGGCAGATGATCAATGAAGGAACTGTGAAAGTTGAGTCTTGCATGAGAGACTTGGTATTTCGAACGGACGCTAAGGGACAGTTCGTGTTGAGATCGGACTAGTGCAAACTCTGGGTGCATGTGTCTGATTCAAAGAGAGCTACTTGAAGCCAAGCTCGATGTACACTTCTTGTTTTGACTGTGAGGCAATTGACCAGTGATGGAATTGTGAAAGTCAAGTTTTGCGCGACGGACAAGGTGTTTCAAACAAAAGCGAAGAGATAGTTCGGATGCAGATCAAACTGGTGCGACCCTTTGGCTTTCCACGAGGTCAATGGTTACATTTGGGCTGATTCAAAGAGCTACTTCAAGCTGAGTGAGAGGTGCATTGTGGAGTACTCAATTTTTGCCTACCTTAAAGAGCCAAGATGGAAAAGTATCAAGATCAGGCTGGGACAAGGAGAGAAACCAAGGTGCAGAAGCAACAAGGCACGGAGTGGACCACAAAGTGGGCAATCAAACGATAAATCCTTTGGCTCAGGGAGCCTTGATACCTGTGTGAAATTGATCAAATCTGGAGCTCAGGGAGCTCAACACAAAGTGCATCAAGGACAAATCAGGAGTTCAAAGGAGCTCCAAAGTCGAAAGTCAGAAGCGACAGGGGCGAACATTTCAAAGAAAGGCCTCTGTCACCAGTTAATAAGGTTCTTGGATTTTATGAATGCGATATAAAACTTACGCTTTTCCCAGACAAAGAGATATGTTCAAGTTATGTAATTTTTCAGTACAAAGAGCTGAGCCTCCGACTTGTGGTGTGCCAGCTTCAATGTTAATAACAAGTGGCCAGTAAATTGAGTACTATGCCAAGTAGCTTAAAAGTATAGTTACTTTTAATTGGGAGACACCTTTACTTTAATCTGACATCTGATGAGGACATCAGATTTTATAAAGGTGGGGTGGATGTTGTGAAGCTACTTTTACAAGCTTTACTCCCGGCGTCATTGGCGCCAACAATGTCCCCGGCGCTAGCAGCGCCCCTGCTGCTCCTGGCACCATTGTGACCAGAATCCAGCCGGCGCCAAGTTCCTATGGCTGAAAATCTTTGATCGGTTCTAGCGGAGTCCAGAGAGCTCAGATCGATGTGCAATCACCTCACACGATCTAGGCATGATTAAAGGAAGCCTAGGGATCAGTAAAATCTAGAGAGAGAAAATGACTTTCTAGAAAGAGAAAATCCTAGAGAGAGAAAAAGTGCTTTACCAGCTTGGGTAGAGTGCTTGGTATGGGGGGGGGGGGGGGGGGGGTGCCGAATCACACCAATACTATAAGGGAGTGTGGGTTGCGACTTAGGGCGAGCTCCAACCAAGTCTCAGCCTCCCTTGCTGGAATGTTGTCATGGCTCTCGCCTTGGCATGCTAGCGCCCCGGAGACTAGGGTCGGTCACACACTTGAAATGTAACCTTCTCAGGTTTATCATTATCAATAAAGTGGGATTTTTCTCAAACTGACTCTGATTACCTTCTGGGTTTCAGTGTTCGGTAAAAGCGCCAGTTGTAAGGCCGCTTCCAAATTTTTAAGTTGGCACATAGCTGAGGGTCGTATCCCGGGATGCCAGCGGTATGCCGTCGGGACCATTTGGTCCGTGGCGCCAGCGGTATGCTGTCGGGACCATTTGGTCCAGGAATAGGTTGTCTCCATATCTGTCGCGGCTTGTGGTTCTGAGTGTTCCTTGCATGAACGTGAATGGGTTAAGCTCTTGGGGAACGAGCTCTAACCTGTTGGCTGAGTTGGATGGCTTGCTTGGGTGGAAGTTACCTATTTATGGCTGTCCAGTCTGACGTGGCGCCAGGTTGGCTTCCAGCGCTCGTGACGAAGCTTTTAGTTGGTTAAGTCTGATGTAAGTCAGACCGCTTGCTTGGAATGGATGTTACTCGTTTGTAACGAAGCTTCGAGTTGGTTAAGTTTGATGTATGTCGGGTGGCTTGCTTGGAGGGAAGTCACCCACATCGGGACCCCCGGTCTGGCATGGCGCCAGGTTGGATCTCAATGTTGGTTTTCGGAACTTCAAGTTGGTTAAGTCTGATCGTTGTTGGCAAGTAGGTTGCTTGTATGTCAAGTGGGTTGGATGGCAAGAGTTGAAGGCTGGGAAGCTAAGTCGTGGATCCCGGCTCCCTTTGGGATGCCTGCGCTACACTATTTCCGATGTGCCTATTGAAAGGTTGTGAAGGGCTATCAAGCCATTATTCCAGTACTTAACCACTGGCTCTTTGCCACTTTGCCAAAAGTGAAGTTCCTGTGAATTTCCTCAACTTCTTACAAAAAGGATTTTCCTTGCTAGCATATTCTCCTCAACTCGAAGTTTTTGTTTTGTACTTAAGTTATGTCAAGAGTATTTTTTATTGTGACAATTTTGCACAAATTCCATTGACTTTATGGTTCATATTTTTTGTATTGTGGTGATATTGTTTAGTTTAGTTTAGATTTGTTAGGTACACACACACACACACACACACACACACACACACACACACACACACACACACACACACACACACACACAAACACAAGTCTCACATGTTCCAAGCTACATTTTGTTATGTAGTGCATTGTTTAAGCTACATATGACACAAAAAATGTTTACGTACATGTATCTTTTGTGATATGCGTGCTAATTTTGAAAGTTGAAAAAGTACATAAGTGTATGCATGCATGTTACACTTATTTTTAACGAGGCACTGTGAAAAACCTAAAAGTTTAATATATGCTTCCTAGCTTCAACTTATCTCACTTGCGTAAAGTGGCAAGCTATCAAAGATTTATTCTCTTTTAGATTAGGATTTTCCTCCATTTGCCATTGCACAAACGAGTACACTAAAGATAAAGTGCAATTTATTGGACATTTTACTCTTCGATTTTAAAGTGCATTAATTCTTGCAAAGATAGTTCCTCAAGAATTTATGAGTTGATGCAAGGTTGGAAATTTTTTTATGGATTCTTTTTTGGAAACCTTTTAAGCATGAGACCTTAAAACAAATGTGAATAGGATTATGACTTTGAAGACAAATGTTGGTAGATCATGAATCTTGAATCCCCTTAAAAATCTCAAAAGTAGATTGTGGGCCATAAAAGGTTGATGAATAAGTTGAGGAATATATTGGAACCTAAAAAAACATCAAGAAGTGTGGGACAAACGAATAATCTCAACCATAAACTAAAATGCTTTGCCAATCTTGTACGCTTGAAAACTAAGCTTTTTAATGAGTCAATTATGGCTTGGCTTTATGAGAATTTTACAGTCATTTGACTTTGTATTACAGATTGAAATTTTAGTGACGTTTTTACCAAGGATCATAACATCTTCTCACAACTTTCCATTGACTTCTTGAACACGTATTGTTGGATCTTAGCTAAGGTTATGAAGTAGTTTACATTTCTAATTTGACCAAAAAGTGGAATAATCTAAACTAGGGGATCACATTTCTGCTTTATGTTAAGGTGAGAGAATAGTTCAAGTGCTAAAAATTGATTTCAATTCAAAATAATAACAATTTTTTTTTGGTTAAAACTCAACTTGCACTAATACATCATCTTTAAACTTATGTTCCAAATAAGTAGCTCGTTGCTTTGTAACAAGGTGATCTATATATCAAGAAAAGCTTTGCCATGCGCATGACATTCAAATTGTTAATAACAAACAAGGTAATTAATATATCACAAGAATCTTTGCCTTAAGTTTGCTTTTCAAATTATCAAGAAACAAAACAAGGTGATCTAGACATCACGAAAAATGTTGCCTTGTGTGTAGGGCAGTGTGACTTGTTAAAAAATTAAACAAATAAAAAACATAGATCACATTTTTGGAAGATTAAAAATGAAAGAAAACTCATTTTAATGCTCAAACTCACGTGGGAGTTGATATCTCAGCTTTTTGTAAATCATCACGATATCATACCGCTACCGCGACAAAATAAAAATATGCACCCTACAAAAAAAATCAATAATAAATAAAAAATTCACACAACAAATCTTGAAAATGCAAATATTGCATTGAAAACAAATTCAGAAATTAAAAATTATTTATTTTAAAATTAATGCTCAAAATCATCTAGAGTGACACTTCATTTTTAAAAAAATCATTACAATAACCTATCTAGATCTCGATATATATATATATCACCAAATAGGTAACAAAAACTTAAAAAAAATCTACAACCCAAAGAATCTCGCCACATAGGTAACAAAACTAAAAAAAAGTTCTACAACCCAAAGGAATCTCGCCAAATCGGTAACAAAAACTAAAAGAAATCCTACAACCCAAAGGAATCTAGACAATTAAATAAGCAAATGGGAATAAAAACATTTGGGTTATCATTATATGACATCATTGTAATTTGTTATTATTATTCTCTCTCTCTCTCTCTCTCTCTCTCTCTCTCTCTCTCTCTCTCTCTCTCTCTCTCTCTCTCTCTCTCTCTCTCTCTCTCCTGCTATTATTCCTTCTTCTTGTCCCGAGTCCCTTTCATCTGACACTGCCAAGGCAGAAAATTCCCAAGACCATTCAAATTTTGCCACGTGCAAATGAATAACCGCTTAGAAGCTGCCAAGTGGCCATGACTGAGGCGTAGCAAGCATCCAAGCGGTGCCCTTGAGCTTCCATCCCGCCCTCCTCCCTTCTTCCTTTTTTATGAAGGTAGGATTTGATTGCTTCTTCCTGCATTTTATAGCAAATCCATGGATGCATTCCCTTTCTAGAACTCCAAGACTTCATCTTGGTGATCGGTCAGCCCAAAGTTCCTGCCTTTACTGAAGCTGCACACAAGAAATTCATTCTGTTTTTTCTGTTCCTGGAACATTCTGATTCAAGCCTATTCCGTACATTTAGGGCATGATTTGGTGCTGTATGAAGCAGATTGCCCTGATGCTTTTAATGTGAATCCAGATCTAAGTGGTGGGTGGCTGGAAATTTTGCTTTGTAGTTGAGAAAGAGGGGATTAAGGCAGATATGACAGAGGAAAAGTTTAATCTGAGAAATCCTGCGGTCAAGCGAATTCTGCAAGAAGTCAAGGAGATGCAGAATAATCCTAGTGATGAGTATCTCAGTATGCCTTTGGAGGTAATAAATGTTTGGAGTTGTAACCCTGAACTGAACTTATTTGTGTCATTATCTTCACTTTGAGAAAGGATTCCTAGCAAGGTTAGATCTTTAATAATAGTTCAAGCATTTTCCAAGGTAAACATTTTCATTGTTTCTGATCATATTAGCATTTTGCATTTTGGCATAGCGAAGCATTCTGGTTTTATTTTATCTTATTTAGGTTGTTATGATGGAAGGCTTGCCTGAGGAATGTTCCAGCAGAGCCTCACAAATTTGAGGAGTCTGTTAATGGTGCGGTATTATAGATAGTGTCTAGTTTCTAGAAGAGGAAGCTTGTTTTATCATGGTTGGATTTAGAAAGCGTTACATTTGGACTATGATAAAAAAACAATGTAGGATGGCAGATGCGGATGCAGAAAAAGATCCATGGAAGATCAATACGCAATCTAGCAATGGTTATGGCTACTAGATAAAGGGGAATGGTTTCTATAATGACCTTTATTGGCTGTAAGCATTTTTTGAAAAGTTACTGCAAGCTCGTTAGGGTGAGATATAAATTCTGAAACTTACCTGAACCGCATGTTTAACAGACATCACATATTCAACTTTCTTTAAGAATCTAGAAAAGGATTGGTAATAAAGATCAATCGATTCCAAATTTCAACTACCAAGACTTATTGGGTTTATAATAGGAATGAGTTTCCCCTTGATACAAAGTAGCAACAGAATTTTATATTGCAAATAACGAAATTGGAACTTCAAGTTGGTACTAAACATTCAAAAAAATCATCAAATATTAACCTAGAAAGACTATTTCATTTTACCCTACACAACCTTAAGATGTGCTGTGAAACGTTTTTATGCATCATTCTCTATGATAAATTCATATACCAAATCGATCAAACTTTTGACCAGCCAGCAATAACAAATTTGTGTGGGCATGCAAATTTCTGATTTTAGACTTTTATGGTTTACCGGCAGGCTAATTACTTCTAACTAATAAAGGTGGCCTTTCATTCCAATAGCTACAAAGTGGGTTTACAGTCAAGTATGATGCCAAAGGTTCAATTGACAAGTACAAGGCGAGGGTAGTGGCAAAGGGATATGCGCAAAAGGCGGGCATAAATTTCAACGAAACGTTTGCTCCTGTTGCCCACCATTAGGTTTGTTCTTGCTTTAGCAACTCACTTTGGATGGGAGACACATCAAATGGATGTAAAATCCGCCTTTCTCTATGACTATGTTGATGAATAGATATTGTTGTAAAGTTACCTTTACAAGCTTTACTTCCAGCGCCACCGGCGCCAACATTTGTCCCCAGCGCCCGCAACACCCCTGCTGCTCCCGGCCCCACTGGCGCCAGCGCTGCTCCCAGCACCACTGTGACCAGAATCCAGCCGGCGCCAAGTTCCTATGGTTGAGAATCTTTGATCGGTTCTAGCGAAGTCCAGAGAGCTCAGATCGATGTGCAATCACCTCACACGATCTAGGCATGATTAAAGGAAGCCTGGGGATCAATAATTTATAGAGAGAGAAAATGACTTTCTAGAGAGAGAAAACGTGCCTTACCAGCCTGGGTAGAGTCAAGGTGCAGAAGCAACAAGGCACGGAGTGGACCATAAAGTGGGCAATCAAACGATAAATCCTTTGGCTCAGGGAGCCCTGATACCCTTGCGGAACTGATTAAATCTGGAGCTCAAGGAGCTCAACACAAAGTGCATCAAGGACAAATCAGGAGCTCAAAGGAGTTCCAATGTTAGAAGTCAGAAGCGACAGGGGCGAACATTTCACAGAAAGGCCTCTATCACCAGTTAATAAGGTTCTTGGGTTCTACGAAAGCGATATAAAACCTACGCTTTTCCCAGACAAAGTGATATTTTCAAGTTAAGTAATTTTTCAGTACAAAGAGTTGAGCCTCCGACTTGTGGTGTGCCAGCTTCAATGTTAATAAAAAGTGGCCAGTAAATTGAGTACTGTGCCAAGTAGCTCAAATGTATAGTTACTTTAATTGGGAGACACCTTTACTTTAATCTGACATCTGATGAGGACATCAGATTTTATAAAGGTGGGGTGGATGTTGTAAAGTTACCTTTACAAGCTTTACTTCCGGCGCCAACATTTGTCCCCGGCGCCCGCAACACCCCTGCTGCTCCCGGCGCCAGCGCCACTCCCGGACCACTGTGACCAGAATCCAGCCGGTGCCAAGTTCCTATGGCTGAGAATCTTTGATCGGTTCTAGCGAAGTCCAAAGAGCTCAGATCGATGTGCAATCACCTCACACGATCTAGTCATGATTAAAGGAAGCCCGGGGATCAATAATTTCTAGAGAGAGAAAATGACTTTCTAGAGAGAAAAAACGTGCTTTACCAGCCTGGGTAGAGTACTTGGTATGAGGGGAGGTGGCGAATCCCACCAATACTACAGGGGAGTGCGGGTTGCGACTCAGGGTGAGCTTCAACCAAGTCTCAGCCTCCCTTGCTGGAATGTTGTCCTGGCACTCGCCTTGGCATGCCAGCGCCCCGAAGACTAGGGTCGGTCACACACTTGAAATGTAACCTTCTCAGATTTATTAATAAAGTGGGGATTTTCTCAAACTGACTCTGATTACCTTCTGGGTTTCAGTGTCTGGTAAAAGCGCCAGTTGTAAGGCCGCTTCAAACTTTTTAATTTGGCACATAGCTGAGGGTTGTATCCCGGGACGCCAGCGGTATGTCGTCGGGACCATTCGGTCCCTGGCGCCAGCGGTATGCTGTCGGGACCATTTGGTCCAGGAACTGGTTGTCTCAATATCTGTCGCGGCTTGTGGTTCTGAGTGTTCCTTGCATGAACGTGAATGGGTTAAGCTCTTGGGGAACGGGCTCTAACCTGTCGGTTGAGTTGGATGGCTTGCTTGGGTGGAAGTTACCTGTTTATGGCTGTCCAGTCTGGCATGGCGCCAGGTTGGCTTCCAGCGCTCGTGATGAAGCTTTCAGTTGGTTAAGTCTGATCTTTGTTGGCGAGTTGGTTGCTTGTATGTCAAGTGGGTTTGAATGGCAAGAGTTGAAGGCTGGGAAGCTAAGTCGTGGTTCTCGGCTCTCTTTGGGATGCCTGCGCTACAGATATATTTTCCCCAACCCAAAGGATTTGTGGTGAAAGGGAGAGAGCATCATCTATGTCCTCTCATTAAGGCTTTGTATGGACTTAAGCAAGCTCCAAGAGCTTGGTACTCAAGAATGGATGAGTACCTACATTCCCGTGGTTTCACAAAGGGTAAGGTTGATCCCAACCTTTATATCTTGAATAAAGATAGGAAGTAATCTAAGCAAATTGTCGAAGTTAAGAAGACTTTATCTCAAGAATTTGAGATGAAGGACTTGGGACAAGTCCATTAGTATCTTGGTTTAGAGGTGTGGAGGCTCCCACACTTGCTCTTGCTCACACAAAGCAAATTCATATACAACATGCTTGAGAAATTCAATCTTATGGACTGCAAACTTGCTGCAACTCTAGCAGAGATTAGGTTGTCCACATTAGATACAAATGAAAAAAAAGAAGTTGACAAGAAAAAGCAGCCTACATTGGCATTATCCTTTACCGAAGCTAAGTATAGAGCTGCAACAACAGTCGCTTGCGAATGTGTTTGACTGCGCACCTTGTTGGAAGATTGTGGTTTGCATCAATCAAATCCAACGCAGATTTAATGGTGTCTACCACGAGTTTGAGACGTCATATTCACTCCCATGAGTAGTTACATTTGTTGGCTATTCATTTGTGCAATACAAGCTTTGATTTTTCTCTCTCAATTTTAGCTTCCTTTTTCTTGAGGATTGTTGTTCTATGGCTGTCTACTATTTTCCAGATTTGACAGTGTTCAATGTTCTTGATTGTTAGCATTTTAAATTCAGCCCAATAACATTTGAAATCACCTACAAATAGTGGAGGTGGTGGTGGAGATGGAGCGAGGAGAGCAAGGTAGAGCAGCTAGGGCAGCTAGAGAGAGAGAGAGAGAGAGAGAGAGAGAGAGAGAGAGAAAACAGTGTGGATTAGCTTGTCAATGTCATAGTGGGGATTGCAGTGCATGCATGATAGAATTTTCTTCTCAATATTCTCTTTAAAGTATAAGTTTTACATACCTGTCATATCTGGAGTGTTTTCAACTCATATTACCTTTCTTGGAGTCAAAATCATAGTGTACAATTTTTTTAAGAATTAGAAGATTTGAGATGAGAGTTTATGTTCGTTAGTTGATGAAAGATGCACATCTATAGCTAACTTACATAGTCAATGATGTGATGCATATTTCTCTTCTCCAGCATTTTCTAGTAAGGAAATTTTGTCATTTCAAGACGACATTCCAATGATGGGATGACAATTTTAGTGTTGTAGCAAACCTTTGGAAGTGTCTTGATCAACAATTCAGACTCATTGCTGTTGTTTGTGATGTACTTTTGTGAACAAAATGATATTTGGAACATAGATGCACAGAAACACGTTTCTGAGGAGACGCGTTTCTTAGACCAGAATCGTTCTAAAAAAAACAGTATATAAATTTTTTTTTGCTCCTCTTCACGGCCAGAATCGCGCCAGCCGTGGAGGAGGTTAATTTTTTTATTTTCAGCTACAGGTGTCCGATCGAGGCGTGTGCATAGTCGGCAGGTTCAGGATGATGCAGTATGGTTTTGAAGATTCAGCATGGTTTTTGTTCAGCATGATTCAGCATTTTTGTTTAGTTTGTTTTTGTTCAGCATAATGCCCCAAAATTCTCCCTCCCCTCTCTCTCTCTTTCTCTTTCTCCCTCATTATCTCTCTCATTATCTGAGAGAGATAATGAGAGAGAGAGGGAGAGAGAAAGAGAGTGAGAGAGCGAGTGAGAGAGAGAGAGAGAGAGGGGAAGGAGAATTTTGGGTCATTATGTTTTTTTATAAATTTTTTATATTAAAAGGAGCAATAGCGTAAACCTGGGAGTTAATGCACCTAAACTAGACCATCCTACACCCGAAACACGGAAAACACAGTAATAATGCTCTTAATTAGAGCTTTCATCTGATACCCTTCAAAATTTAAGGGTATCAGATGAAATTGCCTAAAAAAAAACCAAAAATAAAAAATAAAAAAAAACGTTTCTGGAATTTTTTTGAAATTTTCAGAAACGCGTTTCTGAACCGCATTTCTGAACGTGATTCTGAAACGCGTTTCAGAAATGCAGTGCATCTATGATTTGGGATACATCTCATATCATATATGGTACAGATTTATCTACATGGAAATTCTGCTTGGTTTGTCCTTTGTAGAATCTAATTCTTTCTCTGTGTGGAATCTGCAGGATAATATTTTTGAGTGGCATTTTGCAATACGAGGACCCCAAGATAGTGAATTTGAAGGAGGAATCTACCATGGACGCATCCAATTACCTTCTGAATACCCCTTCAAGCCTCCAGCATTTATGCTTTTGACTGTATGTTACTGATCCTACTGCAAGGCATCAAATATTGAGTGATAGTGAAGAAACATTTTCAAGGAATTTATACTGGGTTCAGCACACTTTAACAATTAACTTCATCTAAGTTGTTTCTATGTCGACCATTGTGCTAAATCTCCCAGTAACTTTTATGTTTTATCAACCAAGCATGTTATGTATGATAATTGGCATCACTGTTTTTTATTTGAATATGGTATCTATTATATTTTGGGTGAGCTTCTTTGTTTTAAATGGTTGTATGGCCTACCCTGTTGTAGCACGCTTTTACTTTAGATCCCCATTGAACTTATTCCCAATAATTAGCTTATGATATCTGGATTATGTAGCTTGCCAAAGTTGGCTGTGTTTCTCTGAAGTGTTACCTAGAGAGATTAATCAGCTTTTGTTTACAAATCTGACTGCATGATAGCCGAATGGGCGATTCGAGACTCAAACCAAAATTTGTTTGAGCATATCTCAGCATCACCCCGAGCATTGGCAACCATCATGGAGTGGTGAGTGTTTCTTAAGTTTGTAAGATTCACTTTCCTCTGTGTTTTTCTATTGGAATGTGGGGTTTATAGAATGCTCTTAAATTTGAACTATTTCTTTGTTCATTTTGAAAGTATTCTGTCTTTCTGTGCTTAGCACTCTTAATCACTAACTTAAGAACATTGTCTTGTTGGATTAAAGCAGCTATAGTGTATGTGATTGATTGCATTGAAGTAGTTTTAATCATTATTTCTCATCTGCTTCCTCATGTTTATGCGAGCTAATATAGTAGAGACAGCATTGCAAAAGACAAATGTTGTATTTGTATTTTATCTTTGGTTTGAAGGTTTCCGTTTCACTTGGAAGTTTCTTCTTTATTGCAAAATCCCTGTTGACATAATCTATTATGTGTTTTGTACTTTTAAATGTTATTGGCTATGTAAATCTCAAGCTGTTAACTGACTTTTCTTCTGACAAGATTTGTATTCAAATGTGCAGTCCGTACTGCATTGGTTGCGTTGATTGCATTTATGCCCACAAAACCGGATGGAGCACTTGGTTCTTTGGATTACGCAAAGGAAGAAAGACGTGCCCTTGCTATCAAGTCGCGTGATGCACCTCCAAAATCTGGAAATGCAGACCGCCAGATGTTAATTGATGAGGTGTGCTTGTTTTAGTAGCTGAAAATGGTGTTGTTCATTCATGTTTAATTCTCTTTTGATTTTTTGAGCATTATCATTCCAGAAAAATCACATTCTGTACACACTATGTGATTGTCATGGCTCAAAATAATTGTCAAAGTACTGTTTTGCAGCACTGTTGATTTATTAGTTTCTTCCTGTTCTCTTATTCTTGGAAGCCCATAACAAAAAGTTCAATATATGAAAGGCTTCATATGGTACTGAGCTTTATTCCAGGTTCCTGGCATTCTAAGAGAACGTGGGGCTGTCAATGTCCTAAGGCATCGAAACTTTGTGAACTTCTGTTTTTATTGATATTATTTTATTTTGTCTTGTTCATTTCTGTCCTGCAGTAAACCAAAGGAATGACCCTTGTGCTTTGGTTGTCACAGTAGATGAACGTCGGATGAGCCTTTTTTGAGGGTGTCTTGTCATGGGCTTAAAGGACAGCATTTTTATGCTGTATGATTCCCTCAAAATTGAAAATTAAAAAACTCCAGGTTTTTGTGTGGGATGATATGAGTACCTTACGTGAGGGAACTTGTACAGGGGCTGCATATTTGAATTACTGTTATCTCTTATGGGAAACTAATCTATCAATCTTGAAACCTACCATTCTGGGGAATGGTACTCTTTTGTATTATTCAGTTGAGTGATAAATGAAGTAATGATCCTATAAAGCCTGCAAGCTTTTGCAGTATCGAGTTGAAACTAGTCATCGTCCATTGCAATCACTGCAACACATCTGTTCTTGTACTGTCTGGTAGACTTTCATTGCCTAAAGGTCGTCAGAAGTCCCTCCAATTCAGAATTTTTAACTTGCAAAGTTAATAGTGTACAAATGAATATTCATTACCTACAGTCGTCAAATCTTGTTGTGTCTTCAGATTCATGAACAAATGATGAGGACTGCCCCTCCTGTTCCAGACATCACATCACAACCTCCAGCAGCAGTATCTGATAGCAATTCACAAGATGTAGATAACAATAGTATGAATTATGGCGAGAGTGCTCCACAGGTGGTGGATAACATTCATGAACTTCATGTTAATGCAAATGCTGGTCCAATTGCTGTAAGTTTTACTGCTGGTTTTAGTCTTTCAACAAGAGCTCCGGCTGCACAACAAGAACCAAATTTAGCAGCTGTTGCAAGGGCCGCGCCACCCATAGAAACTCAACCGGCAGTGGTAATACATCAGCAACCATCCGAGGATCGTGGCTTGACACTACTAGCGATTGGTTTGACAGTGGCTATTCTAGCCCTCGTTGTCAAAAAAATTCTGAAATCATATGGGTGGATTGATGCATGAGGCAAGGTATTAATAGCTTAGCTCTTGCTAGATGTAGGCTGATGTATGGTGTAATGAGCCCAGAAAGTGGGACCTGTAAATGTTTTTAACATCATTTGAAACTTTTCTGGCAAAGAGTGACAACTTGGTCTTCACATTCAATGATTATGCCATTGCATAATTATTTTGCTGCTCTGATACGTAAGCAAGCCTTAACTACTAGTTTCTTTTTCCTTTGGGATTTTACTCTTCTCAATTCGGGGTTTTGATTTAATTTCCTGCTTGCACACTTCGTGATACAAAACTTCCTGATTAGAAATTTCACTGTAAAAGAGGAGTTGCACCATCATTTAAATTTCTTTCCTAAATTTTCTAGATATGGAATTGAACACCCCCTTGGAAAACCCTAAATTAAATGACTACCAAATTGGCCATTCAACGCTACAGAAAAGGCTGAGATTCTTTCATTATTCACCCCATAAAGATTGTCTCCTATTTAAGCCAGTTGCCATTTTGCTAAAATGCAGTTTTGCTTAATGTTTGGTAGTTGGTATGTCTTCGTGTTAATTCATTTTTGTGCAGTTGCATGCTTGCCTGAGCTCATGTTTTAATTTTTTAATCCACAACGTTATAACCAAGACTGTAAAGTAAGTGCCAAGTCAAGGGGAGACTCAAATTTG
This sequence comes from Diphasiastrum complanatum, assembly GCA_029204225.1. Classification (NCBI taxonomy): domain Eukaryota; kingdom Viridiplantae; phylum Streptophyta; class Lycopodiopsida; order Lycopodiales; family Lycopodiaceae; genus Diphasiastrum; species Diphasiastrum complanatum. The sequence goes on along the minus strand of CM055106.1, from coordinate 4,123,023 downwards.
GGTCATTTGTTAGCTGGAAGCAAAGCGAATGATTTTGATGTTTTCAGTACTTTTGGTTCTTTAGTGCTAAGCCATCATCATGATTGAGTCTTCACCTCCGGAGAGTGATATAAACTCGGGTACGTTGGTATTGATACAAATGTATGAAAGCTAATGTGGATGTATGTTTGTGCGTCTGATTCATAGCGACGTTTTCCTGGAAAGAAAATGAAAACAGCGTTCCAAAATGGTTTTAGAATCTCAGAGCATTTTGCATTAGAATGTTTTTTGAAATTTCTTGTAACATTTCATAGATGAGCTTGGGAGATTCGATACTAGGAGTGAAAGGAATCATATAAAAAGGATTTTAAATGGACCATGGACAATTTCAAGTTCAACAGATTTGAGTTTTTCATCAGTTTTGGCAGAGTGACGACGTTGGATTATTGTAACGACAACAACTGAACTTCAACTATAAAATCTAACGTCATTAAATTATTGACATATATTTTGTTCTCTACAGCTAATCACAATCAGTGATGCTAAATAGAATGTGACCAGCAGCAACATATTCTGACTTAATCAAACATAATTGCAGTAATTGTCGATTGTACATTATTGTATCACATTAATTTCATTGTGACAACTTACAAAAGCAGTCAACTTCCAACTTGTCCATGAGAACTCTAGCAGGCCTATTTACATATTTGTTTCGACCAACAAACGTTTACACAACACCATGACACTGCATCTGGTTTTGCTGCAATTATGTGTGGCCGAATATTACCAAGTATTTTCTTAAAATAGTGCAACTTGAAGTATGGAACCAAAAGCCTTTGATTATGACATTTCCAATGGGCCTATCATGGCACAAATATCATCATCCAAACAGACATACTTTAAAAATTGAATAATGGTTAGGACAAGCGTTTCAATGCAACTGACCATATGTCAAATATCAATGCACTCAACATCATACCCATGTTTGAGCACCATGTCGAGAAAGTGTTGACCCATTTCAAATCAAGCCCTTTTCTCTCAAATATATACCCAACAATCTATTAGAGATCTTATGGAAGAATAATGCAACCACTCCAAATTGAGTGAGCAATCTACAACTATGTTGTCCATAGTGGTAAATGTCTCGAACCATTTTGGCACCAGTGTTGAATTACATAGCTCAATCTCTTTTCCATTTATTGCACTTACATTACACTATGGATTCGACATCTTGAGAATTCCATACTTTTTATCCACTCACAACTAGTACTTGGTGTTAAAGTACATTACTTTAGGACCCTAAATGGATCTACACAAGATCCACAAGAGTGATTGGATGTTCGCCAAACAATCTAAGCTAGACACAAAAAATGATCTAGAATAGCAATTTTGCACTTAACAAGCAAGAACAATCATAAAGCATTGATCAAATATGAAAATCCGAGTTCACACATGTGGGGTAGAGGGCTGCAAATAGAGAATGGAAATAATATCGCTTTGATTGCATTTGGATCATCAAAACTCAATACAAATGTGGAGGAGACTCGAGATTGCCAATGAGCTCTCAAAAATAATCTAAGTGTTTACTATGGAGGATCCACTACATAGAAAAGCATCTTCTTTTGTAAAGCTAGGTGAATTTCTGGCATGTAATAAGGAAGTTGATTTGGCTTTCTTGTTCTAATTTTCCATTCTAGCCTCATTCCTAGAGTCATGCCAAGTAGGTGGCTAGTTGGTCGATTTTCTCCATAAATCTAGGATTTAGGTCCTATAAAGTAGGAATCACTACCAAATTGACTTGACCCACTTTTTAGACTTGATCTAACCTACACTAGGATAGGTTTCCCACGTGGCTCCATGGCCTCACTTATGTACATTACATTATTTGACATAGCTAGATTAACACAGACAATTTTTCACACTTGGTTCTTGCATCAATCCATTTTCTATCAATAGTACTAGAAGGTGTGTGTCTTCTTCGTCTAGAAAAGACACATCATATGTGTGATACATAATATGTATACAGGGATCCTCTATCTACATACCTGATGACACCTTCAAATAGCAACAGTTCTTGTTTAAGATGAAGAGATAGCAAATGTTCAACAGTGCAGATACAAGATTACAAACATCACCAAATTTGAAAAAGATGGTGACCTACACAGATGAATGTCATTTAAACAAAGTTGTCATCAATATGGACTACAAAACCTCTCACGGTCAGCCACCTAAATACTAGCCACATGTCAGAATGCTGTTTTTATTATGCTGAAAAGCACAGTTATAATTTTATTTAGGAATTAATTCATATTTTGATAGTGTAGACTATTTGCCTGATACAAATACAAATGTCACATTTTTTGATGTGTAGACGGAATCGGTACAAAAATATGATTCTGATATGTTGATTTGCTAAGGTTGTTCCAATCAAATGGCGTAATCAAACCCAATAATAGAGGAGTTGGTTTTGCATTTGTCCTCACACCTACATTTGTAGAAAGTCTTTTCCAATTCCAGATACGAGCTTGGTGCAAGTTCATCCCATTGAAGCCAATCTCAAAGTGACATCTGGTTTGATTGTAACGCTTTTGCACAAATTCCAACAGAACTTTGTAAGAAGCTAATACTACTAGTTTTGAATCTATCTTTGTTGGATACTCTTGGAATCATAAAGCTTATAGGATTTAGAATCTAGCAACTAAGAAGACTACTTTTAGTAGAGATGTTATCTTTCTTGAAGATTCGTTTGTTAATCTCAAGGGAGAGGAGAAACTTACAAATGTCGAATCAATACATGATATTGCATCAAGATCAATCTTGACTATACTCCAATCAATGATTCGGAAGACAACTCGACACAACCGCAACAACAGCAGCCAAAAAACCCAATTCTTCAAAGATCAAATCAAAATAGATTTCCTCTCGGTAGATTTATCGACAACTCCATAGCCATATGTTACTTTGTCAAGGAGCTAATCGATTATTCTGAGGCAAGCTCTAACCCAGATGCAGATCAATGGAAATCAACAATGGACAAAGACTATCAATCTCTTATAAAAAACTAGACATGGACTGTTACAGACCTACCAGTTGGTAAGAAAATCATTTCTTGCAAACGAGTTTATCTGATTAAGTACAAAGTCGATGGATCAGTTGATCAATGGAAGGCAAGATTAGTTGCTAGAGGATTATCTCAAATCCTGAATGTTGATTATACAATATAACCATTGGGCTCTCACTAGTGTATGATTGATCTTGGTGTTAGTAGCTAAATGATACTGGTGTGACTCCTCTATCTCTTGTGAGTGATTGATCCATAGCTTGGGGGCTAGATTCGTTTGCTCTAGATTTGGTTGGGTTGGTTTGTCCACCATCCACGATCCCCTTTTGTTGCTTTATTGTGGTTTCGTTAGCTATTAAATTCTTGGAGAGGGACTTTATAGAGACAGATCGCTAGCCAGTGTGTGGGAGAATACATGTATTTGTTGTAGAGAAAGAGGAGAAGAGAAAGAGAAAGAGAAAGAGAAAGAGAAAGAGAAAGAGAAAGAGAAAGAGAAAGGGAAAGAGAGAGTAATGCTCAGCCAAAGGAGGAGGAGGCTATAGTGATTTGATATTGTCAAGAGGCACATGATTAATCTTATTAATGCCCACCGTCTGATTGTAGCCCTAACAGAAGGAGCAATCTCTACCATTCAATAGAAGCTTGTAGTGCAAGTTCTTGAAAACAATGAAAAGGCCCTCTTACTTACAAATGTGATATAGTAAAGTAGAATAATGCACAAGTTTAAGTTGTCAAAAATATCGGTATTTGTTACAATCTATACATTCAAACATTGTGTTCATTCTTCGTATCTCTTACATTGTCAAACATGAAGACAATTGATGGGTTAATCCCATACTTGCAATACAAGTATAATGTAGAAAATCAAAATCCATTCAATCCAATGTGACAAGTTTGGCTCCTGCTAAAAGTGGATGGATGCCTTTCATTGTGAACATTTCTAGTCTGTGTAGATTGCAATAACGAACACCAACAAGAAATTGGTGACTTACATTTCCAATGGCGCTTTCAATGTTTGATGCACATCAAAATTGCATCGCAGAAAGCGTTTTCTCCAATGACAAAAAAATGAGTGAATCTCTTTAAGTATTGGAAACTTTGAAATTTGTACATACAAAGACACACTTGGGCCTTCTTCATATCACACCACATTAAGGGGATCAAAGGTATGGATGGGTTGGCTGAATTTGTCTTTATCTAACATGACAATCCAAATGTGTATGTTGTATACTGCACTCATTATAGAGAGACATAGTCTTGATGAATGCATCTATTTGGGCATTTGACAATCTGGTAATTTCCTTCACATCCATAACAGTTAATGGGTGGTTGGTTTCTAGCATCCCAAAGTTGTTTGTCATAGATTGGAACAAGTTCACCATTGTAACTATGCCTCGTGGAGCATTTTTTATTATATCCTCTTGATTTGACCAGGACTTGAACTTGAGACCTTTGCTACAAGAACAAGTGTTGCAACCATTGTGCCAAGTCCACGGGATCACCATTGTAACTATTAACATGGTGAACTTATAACTCGTTAGTTACGTTGGACCTATTTTGTCTATCATTGCAACCCTTGCAAACCATGCTTAGGGATCATGTCACATTACCCTAATGCTAGGATGTGTTAGCTACTTGTCTCCACAAATGCAACAACTAGGGAAAGGGATAAATTAGTCTTTTGAGATGACATCTTAGAGCATCTTTCCATGCGACCCCCGCACCTATTCAAAGTGACATCAATAATAGGTGATGAGTGAACATCAATCCTTTCCACAAACTTTCATGGCCCCCTCAACCCATGCTATCTCTCTGACCTAATGCTTGGTGATGGTGTTGTTGCAAACTTGTTACAAAAGAAGAGAGGTAACCTGCTTGGCAAGTCAGGTCACTTGTTCAAGTTGCTTGCTACATGCATGGCAATGCCTGTTGCAGCAACCTCGATGCGTTCACCCGCTCACCCGTTTTCCTTGATGACATATCAATTTCCATGGTGACATCAAGAACGAGCGAGGGGGTTTGCATAGACAGATGCCCTTAATGCATGTGGCCACCGAGACAAACACCAAGAGATAAAGGAGTGGCCATGTGGCTACCCTATGAGATCCTTCTTTGAATCCTTAAGGGCCTTCATGGACACTATGCTATCTATTGATTGCATTGATCTCAAGGTGAGAGAGAGAGAGAGAGAGAGAGAGAGAGAGAGAGAGAGCTCTGCCATGGATGTGGATCCAAACCACAAGAGAGGTGGGGAGAAAGGGGGGAATGGGAAAGGGAATGGGCATGGGCATGTGGGTGCTGGAGCTCCAGGCGGACCTCTCATCATGTCCGGATACAAGTCGCCTCTCATCTCCGTCTCAGGCTTCCGATCATCCTCTCTCAACCTGCTGGCTGCTCTGCAATCTCAGCTCCTCAATTCTTGCCTTCAAATCCCTGATGATGATGAATCTGATCTTCTGGTTGAGGACCTCAAAATCCTGACGGATGCGCAGCTTGTAGAGCTGGCTTTGGAGGAGGCGCTTCAGCCCAAGGGAGGCGGCTATGGCCATGGCGATGGTGGCGATTCAGCTTCTCTTGAAGTAGTTCCTTACGATCCTGAATCATCCGCAAACCACCAGGTAGAAGTTTTCCGTGGAAGAAATGAAGGAAGCTTGCAAGGTGTGGATGCATCAGGGTTAGGGTTTCACTCACCATTGTGTGGGAGAAATGAAGAAAGCATGGGAAGTATGGATGCATTAGGGTTGGGGTCTCAGTCACAAGTATGCGAGCCTTCGAGTAGAATTTCTTCTGGGGAAAATGAGCCACAGCACTCATCTGGATTGGAAGTGATGCGCCTGCCGTGTGCGGATTTAAGCATAGATGAGATGTTGCAGGCAGACGGAGGCAGCACTGAAAAGGAAGCACAGAAGAGGGTTTCGGAAAATGAGCCAATTAACTTGCCAAATGTTCAGCCTGAGGAACGTCCACTGAAAGGTATGAATTCAGATCAATCTTGCTGACATATTTCTGTCGTTCTTGAATATTCCCATATAACTATATACTGTATGCCAAAGTTTGCCGTAACCGCAGGCCACAGAAACATACAATCCAGGAAAGACGCAGACAATCTCTACCTAGCAGTCTTTCTGGTTGCTGATTTTGTTACTTCTTGCTAACTAGCTTGTTCTAGGTCAAAGTTCAAACTTACAAGCCAAGTCATAGAGCTTAGTGTACAAGGGTTTAGTGTCTGGGTGACAACTTCTTAAGAGCACTTGTCTGACCGACTTGGTTTGCTGGTACATGGCCTATATGCCTTCCTCGTGAATGACTTTGTGGATACCCGATTACAGATCCATCTCTGTACACATATGTTTACAATTATAATTCAGATGTAAGTAGAACGGTGATAGTGCTGTAGATTTACCAGGTATTGATTTGAGATGACATGATTGAACATATCTTGATGACACAAAACTCTTCTATTGTAAATCTCCATCAGAAACTGAAAACTGCGGCAAAGCTGCACTTGAAGGGGATGACGTAGGTAAAGACAAGGAAATCAATGAAGTTGATGCTGAAGGTCCTCAGACTGACCCTCCGAGTATGAGTGAACTGCAGCAGAAAAGGAAAAGGGGCAGGCCTTATGATGTATTTGCTCGGGGGCCAGCACTGGAGGTGGATGCAAGAAAAGAAGCAGCAGTAGCAAGGTTCAAACAACAGAGGAAAGCTGCCAAAAAAAATTGTCCCCTTCACTCATTGAGAGCAAAGAAGGAGAACGAAGGCATTAATACTAGCTTGGGCAAAATTCAGAATTTACGGGCATTAAAATTCTTCACTTCTTTCTTACAAGCGCCAAAAGCAACCACTTTAAGGAAAAAAGCTAAAGTTATAAATCCCTCAGAAGTTATCCTTTGCATTGAATTTTATGGGAATATGAAAAAAAAGACAGTTACTCAGGAGCTTTTGGTTTTGGGAAGCCAGCCACTCACTGCACTTCGCGATCAGCTGTATTGTTTAACTGATGAGCTAGCACAAAGGGCAGGGGTGAAAGTTCCGTCTGGTTACTTTTTGATCGAGGACATATTCTACAATGATATGCGGGATAGCATGTCCACCAACTATAGCACCTCAATACTAAATTGGGTGAATCAGGAGGGTGAAGCGAAGCAAAAATGGAAGTCTTTAGGTGCTTCGGCACTTCGGAAAAGACAAAGGGTTGGCCTAGCAAGCTCTGACCTGGAAAGTAGGGAAAAATTCCCCGTGTTTAAGCAAGCTGACATGCATCGCACCTGCTTTTTGGATCTCCAATGTAGACTGGGTGCAGATTACCTGTATTGTCACCAGGGAGATTGTAAGCACATATTTGTGATAAGAGACCTGAGGATGGTACACCCTGCAGATGTCCAAAATGTGACGGCATATCCATTATTGAGATTCCCACCTGCTTTGAAGCACAGAAAATGCTCTATTTGTAGCATTTACCGAGCCAAAAAGGTTACCTTAGAAGATAAACTTGCACCTGACAGTCCTAGCTTTTTTTGTGAAAATTGTTATTATCTGCTGCACTATCATAAGGATGGAAGTCTTTTGTATGATGATTTCAAAGTATATGACTATTTTCATGAATGATCATGGTTTTCGGAGCCTCTGATTTCTCATTTTCTTTTGGAAGGATTGCAGTTTCAGGCTTTAATACCTGTCTTTTTTAATTTAATAGAAATGTTCTGACCCAAAAGGGTCGGAACGGATTTCTAAGCTCGTGACCATAGTTACCTGTTTTGGAACGACGTTCTGTTCTGAACAGGCCATTTTTTTTTCTAAGTATGTACTGTTTTTAAAGTTAAAATCTGTGAAATTTTCAAATTTTTTGCCTGGGTTCTTGGTATTCAAAGGGATGCTTTGAGAGATAGATAAAAACATGGAATCTCAAGAACGAGCCCCAAAAAGATTATTCCACAAAAAACCCTTCAATAACTGCATCTTTAGAATTGCTCAAAATGCAGCCAGTCCATTAGACAAGGAATTACCAAAGCTTATCTTCTCATTAAACTTCCCATCTAAGAAAATACACGTCGATCAAGAAAAGATATGGTTCATGAAATCCTGCATGGCTATAATTAGTACTTTATAATGTGAGACTGCAGTTTCATGTTCAAAGTGAATTACACTAGAATCTTCAAGATTTATACCAGATTACTGGCTCCAAATCTTGTGTGGAAGTCCTGACTTGGATAATTGTGCCAGATATGCATTGGCAACCCAACCCTTTATAATTGTACAATCTCAACCCATTGGCCCTTGAGTTGCCATTTTAATTACTCTCTCGGCATATCGTCACACTCGACCCGTGAGTTTGTTTATCTTTTGAAAATTAAGAATTACTATTTATAAAATTTGTGGGAAAATACTACAAGGAACCAAAGGTATACATCTAAGATGTATACGATATTTTATAAATGACCCATCTTAAGATAATTTTCAATTTGATTGGTAATCTTTATCTCTTCTTTACAAGAAAATATGGTTTTTTAGAAATAGGGCGATTACCTGGAATCAACTCAATCTTGTGATCTACTGACCTAGAAGGTGGTAAACCATGAAATAATTCTACTAGAAATACATCTTTGAATTCATTTATGATCTCATTCTTTTCAATTTGCTGTTGATCGAAATTCATCGAGTTACGAATTTAAAAAAATTCACAACTATTTAGATGCATTTCAGAAAAATCCAAAACGGATTGGCTAAACAAAGAATAAACTTCATATTGTGAATAAAACGTTTTGGCATTATATTAGCCATTGAAACCATCTTAGATGGAAGTACATATTTGTCTCCAAAGAATGTAATTATTTTTATCCCCCTCTTGAAATGAGAGCACACGCTTCTCAAAGTCAATATCAAGACATTTCCTAAATAATCACTCCTAGCCACCTAAAGCTAGATATATCTATGATATTCTAGGTTGAGTTTGTACACAAGACCAGAATTAATAGAATTATGAGTTGAGCCACTATCCACCAATATATTCACTTTTTGATCTTTAACTATGTCTTTCAAATGAAACAATACATTTGGCAAGATTGACATTCACACTCACACTCGCAATCAATAAGGTTAATTTTCAATTTTAGATTTTTCTTGGCATCTCAATTACTTGACCTGCGAGTTTCTTTTGCTCCAAGCAAAATTTCATGACCTGTCCAGGCTTGTTGCTAATAAAGTACAAACTCTCTCTCTCTCTCTCTCTCTCTCTCTCTCTCTCTCTCTCTCTCTCTCTCTCTCTCTCTCTCTCTCTCTGGTATTTTATGCTTGTAAATGGGCATCTTTTCCCATGTCAAGCTTCAGATCACAAGAAACTAGATATTTGTTGAACTATCTAAGTTCAATTTTCAAATCACAATAATACTACATTTAGTGCCCTTTCACCTACCATATGATATTTATGAAGGTAATTTGATGCCTTTAGATATACGAAGAGAGCTCTATTGAGATCACGTTGAAAGGTCCACATATGTCTGAATGTACAAGCTCCAGAATCTTTGTAGTTTTGTAGGAGTCTTTGACAAAAGGAGTACGTGACATCTTCTCTTCAAATATGCATCACAGGTCATCGAACTGGTTGCATTCGAGATGCTCACCCTTGTGATTGATCTATGATGGCTTGCTTAATATAGTGCCATTGAATTCATATGGCATAGTCTCTTGTGCCATAGAGTATCTGGCGAATCATCATGAGTCTGATGCACTTGATCTGTAGGTAGGCGTACCTTCAAGTGATATAGGTCGTCTTTTCTTCTACCTTGAGTGATCAGTGTACTGGTACTTGCATCAACGACGTTGCATGCTTTGTTTGAGAACGTTACACACATCTCTGCATTAGCTATCCTTGCCACTGATAGCAAGTCCTACTGCAGTGTAGCACGAACAAAACATCTTCGAGTCGTTTGTCTCTGCCGTTTGTGTTGAGCCATAGTGAACCAATACCATTCACTTGATGTCTATCTCCAAGAACGATAAATCTTGATGGATCTACACTTCAGAAATCAAACATGATCCGTCTTGATGTAACGAAGTTTGAGGTAGCTCCTGAATCAAAGATTACCTCCTGTGTGTCAGGTGTTGACACTACACACATGTCTGCACAAATGTAGGTGTCAAATTTTCGTGTGTCGATCTTTCTTCGCCCATCTTTGAGCTCTCTAGCTCCTCAACTTAGGACGAACTATTGTTGTTCTCTTGTCTGCTTTGAGCTGATTTGTTTCTTGGGTTCTGGCGACAGTCCATGGCTGCATGACCCTTTTTATGATAGTGGATACACTCGACTTTCAGATTTAGCCAACACAAATCGACAGTATGTCCTTCGCGTTTGCATCTCACGCATGTCTTCTTGTCTCCACTCTATTGTTTGTTTCTTTGTCTTTTCCTTGTTGCTATAGAGTGTTTGGTCAGAAGCATTGTTGTGATCAAGGTGCTCTCGAGCTTTGACTTCTTCTCGAATCTCGACAACAACCTTTTTGAGTATCATAGTAGGATCTTTTGCTAGCAGCATTCTGATTGTTTGGAAGGATCTTGGTAAGGCTCTCAACAGATATGTAAGTTGCTTCTCTACTGACACTGCATTTTCTGCTCCAAAATTGTGTAGTGAAAGGAATAGATCCTTCATCTTCCTAATAAAGGAAGTGAGGTCTTTACCATCCCATTGCAGGTTTGTCAGCTGATCTTCGAGCATCATGATCTGACTGCGTGATTTCATCTGAAATCTTGTGAGTAATGTATCCCACATCTCTTTTGCTTTAGAGATTATAGCCAGGTCAAGAGTTAGGCTATCCTTGATGGATGAAGATAACACAACTACTACCTTGTCATTCTTCTCCCTCCATTCACGTAGCTCCTTGCCTGTAGTTGTAGGCATCTCCTCGGTGCCATCTACCCAGGGAAATAATCCTTTTCCCTTTAGTATCAACGAGGTCTTAACTTTCCATGCTAGGAAGTTAGATCTTGATGAATCGAGAATTGTACAGATTTTCGATTGTATACTGCTTATTGAAGCCATTGCTGTGAATTGTGTTCTCACTTATTGATGGTTCTTTGTTTGAATGCTTAGCCTCCTGGATCTCTGTAGTGGGTTTCTTTCCTTGCCTAACATGAATCCAAGATCTAGTCAATCTAGCATCAAAGAGGCGGAGTTAGTTGTCACGCGGAGGTTCGTTCCCATGAGAGCGATAGTATAGTTCAGATTTTAACATGAATGGAGGATCTAACACTAACATCCATTAACACTAAGCATTAACACTACATCCATTAATCCTAAATCCACAACAATGATAGAAACTTATTCTTCTCTCTCTCCCTTTCTCTCTCACAAAAAGCATAAGAAATAGCAATCCCAATAATGATCAAATCCAACAATTAGCAAAATCCAAAGAAAGCATGAGGAATGGAGGAAAAGAAAGGAAGAGCAAGGACATTCATCAATCCATTTCTAAAGAGAACCAATCTGCTTTATTGAAATGAGAAAATGAACATGAGGAGCAACTCGAGTTGGTCCCTTTTTATAGTAGAGAGGAGGACCCTGGCCTCTGAATCCTATTGGTCCAGTCTTGTCTCTCTTTTTATTAAAATTTAAAAAAGTGTGGGAACCATCAAAATTGGAGGGAAACCCAACTTTATTCACTAACTTGACATTTAGGCCCTGCGACATTAAAAGTCTCGCAAAAAGGCCTAAAGTCCTTTTATTAACATTCTAACTAATCAATCAAATAACTATGTGATCATTGGGTTGGACTTACACACGCAAGGTGCCAAATCCCTCTCACTTATTAACTAGGGTTAGGGTTGCCTTGGAATCCGCAAACCTTTCAACAGTATCCCCCACCAAAACTGGTGGTGGTCCCACGACACATGCAATATGCAGTTATTGGAGACTTTTATTGGCTTCGTGCACCATCTTAATTAAATGATACTGCACCTTCTCCATAAAGTCAAGGCGTGCAGTATTGAAATCCAAATTATGCAGCAGGAAACAACGGTGGGCTCCGGCAATCCACTTGGAATTTGTCCATGAGGTGATTCTCCTTTCTTTAACAGCAGCCGCTCCTTTCCCGTGAAGCGGGATTCTCCCATCATTGCCGTACGAAAATACAGTCGAGCAATTGGCATCTGATCTTTGATTTGCTCTAAGGCCATCGACTTATTTGAATCAAATGCCAGGGTAGGAAGACAATCCTCCCATTTGGTTGCCACTAACACCAACAGAGTTAGATCTTTTGCAAACATTGCCGATTGTCACACCGTTGGATCCGGAGAGTGGACATACTCTCTCTGATATGCTTGTAAGGCCCGGTGGAAAGCCACTGAAATATTCTAGCTGTAAGGCTGGTGGATGATTGGCCAAGCGGACGTATGGATGGTGATTTTATCCATAGCCAATCCCAAATCTTTCCATTTTTTGTCTTCGCGGCATTGGCACGTAATGAGAATCTACCCGTAACTGGCGAGGGCTGGCGACATGACTCTTAATTGATTCTGGAGTTTTCTCAAAAACCGTGATTCTCCATGTCGGCTGCCCTCCCAATGCAGGTATTTTGTCCAATTCTTTGCCGGCCTCGATCTCGGAGGTCTTAAATTTGAGAACCCATCCACCATGCGAGGACTCATGTGGATGCTGCTTTAAGAAGGTCCGGATCTAGTCCTCGACGCTGATGGGCCTTCTGAATAAATGGCTTGTCCTTGATTAGGATGGACCCGCTTGTACTGCCAGTATAGTTGGCGGTTGATCTGCTAGAGAAGGAGCTCTCCCCTGGTCCATGCTCGAATCAACCCCTGTATCCATCTGTACAGCTTCTTGGCGCGAAGGGGAGAATTGCGGCATGACCGGGACGGAGATTTGTGGTCCGGCTTCCAACACTTGAGCGGCGGCTTTTTCATAGGCGTTGATGGTCTCTTTTGGCTTTGCCAACTCGGTGAAGCTGCTCCTTTGAACCTATCAAAGCGGCCTTGGAATCCCTGAAGGGCCACTTTGTATGTTTCCACTTTCTTGAACAAATATGCAATCTCCGTCGGTATGACCGGATGATCGGGTATTTGTGTTTGCAGATATGCATCAAGCTCAAGGGTGGTCGCATCCAGTTCACCGTGTGCGATCTTGTTCAGCCATTTGTAATTGCCCCTTCAGCAGCTGCACCTGTTGCTTGGCATCTTGCACTGTCTTATCTACCTGATCCTGTGCGGTTGTCAGGGCATTTTGTAGGGAGCTGATGTAGGTTTCCAAGCGATCAGCTTGTTGCTGGGCCAATGACTTTTTGCTTTTAGCCTTTTCTTCATGTTGCTTGGCTATCTTCACTTCTCGATCCAGCTGGACAATTTTCTGACTGATCAGAGTGTTTTCGGAACCTAAATCAGAGATCCTCTGCTCCATTTCCTTCTTTTTATCTAGCATAGACTGGATCACTTGCCCGAGTCTTGAAACTAACCCAAGAGCATCACCAGAATTGATAGTCGTGGAGGTGGCAGCAGTAGGAGACCCTGATGGTACTGTCCTTGGTAGGCATGGAATAGGTGCCAAGGTCTCTTCTTCTTCAAAAATATCCTCGTCTTCAAACCCTTCAGGCACCGTGGCGTTGAACTGCTTTGGTGGCTTTACAGTTGTGTCGACTTGAAGTGTGGGCTACCTTGTGTGGGTAGTTGCTGATTGGCATATTCGACACCAACAATAGCTTTATGGATATGCCCGAATCCTCTTCTAGGGGATTGGGGTTCAAAGGTGCTGGGCTCTGGGGCATTTCAAAGATTTCGGTGACCCCAAGGGGTTCGGAATCATCGAACATATCCATGAAGAACTGTGTGTTGGGTGAGGTTGCTTCGGTGTGCGGGGTGAGGCGGTCTGGGCAGCTGTGATGGGAATGGTAGGCCCAATGGTCACAGACTGTCCTTGTATGGGAGCAGAGGCAAGGGAAGCATCAAAGACGAGGGGAATGGGAAGTTCAGTGCGAACAACAGCAAGGGGTGAAAGCGCAACTGATGAGGTATGCCTAGTACGTCGTCGTGACGCGTAATCAAAGGGCTTTCAAAAACTTAGCATACACCATGCCGAAATTAGCATTTCTTAGTCAGTGTCAATCTCCCTAGGGCCCAAGACTATAAATTTTGCAATCGTCTACTAACAACTTGGGGAGATCCTTTTTGGGGATTCTAAGATTCCCAAGCCGAACACATCTACGAAACTTCTCAGACTTCCAGAGATTCCATACTTTTCAAGCCACATACATCTATAGAATTTCGGCCACCCACCAATAACTATGATCTCTCTCTCTCTCTCTCTCTCTCTCTCTCTCTCTCTCTCTCTCTCTCTCTCTCTCTCTCTCTCTCTCTCTCTCTCTCTCTCTCTCTCTCTCTCTCTCTCTCTCTCTACCATCAGCCTCTCTCTAAACCCCTCTTCTTTCACACCTTCCCCCCGTACTTCCCCCCTCTCCTCTATTTCAAAATAGAGCCTTCACCTCCTAGAAATTGAATATCAAATGCAAATGATTTGATTTTTTTTTGTTGACAACAACATATTGAACAGTCATCTTCAGAAATTGGAGTATCCAAGATAGTTGATTTAATATTCTCTAGCTGGTGATGTCTAGCAAGTTCAATATTCTAAGATTCACTTTGAATTTAGTGCTTGAGTCTAGCAAGAGTAAGACACACAAGTTCTACTTTAGTATTTCTTGCTCACAAACTTGAATGGGAGATAATTAGAACGTGACTAAAATTCTCTTTCCGTAGCTTCCTTTAGGTCCTTATTTATTTTCCAATTGAAATAGTTAGAACCACTATTCGCACAATGAATTTAAACATTCGACAATTCTGAGATAATCTGGTGATGTAATATTCATTTGATTTTGGCCAATTTTGTGCAATGATCGTTTACCTACACATACATACACATACACGTACATATACATACATACATGTATTTGTATGTGTATCTTAAGATTAATTGACAATGCATCTTAAGTTGAGAATAGGTAGAGATGCTACTATGCTTTCTACTTAAGGATTTGGAAAATAAAGTCATGCATGTGGAATCATTCAAGTGGTGATTAAAGTTTTTAATGATACACGCTCCCAGAAGGTTCCAAAGGAACTAACCACCAGTACAAGTAAAACAAGACTATTTTTATCATAAAATTTGAGCCATAATTTGCATAGTTTAGGGTTTATGATTGTAGAGTGATACAATGTTTAGGTCCTATATGAATCATTAAGTTGAAATGTGGGGTGGTATAGCAATATGTGCACATGAACGATCCGAACAAGGGAGCAAAGCAGTCGTCTACATATTATGATGGCTAAGGTGAGGCCGTGTTTTATTGTGTTGTTATTGTGATGATAAGTTAAGTTCCATTATTTTTTGACAAATAATCTAGGACTTTATTTGAGGGGGATATGACTGCCTTAATGGTTTATGAAATAGGGGGGGCGAAGATAGAACCGAGTTTGGAGGAGGCTAGGAACATTCTTTGGAAAATGTAGTATAGACTTTAGGGGGTGAAAAAAGAGGGAAAAATAGTTAAGTTTGTGGTTTAGAGTACGAGTAAGATTAGAAGTGGGTTAAGAAAATTTAGGGTTTGGGAGAGCAAAAGTGGTGATTGGAGTGGGGTTGGAAGGATATAGAAATGGGGTGTAGAGACATTTCGGAGGGAGTTTTATATGGCATTTTAGAAGGCAAAAGAGATGCATGACTTGGGAAAAACTAGTTTAGGGTTAGATTTTAGAGTTGAAATGTTTTTTTCACATATTAAAGTTATGTATGAAGTCAAATGGGAGGGAAAGTGAAAGGAAGGAGGGTGGAAACAAAATAATGTTGGGGTACGAAAGGGAGGGGGGATAGGGTAGACGGTCATCCCCCATTCAATTAGGGTAGACGGTCATCTCTCTCTCTCTCTCTCTCTTTTCCTAAACCCTAAACACATACCCACACACACTCTCCATTTGTCTTTCTCTTTCTCACACTCTCTCTTCCTCCCTTCTCTCAACCCTAAACACACCATCTCTATCTCTCTCTCTCTCTCTCTCTCTCTACCCCTCTCCATTTTCCTAAACTCTAAATACGCACGCGCACACACACACACACACACACACACACACACACACACACACACACACACACACACACACACACACACACACACACACACACACACATTCTCTCCTCTCTGCCTTAACCCCCCCCTCTCTCTATATCTCCCTACCTCTCTTTCTACCTCCACTCAAACTGTCCAGGCTCCATCCAGAGCATTGATGCCCACCAAAACCAATGTTCACCACCCAATGCCCTTGTCCAAAATGCCACCCAACCATTGGCCGCCACCCAAATCATTAGTCGCATATCTAAATCAACCGGTGCACAATATTAGTCATGAGCCAATAGTGGCCTATCCAAATCGCTCATCATCGACGGGCTTTTCCGCTCTCTCTCTCTCTCTCTCTCTCTCTCTCTCTCTCTCTCTCTCTCTCTCTCTCTCTCTCTCTCTCTCTCTCTCTCTCTCTCTCTCTCTCTCGTCAAAGTGCAGCAAAATGGACCAAGAATAGATTTGAATCAGATCCACAAGTGTGATTGGATATTAGATTAGATAAACCTATCAATCTACACAAGATTATATAGCATTTACATCAAATCTAGATGAATAAATCTAACAAGAACAACCATTATTGATCAAAACTTGTACTTGCTGGTTTCACATGTGTGAAAACCTATCAGAGTATGGACAACAAGCTGAGAATAAAGTATACTAAGCTTAGAACCCAATCAATGCATAAAAACACAAGACAAATAGAGAGAATAGACTAGAATTGGTCCAAAACCAAGATTTAGCTTCCATGTCAATTATGGCCAAATGAGCCACTATATATACACAAGAGCTGATGCACATGTGAGAGTGCCTACTCATCAAAGGATCCACCAATAATCATCAATATGGCACATGGATGGCACATGGACCAAGTTTCCTAACTTATAGCCACCTGCCTTGATTTTAGGCAATTTTTCTAATTGATAGGAACCTAGATAAAAATCTTCTACAAGTCCAAATTCGACTTCTACTGATGTTCCACATGTGTGAGCAGCCCTCTACACATGGGAGATCACTCCTAAACTTATGGCATAGCATTTCCTACCAATAACATGATGCCAAGTGGCATATAGCTAGAAAACTAGATTTTGGCCATTGTACCCAATAGATCTCAATTGAATGGGTATGTACAACCTATATGACTTATCTAAATGATAAATGCAATTATTCCACATGTTGAAATAGGCTACACACATGTCTAATGATGATATGGACTAGTCATAATGATATTTACAAGATTTGATCAAGTTAGCTTTTGCTAATTTTCACAAAAAAAAAAGGATCTACACTAGATCACATGAACTTGACATGTGTACTTGATTCAAACACAGAAAGATAAGATCCAATCACCCCTTTTGGAATCTCTCTTGACCCAAAGAATCTCACTCTGGAGATTGGAATGGACATGAAATAGTTTGATAACAATCTATGTCAATATTTTTTTCACCAAATGCTTTGATCAATGCAAGCCAACTCATCATTCAATGCTTTCATTCTCAAAACAAAAGTAGAACTTTCTTCATTCTTTTGCAAACAAGAAAAGATTTGCCTTCTTAGAGTCAACACTCTAGAATTCGACTTGGATTCATAAAGCTTTTTCAATGAATTCCAAGCTTCCAAAGATGATGTGCACTTACCAACTTCCTTGAGAAGTTCATTGGTAACATTCATCTTTATCATGTGTAGAGCCTTTTTGGCCCTCTTGTCATACCTTACTTGATCTTGTTGTGTTGTTGGTCTCTCCTCCAAACCTACAACAATATCCGAAACATCATTCATCTCAAAAAGTGACTCCATCCTCACTTTCCACAATGAATAGTTAGTTGAGGTAAGACTATCATTGGCTTCCAACATGAGTCCAATTGAGGTTGCCATGTAGCAATGACCTGATCTTCTCTTTTAGCCTGTTTCAATGCACAAAGCACTCCTTTGAACAACAACAAATGCTTTTAAAAGAAATCACCAAGATTTAGAACTGTCTCAAAAATTTCGTTCTAGCACTTATACCAAGCAAATCAACACATAGAATCATGGAATCTTGATCAACCTATGATCGATCCTCAATCTAATGACTTTTGCCACTTCCTAAGATTGAAACACACTCAAATGAAGTCCAGTAACCTCACTACGACATCAATTTCTTACTTTCAAAGGCTACTGGTCTAAGATCTTGCAATGTACTGTGATTTTTGATACTAATATAAAAACTGAAGTACTATGTTTTCAGGTTGCTGCTCAGTGGGAAGAGGGGGTTCAGTCACCAAAATTGTGAAATTGCGAGACAAAAATCCACAAAGTGCAATGTCAAAAAAGAGACCAAGATAATCCTAAAAAAAGGGCCGATGGAACAAGAAGGATATGACTTCATGACCAAAGACCAAGGGCTAGGGAAATTAACCATGGGGCCTCCTAATAGCCATGTGGGAAAAAGAGCAAATCGCCATTAATACCAAGGAGGCCCTTAAATGGGAGCTATGGGTATTGGAACAATTAAGAGACCAAAAGAAGCAATTTATAAGTTGGGTATGGCAATTGACAAAGTTCCCTTTATTGGCACATGGAAAAAGAGGCTAACGATCCTTTATGGCTAACAAAAAAAAAAAGGGCTCATAATGGGCAATTCAAAGTTATTGAAGTTTTAAAGGGCCATTATTTAACTACCATGGGCCTAAAAGCCATACTTCAAAAAGGGCTTTTCAATAGACACATGGTTTTAAGGGCTAAATTAGCATTTAATGCCCTTGAGATGTATAATGCAAGTTTGTTATGAAGGATGGGAAAAGTGACAATATGGCAAATTGAAAAGATGAAGTAAATCCAGCTCTACAAAAGGAGCTGTACGTGCTGCATAGAAGGATCTTCTTTGCCTCTAGCTACCAACTTCCTTCTACTATGCTGAGTTTTCTGCCCTCACGGTTAAAAATGTGTTCTCTGGTTGATCACTTAGTTTTCATTCTACAACTTCCTGTGCTGGATTACTCCTGCTCAAAAGTGTGTTCACAAGCTGTTGTGCCAGATCTCATCTTTTTGTATCCAAGAATGTGCTGAGTTCTGCTTCCATTCTCAAGACTGTGATCTCAAATGAGAGGAGAGACATTAATAGATCATTCTTCCAATAGTGCTGCACTAATAGATCTGTAATGTTGTTATGAGAAGAGTGATAGATGATTAGAATGTTTTCTGAAATGACTGAGTCTATGAGCCACAATTCACCTGTGATATCATGTTTCACCACTTAGATACTGATCAGTAGTCTGAGAGAGAGAAGAAACTCAACCTACCTGACACCTTGTGTGGAAATGTGAACATCATATCTCTGTTGATCTGTGAAACGAAGGTCCTACTGATATAATCCTGAGAAACGTGTGATTGAATGTGTTTTTCCATCAAGGAGGGTTTCTGAAACCTGCACACTGCCAGCAATGAAGCCAGCTAAGCTATAAATCATATAATGCCTCTCTCTCAGACGGGGGCCAACCTCCATTAGCCATTTAACCATCTGTCTCGCGCCTCATTCCTCATCACATACAGTAAGTCAACCGCTTGAAATCAGCAAATGTACCTACTGTGGACAGGCGCACTTGACTCCCGTGGCCAGAAATAGTGAAGCGGCCGCATTAGTACACCATTTTGTGTAAGAGAGGCATGATGGCTTCCTTCATGAGCATGAGCAGCGAACAGACAGACTGAAGTAGCACAGTCCTGGATCTTAGTATCCAGAAGAGATTCTGTTCACGAGATTTAACAGAAAAACACGCTCTCTTTGCTAAAAACCATTCTGGCGCCTTCGTCCCACAAATGCCATGGAGTCGGACCAGTGTTCGGGAAAGCCGGCAAAGTTCAGGAATAGAATCGGCAACTTTTGTCAAAAAACGGCATGCTTGAAAACTTGCAGGTTTTCTGAGGTCATAAAATAATGTATCACCGGCCTGTATTGAGAGTCATCCTTGAGAAAACCGAAAGAGTTCAAGAGCTACAGGTTTTTGGAGGAGAACCCAAAAAAGGTTTCCCGAACGCAATGCTCAGTAGGCAGAAGGTGACGTACATGTAGGAGCCCGCAGCTCGTCCTACAGCCCACTCGTTCTTTCAAGTTTCAATGCGTCGATCGTTCCATGCCAGATGGAGCGCAACCAGTCCTAAAGGAATGACCTAAGAAGGAAGGGTCTAGTGTACGTGGGCCCCACATCCATTTTGAAGATCAACGAGATACTCGTCAGAGCAGTGACTGAGCCCTCTCACTTGTCTATTGAAATGCGAGTTGTTTTTCTTGAAGTCAATAAATGCTTAGTAGAAATCTTTACAGTTGACATGTTTATGTCTCACTTGTCTATTAAAATGCTAGTTGTTTTTCTTGAAGTTGATAAATGCTTAGTAGAAATCTTATGTAGCAGTCATGAGGCAAGCTTTTGTCGTAGTTGTATTTTCATCTTCGGTACGGGTATGAGTTGCATCGTGTGCATTGTGTTATGTGTTAACTGGCCTTGGATGATGAAGATGTGCTTGGAAGTTTTTTAGGCACAGATGATTAGTACTTCGTAGTAGATATGTTTGGTGATCATAATTCACATTGGGTATGAGTGTATGTTGCATGTAATCATTTCGAGTGATACTTTTGATACAATGTGTGTGCGAATGAATGAAGGGATTTTACCCCGGCCTCTTGGAACATAGAGGGAGGGTTAATAGACACTCGGTGAGGCGGAATATCCTCCCGGGCTTAGAAAATTAAAAAATAGTTATTTTATTTTTATGCCAAACTAGAACACAACCTGTAGTGTGCCATCGAAATATACGGGCACTATAGGATTCACGGCCCTTGGAACTCAGGCCCATGCACTAGCACAAGCACACTAGCCCGAAGCAATCAAAGCAAGACCAGAAACCAGCACAACAGAAGGAACAGTCGAATCCGCAGACGAAGAAGAAGCTATTCTGCAGATACTGCAAGCGAAACAATCACGAAATTTAAGACTGCCGGATACTGCAAGCAAAGCACAACAACAAGGGGCGGTCGAATCAAGTGGCAAATGCAGCTACAGAAGCTCCACAACCTATTCAAGAAGCGAATCATGATGCCTTCATGACCAGCCATCAAGGAGCATCCAGCGACAGTTCTTGGTTTCTGGATTCCGGTGTCACTCAGCATATGACCAGCCTCATTGGCTGTTTCGAGTCCTATACACCCTATAGTACCAATAAGTATGTTCACTTGGCGACAATAGCACACAAGCTATTAAAGGTGAAGGTATTATAAGATTAAGTTTTGCAAATGATCAATCTAAGCTACTTTCTAAAGTCCTATATGTATCAAATTTATCTACGAATCTGCTCTCTGTAAGCATAATCACAGATCTAGGACATACAGTAGAATTTGAATGTGATCAATGCAAAGTAATTGATAGGACAGGCAAGATCCTAGCACTCGGAAAGAGGCATGGATACTTGTATAAACAAAGTCATTGCTTTTCTGCCTCTAATCAAGCGCTCAGTACTTCTATTCAAGCAAATAAAAGTTTACTTTGGCATTATAGACTTGGTCACTTGAATCATGCTACTGTACAACAAATGTCTCGACATTCTATTGTTCTTGATCTAGACTATCCTAGAGATAAAGTTGAGTTACTTGTTTGTCAAGACTGTCTAGTTGGTAACCAGTCTAGGAAACCATTTAGATCAAGCCATCACATATTGCTAGAAGATTGTTAGACATTGTACATTCAGACATTTGTGGCCCGATGAAAAATCCTTCGCTGAAGGATGCAAAGTATTTTATAACTTTAATTGATGAATTCTCCAGAAGGACTATGGTATACTTTATCAAGAAGAAATTAGAAGCCTTCAATTGCTTCAGAATCTTCAAGGAGCGCGCAGAAAAAGAGACTGGACAGACGATCAAGGCCTTAAGGTCTGACAATGGTGGAGAATACATCTCTACTGAGTTTAAGGAGTAATGCCAAAGCCAAGACATTGAGCAGCAATTCATCACTCCTTACAGTCTTCAGTCTAATGGCTTAGCCAAGAGGAAGAACTGTACCCTGGTTGAATCAGCCAGATGTATGCTAGCGCATGCAACACTACCCAAGAACTTTTGGGCCGAAGCTGTCTCCACTGCAGCTTACGTCCAGAACAAATGTTCAACCAAGGCCCTCTCAGGCAAGACACCCCATGAGGTGTGGACAGGCTCTAAGCCCTCTGAAGAACCTAAGAGTGTTCAGATGCATTGCCTACGTGCAGATCCAGAAAGACACGAGGAAGAAATTTGACTTCGAGGGTCTCAAGAGCACCCTGATTGGATATACTTCATCTGATAACACATACAAGCTCTATGATCCCGATACCCAGCAAGTTTTGTACAGCCGGGATACAGTCTTCATCGAGGATTAGTTCGTCGACATCAAAGGCAAGGATATTGTTCCAAGAGAACCTTCATCCCCTGCCATTGACACGACAATCAGAGCTTCGGGCTCAGGCATGTCCATTGTCGACCCACTATCTGATGGACTCAATGTTGCAAATTCAGAATCTGCCAACACTCAATAATACATTACAAGTCCTACACTGATGGCCACAAAGATTGTAACTAGGACTTTACAACTACTCATCAATATTAGCTGCACCTTCATTGGATAATTTGGACAGGTGTTATTTGATGTGTGCCACTGATATTTCCAGAATAAATATTGATTTTTCCACAGTTTAGTCGTGTGCTTTAATTGTTTTTTTCGCCTTTGATTTTCATGCATGAACAACAGTATCTACATCCATATATTGTGGTCCGTCGTTGTTCGGAATCCATTCTTTCTCTAAGCAATTTTTGTACAGCTCCGAGTTGTGAACTTGTCTCTGGTTTCTATGATGTTGATTAGAAGATAGTAGCCTTTGAATTTAGCAGTGAAAACTACTACCCCTTCAAAATCCATACAATCAACAACGTCATCAATGTTGTATAATGGATACTTGGCAAGAACGAGTTCATTCATTTTGAGAATATCTGCATTATTCCACGACTTTCTTTGCAATGATATCGATGAAAATATAGTTGTAAACGTCCTTTAGGCGATCAAAATCGCCGTGAGGGTATGGCAAAGGACAATCTATTTTAAACACCTTTGAAATTAGAACCACACTTTGTACCAACTTCTCTGAAAAAATATGTTCCACTTGATTTAGCAGTTAAGATATTTCCAAATGCAATCACTTCTTTCCGAAAAAATAAAATATCTGGAACATCTTCTCTCGAGCAGTTCATGTATTGACCCTAAAAAAAATCATAGGTATACTTTATGTTAAGATTTGCAATGCTTTTGGAAGTATATTTAGCAAAATTATAAAATTATAATAAATTTGTATAATAAACAAAATTACGAGACTATAATAAAATTATGAAACCTTAGAGCTTAGCTCTTGGCCCTTAGCCAATGGCCCTTAACTCGTAGCCCTTAGCCCATAGCCGTTGGCCATTGGCCCTTGCCCCTTGGCCATTGGCCCTTGCTCCTAGGCCCTTAGCCCTTAACCTTAGCCCTTGTCCCTTAGTCCGTAGCCCCTAGTCCTTGACTTTTTTATATGTTTTGTGAACTTTTTATCTTGTCGTTATTAATGTTTGCCTTCGCGAAAATTTCGCGAAATGCCTTTGCAAAATGCCTTCGCGAAAATTTTCGTAAATAATGTTCCCCCCCCACACCTGCCGTGCCAGGTGGGCGAGCGGGGGGAGAATTTATAAAAAAACATTGTGGGGGAGGGGTGTGGGGCGTGGGAAACATTTAAAACAAAAGGTGATGCCTGCCTTTGCGAAATTTTCACGCACGATGCATTTGCGAAAATTTCTATGTTGTTTATATGATGAGCGTTTGCAGGCTTTCTACACAACAAAAGAGACTGTCCTCATGCCCGTTGGTGATGCGAATCCATTTTGTTTTACAAAGGCATGAAAAATTGTTCAAAAGCCTTTTTCCAGCAGGCAGTACATGAAAGTCTTCGTCGTTGTCTCCAAAGTATCGGTTGGTGAGCCTGGATTTTTGATGGAAGATGTTGAAACTATCGGTGTGGTGCGGGCAATTATAATGCCTGAAACCATGCTGATTGAAAGGGTTGAATTCATGACCCAAGGTTCTAATGGAAAAGAATGTCATTTTGTTCTGTCTTGCTCGGATACAGTGCATTATACCACCCAAAATTCATGACTCAACTGGTGCATTGCGTAGATATCATGGAAATTTACTCGATGGGATGATTGCTCTTCACAACTTGCATGAAATGATACGAGAACGTGAAGAAACAATGATGGAGACAGCTAAAATTGCCACGGCCGTAGTCAACGAGCTGAGAGGAACAAAAGTGGTATTATTATCTAAGACAGAACTGGCACCATCCTCAGCT
This sequence comes from Diphasiastrum complanatum, assembly GCA_029204225.1. Classification (NCBI taxonomy): domain Eukaryota; kingdom Viridiplantae; phylum Streptophyta; class Lycopodiopsida; order Lycopodiales; family Lycopodiaceae; genus Diphasiastrum; species Diphasiastrum complanatum. The sequence continues at coordinate 4,098,507 of CM055106.1, read as the reverse complement.
CCAACTCTATCTAGATGCAGAAAACAAGCACGACAAAAAGTTACATTGAAATGACGCCACCTAGCTATCCTTCGACCAACAGAAAATTTCTGTTGGTCGAAGGATAGCTAGGCCGGTTGGACAGGCTGTAAAATGTCCATTGGAGCCAAGGGTTAATCTGACTGGAACAATAACTGGAGGCCTCTATGACATTGTATCATCCTCCGATAATGATGATGCATTAGGTGAGTTTGAGGAGGAAACAAATGTCAATCTTGATGCATATTCCTTTAATGATGTTGGTTACGTTTGGGGCGGGGCAAGCATATGTATCGAATTGAGTCAAAGAATATTCGTCGAGCCTCGCTTTCTACGAACCAACATGCCCTTGGTTTTTTTTTTTGTTGAGCAGTTGTATCAATCAGTTTGCATGACAAATGGGCCTGCACCTACTTCCTTCAATGTCACAATGCGGCCGATTTCTTTCAAGAGTGGAGATGAATCTGAGGTTTTGTTCGATAGTCCAGAGAAATTTTTAAAGATGTACCGTGAATTTAGATGTGTCGATATGGCGGAAGAAGTGCAATTGTATGTAGAGCTGTATTCAAAAGAGACGGACACCAATGAAGGTTCCAAATTGGATGGGCTATGCAAAAATAGGTTCTTACCTCATTGTACTTTTGAACCTATTGATGATTAGCATTTTTGCTATGCTTGTAACGAGATAGCATTGACCATCATTAGAACTGGTAATCTTTATAGCCAACTATACGATAGGCTATTTGCATATGTGCATGTGTATATATGTATGTATAAAGACATGCCCCGCTACATATTGGAGTCCAACAGGTTGAATTATGAACCTGAGAGCAAACGTAAAAGGAGCAACTTGGCTGAAATGATGGAGCGTGCACGAGATCTCTAGATCTCGTTGGACAAGCCTCGATACATCGAAGGAGTGAAGCTAGATCAAGAGATGAGCAAAAGAATGGCCCAATTTTATCAGGGATTGTCAGGCATTCTCGGTAGTCAGCTCGTTGACACATTGAAGGGAAGGTTGCCCTTGAAGACTTTGTATCAAACCTTTGAGGAGTATATTATTATCTTGCTGCATTCGGATGATGCGTTTAATAACTACTTGGAAGTTATGAAGCATTATGTGGCTGGGTCTCTTCCATACCATGAGCCAGCATTTGCACCAGAACGTTAAAAGACCGTTCCACTCACTATTAGTTTTTTCAGATTGCTGCGGTACTTGCCTGATCCAATTTGTATGAAGGTATGCAAAAATCTCTTGGAGGGCCAATTGTATTTTGGCAAAAATAATAGAGAAAAATACATTGAAGATGGTGTGGTGACAATTGTCAAGAAAACAATAGCTCTGCACGTTGTAAAGCTCTTGATTTCCTTAGAGAATGATCTGCTAGTAGATGTGCAGTATGACAAAGAGGCAATAAAGTGCCTATCCTCGTCTATCAACAAAAAATTTGCCTATGATTGAATTAGGACGGCTACAAGCAGCAGCAAAAGCATATCATCTAAGCTGCAGACGACCATATCACCCTCTTTAACACAATTTGTTGAGAAATTAAAAGAAAAAATAAGTCAAAGACAAAGTCATGCGGGGAGCAGCACTCGCACTTCTTGGAGATTTTTTTTGCAAAGTGAAGACCTCCAAAGGAAATGAATCGATTTGCTGTGGGGTCGATGAATCAAACTTCATGGCCGTTCCTTCATCTGCTTAGGAGAGTCCCACATTGTACATTTTTGATAATATTGAGGGGATGAATCTCACGATGTTCTCTTTGCGCCCTTTGTTCTTCTAGCAAGGACTACAAGGGAGACAATACAACAAGCTTGATTTGAGTCGATGGAATGTTAAGCAAAAATCAAACTCTTTCAAGAGGTAGCCATGAAACTGAATTTGAAAATAGTTTGTCCCATAATAATATAATGCCTGATTTGTTACATTTGATTTTAAACTGGTGCTAAAAGCTAATATCATTAATATTAGCTACGCATCGCTCTGTTTCGTTGGATGCCTTAACATAATCACGAAAATCATATGTGTGTCTGATTAATGACACGTTTGGCTTTGGCACATATGATTCCTCAACAATGCTTTGAAGCACTGGTAATGAAAATGCTTTCTTGCGTCTCAACCTCTTAGAAAAGCAACTAAACATTTGATCAATTTGATCGTGGGTATGTCCTACCAACAAAAAATCCTATTTTTACTTTTTTGAATTTTTTTTTCTCCACTAGCATAGACAAGTATGCCAAAACAGTTTGATTTTTATTTTCCCTAGCAGTGTTTTCAAGCTACAAATAAAGTATTTCTGAAAGATTTTCACCAAATTCGCAAATTATTTTATGTACAATGGTGATCGTCAAATTTGGATCATTTCAAACATTGGAATAATTAAAAAAGACCTTGAACTCCAAAGTGCCATTAAACAAGTGCTCCAACGAGATGAGCCTAAATAAAATTTGTCTCGTTCAAAATTTTGGGCACTCTGACAAAATGAGACAACATTGTTTTCTTTTGATCCATGCCATCAATAACAAGTCCCAGATATTTTTGTGGACATTCCAAACATTTCTGTCGATGCTTGGCCAACTTTTGTCTTTCAACTGTTTGTTGATCTATGTGCAGTTGAAGAACTTTTGCAACATCCACTGAAAATACAAAGATTCACTTATTTAATAAAATAAAGATCATACCATAATGGTGTTCAAAAAGATTGCAACATAATGGTGTTAAAAAAGATTGCAACATAAATTTTTTCAAAACAAAAAGTATTAAAATGAATGACAAATTTGATTAATATTTACCTTTCTCGTCATTGGTCTTTGCAAGTTGTTTTGCAGATTTTAACAACTCGCAAGTGGAGCATACTGTCATTTGTGATTTTTTGAGAATCTTTACCAGTCCAAAATCTCTTTTCCAAATTCTAAGAAAATATGAGTAACTCAAATAGGAAACATTTTTTGTTTTTGCAAGCTCTTTATACATCAAAAATATTTTTAATTTTGTAAAATTATCCGGCAAGTGAAAATATAAGAAATTAGGCAATTTTTCTCCATGCACATCTATGAAATGCTTTAGCCATGCAGTTGCATTTATAGCATCTGGAGAAACAGTTCGACCCTGTAAGGATCCCCATAATGTTTGGTTTTTTTGAAGTCGTGCATGCATTCGTTGAAGCCGTGAGTTTTCGATTGCGTGGACCGCTTTGTAAGCTTACCAGATAGAGTGATCAAACCATATGATAGAAGAATTGTTTTTGCATTTATCACCACATCTACACTTAAAGACAAACCTCCAAAGCATTTAAAAAATACAAAAATGAGTTTTTGTCTGGCCTCACTGTTGCAGACAAATAGTAATTTCTCTCATCCTTACTTCGTAAAACGAAGTTTGATCTTAATTCTTCATTTCTCTAATACTCAGCTTTTGCAAACAATAGGATGAGCAGAAATAATATTTCGTACCTTTCAAATCTCAGATTTTGTAATCAATTGTTTTTGACGATTCGTTAAATCAGGTGAGGATCTCATGTCTCTCCTATATTTTTTTTTTTTGGAGTCTGATCTATAAATTGAACCTGTGACACTAGTAGGTGCTTAAACTGGTTGAGAAGGTGTTGGAATTTCATGACTGAGAATTCTGGCTCCGACCTCAGCATGTTCTGGACCCTCAGAAGGTTCTAAATTTTAACGAATATAGCCCTTTTAGATTTAACACGACGAACATCACTTTGAGAAAGTCTGCTACGAACATGAGAAAAGCTTGAACGTCGCGGATCAACAGACTTACGCGGATCTGTTGATTTACTAGAATCAGTAATTGAGTGAATTGAAGCTTTTGACTCATCACTCAATGATTCAACTTGTTCAAAAGAACAATGTTCTAGTTGTGCCGAGCCTGTATCTGAAGAGGAGGATGAGGTCAAAAGATTTGATACAAGCTGAGTTACAAGCGTCATTTCTTGAGAAGTACTTGCTTGAGGAATTTTAGAAGATGAACGGGTAAATGATGAGGATGCCACATTATTTACAAAAACATGTTCGGATTCAGGAGTGGCTTTATAAAAAAAACTTTCATTGGGAATGTCAAATGAAGATGTTGCACTTGTTGCAACATATTGAGTGACAACTACTGGAATAGAAGAGGTAGAACTACTTGACATCGTGACCTCAATTTTTTTTTTTAACTATGTACTTATGCTAAGCATAGACCCGTTCAAATAGTTACCACCACACTAAATGTGCTCTGCAAATATAACTGCAACCTATGCTGGTCATAGAACAAATAAAAACCTATGCGAACCTCAATAGATGTATACAGAAAAACCAACTAAATGCAAATGAGCAACAAGCCTAGAAAGTAACTGACAATTCAAAGTTCAAGGGAGATTGCTTGCTGATCAACTAGATGAGGATCAAGAAGAAGGTTTTGTGAACATACTTGCAAAGGAGACGGATAAGTCTCATTACATTTTCATTCTGAACGAGACTATGATAAAGATTTGACTTTGCCAGGATGAGGCCATCAAAGCCTATTTGGATAAAGCTCTAGCTACTTTGGTGTGTAACTATAAAACGTATTTTTAGTCATGTTTGTCTACATTTGTTTCATGCTTAGCATAGTTGTTACTAGACATAAAATTATTTAAACTTTTAGATATAAGCCTTTACTCATTATATTTTAAACCTGATTTTTGTTTTTGTCTAGAGCATGAAACAATACTTAAAAATGGTTCTACCTACTATTGCTGAGGGAAAAGATCCGGTCTATTCATTACGGAGTTCAAAAGGTATATCTATTGGACCTCGCAAGCCCGCTTCTACCACTACTTAGGTCACAAAGTCGGCCTCTGAAAATGTTGAGGATGAAACTGTAGCTGTCCCTCATCCCAAAAAAAAAGATCTCATAATATTTCTGAGTCTTCTTCCACTAGACCTAAGTCACGCCCAAAGACCATGGCTACACATCGCCATAAGTCCATCCCTTCTGCTGAAAGCAAAAAAGCCGCCACCGAACCATCTCTGTTGCTACCTGGTGCATCCATCTGCCCTTTACAAGACAACTCTGAGCTTGCCAAATTAAGAGAGAATATCCATAAAACAAAAAGAATAAAAGAAACAACTTTGATTTTAGACATAAATCACTGTGATAGGCCACCTGTAGACCCAATAATAGGACATGCCAATGGGAGTTAGAGAACCGAATGAAACACATGTACATAATTTAAAAATAAAATTTAAAGATCATACACAGGCCATAGTTACTCCCTTTGGTGTTTTGGTTGATCCCAACGAATGCAACGATGTTGCAAATTCTGATTTTTCTATATTAGATTCATATCATTTTTTTGTTCTTGAGGGCATACACAGTTTACAAGCCTGAAAACAATTATCTCAAGAGTATTCCCATATTCCAAGCTTTCAAACTGTGAGTGCCATTGCATTTGTTGGCCTGACAGTGGAAGAAGCGAAATTATTGGCTTGGGACCACAATATTGATCAAGACTACTGGATGACGATGACTGTGATACAAGGAATTCATTTTTTTGCACAATGAATACATGAGAGTCTCCAAAGCAGGAGATGTAAATCAACTTGAGCTGAAAGCACTCTGTGCTCAAGAGACAGACCTGTCTTTTGATTCGAAAAATCCTACGTAGAGCCTTACAAAGTATGATAATTTTTTTCAACTTGCTTTTCGCAGTGGCCAGATAATTTGTTTTGCTATGCTCGTCATGGAATGCTCTGGTCATAATATATGTTGTAATCCTTTCAAATTGTTTTTATCAGACTAAAATTTTGAACTGAATTTTAATACTACCTGAATTCCGTATCAAATGATTTTTTTTCTTTGACTTTAGACGTGGGCCCTTGTTGATAAAATTTTTGATAAATGGGAAACATTTCAAATAAAAGGCCAACCTGCTCAGGGTGTCTCAAAGTCCAAAAAAAAGTTGTGGGCACTCAAATTGTGAAGCCAATCCCTACTGAAATGGGAATATCAGAGTGGAAGAATATACAAGGGATTAGCTCTTCAGAACTAATAATAAGTTGTTGAATTTTACACGTGTGGATTGTCCACTACATGTACTTGTGATCTCCTAAGGTGTGTAGATGCACCAAGATCAAGACTAGATTGAGATTCAAGATCTATCTTTGATTCTATGGCAAAAACACACTACTACATGCATTCAATCACTTCCAACTCTCACTCACACGCGTGGGAAGTGTTCCAAAAGTATTCTGAGTAAAAACAAGCTGCTCTCCTCGGGTAGAGAGAGAAAAACCATCATGAGCTCTCGGGTAGAGAGAGAAAGCTAGAAATTCAATGACACTCAAAATCCACTCAATCTCAAAATCAATTAGATCCAAAAGGAGGAGTACAATGATACTAATAGATTCATGAGCTACCACTATGCTTAACTATGATTGGATCACACTTTGCCACCTCTTAATCCTATTGGACCATTGATCCATGCACCTCTAAATTCTATTGGACTATGTTCAAGCACACCTCAATTTTCTATTGGACCTCACAAGGTTCCACCTCTTAAGCTTCATCAAACAAAAGCATGACACTTGTCTACACTCTAATTGGCACAAGTTTGGCTCTATTTTGGCTCAATAGTGGCATTACAAGTGGAAATGGATAATTTGCCATCTATGCCAAATTTGACCCTATCAACATCCTACACCTAAATGCTTGACTATGAAATTCTATGAGACCCCTATATCAAACATTTTGATTTACTTTACAATTCTCCACATGTGGGAACATCCTCCACACATGTGAGATTCACTTACAAACTTCTATCATAAAAAATACCAAGCTAGATTTTTGCCAATTTCTCACACTCCTCCTCAAAAAATAGCTTGGAAAGGCACTAGATCAGTTGAGAAGTTTGTGAATCTTTTTGAGTGGATCCTTTGGTATGCATAAGAAGTGAAGATCAGCCAAGGGATCCATCATAGCAGCACCCTCACCATATCCATGATAAGATCTCTTTGGTAGAGATCTCTTGCCAATGCCTTTGAAGAGTGCTCCACCAATATGCCACTATTATCATGGGCTTCCTCCATGCTTGATGATGATATTTGCCTTGAAAGTTCCACTTGCATGATGGATGCACCATAAATAGAGAAATCTGAGGCTTCCAAGCCTCATAAGGATCATGGAGATCAAGATCATAAGATGTGAAACAATGATGATTATCAAGATTATGCTTTCTAGCTTGACTAGTCCACATACAATGAACTATATCCATGATGGATCTAATCTTGATATCAAAGAATATATTGATCTTTTTTAGGCTAGTTACTCTCTCAAGGATGTAAGTGTCCACTTTGGATGCTTCACTTAATCTCAAGAGGAGTTTACAATTTGCCTCAAAACATGTGAAAACATGATTTTCAAAAAAGTGAGTACCAAGCTCAATCTTGTTCTTACTAGAACCAAGAGCATACTTTTGACAATACAATATCTTGCTTTCAAAAAGTATTGGAAACACATCTAAGTCAATAATGACAAGAAACATGTCCATACCATAAGCATCATACAAAACTAGTATAGCTTTTCTTGAACTTTGAGATCCAAAAAATTCAATGAAGCAAGATAGCATTTCAAGCAAAGGAAGAGAAGCATATATGAATGTGTTGTAGTAGATACAACATGAAAGATGCCCCTCTTTGCCATGTAAGGTGAGCCATAAAGACTCGGCCATGCATCTTGAAGATCTTCTTGAAATCATATGAAGAAGAAACTCCTCCTCACACATTGGCCCCATCATAACCACCACCTTCAAAAAGGATAACTTGTGATGCTTCTTGAGAAGCCTTGATCTCAGCCACTTCCAAGATTGAATCTTCATGCAATATGACATCTCTATTCACGATCACATTTGAAATAGAGTGTAAAGACACTAAAGGCCTCCTTGATGGATGAGTATCCAATCATGATCCATGAGCTTGGATCATCCTTCCTTCTTGTTTCCAAGGGAATATATGCAAAGCAAGCACTACCAAGTTCACTAAGGTGATCAACCTTAGGCTTCATCTTGAATAAAACTTCATATGGTGCTATTCCTTCAAGAGCTCCAATACTCCTCAAAGCTTTGATCTTCAATGAGAATTTCTTCTCAACATATGCTTTGAATAATAAGGAATAATCATACACCATAATACTTGAAGAGAGAAGATATGTGCATCTTGTGTAATCCTCCTCCTTTGAAATATTGGAGATATAAGAAACATCAAGAGAGTTTGCACTCTCACTTGGATCCAATTTGTAGATGCCTTCAAATCTTGATCCATATGCAAGGATCTCACCATCCTTCTTAATCACACAATTGTCAGTATTGAAATTGACATCAAAGCCACTATCAAGAAGTTGGCCAACACTTAAGATGTTCTTTGTAAGCTTTGGAACAAAAAGAACATTGTTGAGAAAGAGATCTTTAGAAGATGCAAGCTTCAAGGGAATAATCCCTACTCCTCTAATATTGCACTCATGCCTACTTGCAAAGTATATGGTCTTCTTGACTCCATCATAAGGCATAATAGATGAAAAAAAGTTCTTGGAGCCACACATATGTGAAGATGCTCTACTATCAATATACCATGAGTCATCCTTGTTGAAGGTGGAAGAGGAGAAGCTTGATGCCATAAGAGAGCCTTCTCCATCACTTGCAATATAGTCTTCTTTCTCATTGGTGATGTTGGCTTGATTGAGTTGATTCTTCTTCTTGAAGCAATTGGTGGCATAATGGCCTTTCTTGCCACAATAAAAGCACTTGATCATCTTCTTCTTGAGATTTGAATTAGAAGCATGAGAGGTATCCTCCTCCTCTCCATCTTGGTCTTTAGCTTTGTCATTAGAGAAGTGATGGTGTTGCTTCTTACTCCTCTCTTTGTGCTTGGCAAATAGAACTTTGCCATCATCATGATTGAGTGATAGCTTGTCCATCCTCAAGAGTTTGTACTCTTGTCTTGATTCTTCAGAAATAAGCACAGTTTGAAGGGCCTCCAAACTTGGTAGCTCCTCCTTAATAGCATAGGATTGGACAAGATTGTCATATTCATCTCTCAAGCCATTGAGAATGACTTGGACTAGCTCACTTTGATTGATTGAGTCACCAATACATGCAAGTTCCCTATGAATATCCTTGACTCTCAAAACATAATTAGATGCACTCTCATCACTCTTTTGACTACTTTGGAATATTTGATTTCTAAGAGTGAGGAGCCTAGAGGTGTTCTTAGCCTCATAGATGGACTTGAGACAATCCCAAGCTTCCTTGGATGTAGAACAATCACCAATCTCCCTCAATATCTCATTAGAGACATTCATCTTAATGTAGTGGAGAGCCATCCTAGCTCTCTTCTTGTATTTTTGTACTTCTTGAAGGACTTGAGGCTCCTCCTCAATCCCAAGTACAATGTCCATCACATCTTGGAGTATCAAGATGGACTCCATCCTCAACTTCCATATTGAATAATTGGAAGTAGACAATCTCTCACTTGGTTGCAACAAGTATGAACTCATTGAAGTCGCTTATCTTCTTAATTCTGCTTGCAGTATCTTTTTGAGGTTTAGTCTGTTAGCATCTACTTGTTTGAGTAGAAGTTGTTGAGAACTGATTTTTGATTGAGAGATTTCTGTAAGCGGAATCCTTCTCATTGTTTTCATGATTTTTGAGTTCATGATTTGCACTATACATGTAATGCGTTTCATTTCTTGTTTTGAATTTTATTTGTTGTAAAGGCTATTGATCTTCTGTACAATAGTCCTATTGAAATCAGGAAAAAAACCAAAGGCAAGTGGGTCATGTGTCTTTCATGCTAAATTCTGATTGCTTCTGCCCAAATTCGTAGGCAAACCTTTCAAGTGCAACATGCTTCTTGCACTTTCAACCATGGTTCAACTGTCCCTTTTGGGAACTCCATTATGCTCAGGAGTGTAGGAGGCAGTCAGTTCATGCTTCACACTTACATGTAACAAGTAGTTCTTGAATCACTTGCTTACATATTCTCCAGATGATTCTTGAGGAACTGCGGATGTGAAAGCAATGCTCCCACCAGCTACAATGTTTTGTTTGCTTGTGTTCTCTTCAACCTTTTTCCTTTTTCTCTCGTCTCAAATCCTAGCTATCTCAATCTCTCCAAAACTAGATCTACTTCACATCAAATGATGGAGAATGGGCAAAGTTAGGATCAAACACTCTTAGCACGTGTGAAATACACTAAGAAACCAAATTTGACTCAAATACAATGATATTGCATGAAACAAAATGGCTAAGATTTCAAAACAGTGCCTAGATCACATACAGATGAGATTGGTAAGCATTCAACTGTGATTGTGGATCAAACAAGCAATATTTTGACCAAACCAAATGTGTCCACCCAGGTCTAGGTGCCCTACCTAACCCTCTTCAAAAGCTTATAACTTTTGATTGGCTCAACCAAATGGAATGAAACTGATTGCATCAGAAACTAGACAAAAATAGCTTCAAAACAAGCTATCTAGCAAGATTTTTGGATCAAACATGAAAGAGAACTCCCAAACTGAAATTGGATGTTCCTCACACGTGTCTGAGCACCTGATTCCGTACAGTACCAGGTCAGACCCAATCAATGTCCTTTTGATCTCTTTTAATCCAAAATTGAACAAGATAGCTAGGAAAATGGGGCTTGACAATTTCTAGCTCAAGATTGATGAATAGTTTTCACTCAAATGGATCAAAATGCATGGTAACCTTAGGTAGGCTCTGATACCATGTTGAATTTCACACGTGTGGATTGTCCACTACATGTACTTGTGATCTCCTAAGGTGTGTAGATGCACCAAGATCAAGACTAGATTGAGATTCAAGATCTATCTTTGATTCTATGGCAAAAACACACTACTACATGCATTCAATCACTTCCAACTCTCACTCACACGTGTGGGAAGTGTTCCAAAAGTATTCTAACTAAAAACAAGCTGCTCTTCTCGGGTAGAGAGAGAAAAACCATCATGAGCTCTCGGGTAGAGAGAGAAAGCTAGAAATTCAATGACACTCAAAATCCACTCAATCTCAAAATCAATTAGATCCAAAAGGAGGAGTAAAAATGGTAAAAAATATTGATTCAAATTTTTGTAAGACCAGCTAATACCCATTTTAAAGTTCTTTGGAAGGAGAAAATTCCACGTCAGTATTTAAAAAAATAAAAAACAAAAAATCCATGTCATCAATTTTTTAAAATCATGACATGTCATTTTCCATCTATCTCTCTCGCCATTTATCTATGCCCATTCGGGTGTGTCTTTTGCCACTTGATCCTTTGTCGTATATCGCTCCTCTCTCTTTCTTTATCTTTATGGCACAGTATCCTTGTCTCCCTCTAGATCGATCGATTGCGCTAGCTCTTTCTGTGTAATAACGATTATGTCTCAACGACTTCTTTAGAAAGCTTCAGCGAACGTCTAGACTTGTGGTGATCGAGCGATGGCATTACAGGTCACATATCTGTTGTTGAATGCGCAGTCTGTCGATGGGACTGTGAGAAAGTTTGTAGAGAAAAATCTGAGATAGTTTCAAAACATAATGTGGCTATTTTTTCGCTCTCTTTCGCATTAGCTTGCGTATAATGACACGTCCGTGGAGAGTTGCAAGTTTTAGAATTGATTCTTAAAATGTTGGTGGATGCAAAAGAGTCACAATGGAAGAGTGAGTCAGTGTAGCAATGGCTGGCACTTGATCATGTCGTGAAGGGCTAAATCAAGGCTTCCAAAGGAAAACTCCATCGCGCTCGCGCGATCTTGCAGAAGGTCCTCTCAATCGATCTTTCCAAAGGAGAAATCCATCGTGCTCGCACGATCTTGCAGAAAGAGAAATAAAGGCTGGGCTTATTTTTTACCTCTAACGTATTCTGAGTCTCTCTCTCTCTCTCTCTCTCTCTCTCTCTCTCTCTCTCTCTCTCTCTCTCTCTCTCTCTCTCTCTCTCTCTCTCTCTCTCTCTCTCTCTCTCTCTCTCTCTCTCTCGTGCTCTATGTTTCTCTTCCTCCCTCTCCCATGTCGCTCTCATGCTCTCTCTCTCTCTCTCTCTCTCTCTCTCTCTCTCTCTCTCTCTCTCTCTCTCTCTCTCTCTCTCTCTCTCTCTCTCTCTCTCTCTCTCTCTCTCTCTCTCTCATTTGGATTAAGAAAGAGACAAAAAGATGGTCCCATATAATGCGAAATAATATAAAAAGACACTAAAATCTCCTGAAAGGCAATTACGAAGATATGAAACCAGCTTCCACCATCTCTAGTGAAGCAAAAAGCATCTTAAGAAACTTAAAACAGCCATGAGCCATGGCCTGTTGTCAACTGCCAAGCTATAAGTTGCAAGTCTTGTGAATGACATGGCAAGCTGTGCTTTTGAGAATCTGATCACCTCTCTCGATCACCTGAAGCTTTACTTCGAAAGCGAAAAGACATACATCGATTATTCTCTCTAAATATTTAGCTCACTAGAACGTTCAAGAGAAGAAATGTTGTCATCGCAAACCCACTCATCTCCATTTCCATGAATTTTGACCTTGTAGTGAACAAACTACGTCATCCATGCGTATAAGCATTAACTAAGGAACAATGTTACAACAAATGATCGACCGGTGATCGAAGAAGTTTGTCAGAGTTCAACTAGGTAGCAAGAGAGTGGGAGGGAATTCAATTCAAATGGACAATGTATTTGTTGCCATTTCATCTTATGAATTTTATTTGCCAGATCAGTCACCGTTTTGCACAAATTCACACTCACGTCTCCATTGGTAGTAAAGCATTTGGTAGCAAAGGTTTGTGAGCCATGGACAATAGAGGCCACCAAAGGTCATGGACAAGGCTGCCATGGACATAACCTAGTGCTTTGGACAAAGAAACTGTTTGGCATGAATGCAATTTGCTGTGGATTGAGCCTTTTGCAGTCTTCCATCTATGAGATCCGAATGGAATACAATGAGCAGAAGAGACCCAAAAGGTTCTTATTTCATCATCCTCTAGGCACCATGAGTTCTCATTTGAGCTCGATGAAGTGTAGCCACCAATTATATCCACTAAATTGTAAATGACAGCTCCCATGCATTCATTTCAAGGCAAATTCAGCTGCAAAATTTGTTGCCAGCATTGGCTTCGCCAGTCATAGAGTTCCACAGTTGCCAGACACAAATTTTCATCACCTTGTCCACCTGCAACAAGGATCTTGCCTCCAGCTGTGACACATGCGAACCCACTTCTCGCCGCCTACATATGTGACCAGCTTTGCTAGTTTCATTTGGTTGCTCTGAGATCTATGGCATAGACTTCGCTCATGAGATCCCAGGTTAAGGGGTTTCTTCCTCCTAGAATAAATAGTTGTCCTTCTTCGCAGATGCACCTAGCTCCCAAGGGAACTCCAAAAGCTAATCTAGGAATAGACGGTAGTTGCTCCCATAAATTTGTAAAGGCACATAGTGAGCTGATGTTGGTATTGTACAACCTATGCGCAATTGGGAATCCCCTTTTGATTTTCCGTCTGTTTGTAACAAGATTTTTGGCAAAACACGAAGGGAGCAGGAATGAGCCAAAACTACGACTACTAAAGAGAGCGATGGTAATAGCATTTTGAATGGTTCCATTGGATTGGAATAGAGGTTGTTGATTGTTAAAGAAGAATCAGCTGAATTAAGATGATCGTGGGTAAGCTTTTTCCGATTTTTTGGAGTAACAGAAGGTGGATTGAAATCTATAATTAGATTAATGGGGAGCAGGCACAACAGTCAGAGGAATGGTAGGATGCAACGCTTGCAGCGAAATATCCTCTATCACGTTTGATTTCTCCAGGCCACCCCAATAGCCCCAATGGTGACGATCCTTCATCATTCTATTTCAGTTTTTGTTGTGGAGTGCGTGGATTGACAACCTTGGATCTGCAAGCCTTTTTTGTAATTGAATCTTCATTTATGTGTCTTGAATGGTTTTTTTCTACTTGGAAGCAGCAACACATCGCTCTCAATTTCGGGCCAGAATGCGAGGTACTATCTCATAAGTCCAAATACATATATCCTTTAACTGTCCCATCTGCAATTGCCGATCTGCTAATGCAGAAAGACAATTTACTAGCCAATAATCATTCTAAACTACCAATTTATATGTATCTATATGGATTCTGAAGCTACAAGCAAAATTATTAACAACACAAACCACCAACTTATATAAATCTCAAGCCAGAAGACTATGTCAGAAGACTTCACACCCAACCACATTATCATAGCACCAGCGACTGATGATAATGCTGTATGATGAAAAAGTGTGATTGATGCCTTTGTCTCAAATGAGTTTAGATGAATATGCCAATCGGCCTAGACAACAACAATTTTGTGTACAATTTTTCACTATCAAAAGAGTAATCTATGACAAAACCTTGCAATTGTGCTATCTACTGAAATAGCTATAGCATACATCCTAGGACTGGAACATGAGGTGAATGATTTATCTTGTGCAATAGGACCTGCGAAGAACTTTCTATGACTAAAGGATGAATACTTTTTCTCTCTGTCGGGATGCTTTTATGCTTATATCAGGACTTTCTTGTTTATGACAAGATAGCTGATGGGTAACTTTTGATTCATGTGTAATCAATTTGCATTGTCATGCGATAAGAGTGTCCTATTTATATGTTTTCTTTGTAATGCTTGAGAAGGAAATGAGTTGACAACTGTGGAAATACTTTGGTTTTGTCACTACAAAAATAAGCCAAAAAGCCAGTACTCAAGTGAGTATCTTTACCATCCAACTCAATTCTCTATGAAGGGAAAATATTGATGATTGTTGCCCTGTGGCTCAAGTTAATCTCCTTTCTTTCTTGTGTAAGACGCCTTGTGAAGTGCTTCTAACCTATTTGCCCATCACTTCTAACCTTGTAATCGTAATAAGTGAAATTAGTGCTTTCATAAGAAATGAGGACAATGTACAAACTAGCATATTGACAACATTTGTATTGCTAGGTGAATTTTTACACAGAGAGTCGAGATTGATTTCCATGAAAAATGATCGGTAATTGTGAGCAATTAGGTCAGGTAGATTCAATTCAAGCAAGATTGAAATCTATGGCAGCAACTCTCATTAACTGAAGCTTCCTACCAACACTTGCATATCATGAAATCGTTCGCGTTAACAATCCTTATTATATCAACTACGATGAATTTCAAAGGCAGTAGAGTTTGAGATGTTGGGCATTAAAACTTAACATTCTGTTAAGAAGGGGTACTATGCACATAGTCTATTTTCTGATTGTTGTTTCAACTATTTTGTTACGAAAATGCTCTGAACTAAAATACCAAAAGCACATTAGAGCAATATTATTAAAGGATAGTTATCTATCATAGATTGATAGGAATAGTGACATCAGTAAAGACAGTGTACATGAGAGACACATACAAACATTTACACTATAATATTGACGAAAACATTTTGAGTAATATTTTGGACACTTAACTTTGCATATTAAACTCAGATTGATATTCTTACTCTATTCTTTGATGAGGTTTATACATGTGCATGTATCATTTATTCATAATGTGGTTATCGATACAAATTTTTTTTTTGTTCAATAGTCATGCATTCATGATCTAAAATCCATGTGAGATATCACAAAGCATGACTGCAAAAGTTTCTATAATCATCACCATTACAAAGATAATAATTTTATAATAACTAATACTTAGTAAAACAATTACTTTATTGCAGGATTTCTTATCCATTTATTTCAAATCACTATTCTTAAAATATATGAATTCAACAACAATTCATTATTTTGAATCACATGTAAACAAATTCTACGACACAATAAAAAATTTGTATTTTGGATAGTAGCAAAGAGCATGGTGACAATAACGGAGCTAGAGATGGCACTAAACACTTGTTCAACCCTGGAGTTGGAGATGGTAGATGCCATATTTATGATATGCCATAGTCCCCACTTCTTTTTTGAATTTTTGAATGTCCCAAGCATTGGGAGAGAATATTTTGACATCTCAAGAAGCACATTTAGATGTGGTTAAGCACCAATGATGTTTGATGTGACTAGAAGTAGATTCATGCACATATAAAGTCGTGTGGGCAGATGCATAAAGAAGCTAGAAAATAATATTTTTTTACTCATGACTAAGCTTTATCATCTCATGTGGATCTTTCACTCCGCTTAGGAGAAGAAATTCAAGAGAGTCTATATGGGTGAAGCACACACTGATTGGAAGAGAGGTACACCAAAATGCAGTGCAATAGATTCTAGTATGGAAAAGAGTACATAGATTGCTAAAAACTGTTGGAACACATGATGCGACAATTGATAATGCATAATCGAGTGCTCACACAAGCATCCTCTCCATATTTCTTGTTTTTGCACACACTAAATGAAGAAATGAAAGTATACATAGTTATTGAATACATGTATAAAGGGTTGCCAGACTTCAATCCAATATTGGATTGCCATGTGACACAATAATTCAAACTATATGCAATCATATATTTCGCAATTGCATGTAGTTTGTGAAATATATATAGTTTGCAAAAAGAAATTAAGCTCGCGATTCACGTCCCAAAAGACATCGCAAATCGCGGCGGGTGTTGTTGTGAGCCTTATATAAATGGTATAACTTTCACCTTTTGGACCTTATTTCGAAAGGGATCACTTGGTGTGTGTGTGTGTGTGGAGAGAGAGAGAGAGAGAGAGAGAGAGAGAGAGAGAGAGAGAGAGAGATACACATATCAGGCACTCCTTTTTTTAAAGAAAGAGTGACATTGTTGTTAAAGAACAAGTAGTAATTCTTCTAAGTATATAGGTTTACATGTGCATGTATATATGTAAGAACTAAATCGGAGAAATGGGTTCCCACTTTGCACACTATTAGTAAGGGAAAAGGTAGTTGTGAGTCATCACTAGGGGCAAGGTATCACTATGGGGAGGTACATGTAAGCCATTAGTAGGGGAAATGCAACTAATGAAGCATCACTACTGTGTGCTTCCCCCACACACCTGGGTCAACATAATATTATACTATATGCAAGACATGTCACCCTCCTCCTTACTAATGTATAGCACGATCCATGAGTGAAATGTCAAGCATGTCAAAGGCCTAGAAATGCATTCGGTGTTTTAAAATGCTAGTATCTTGTAAGTGCATGAGTGGTCTCTGCTGAGTTGTAAGAAAGTGATCTCTTTCATAACAAAAATAGTGAATAACCACCAGCCTACTCTCTCGCAACTACTACTTATGGATATGGTTGAAACATTTTTCTAATTCCTTGGATTTAGGAAGAGAGAGAGATAGATATGAAAGTGTCATTCATTCAGCTCCTTGTGCAACTGCTGCTGCTGCTGCTGCTCCTCCTCCTCATCTTAATCTTCCTTCAGCCACCTTCACACGGCAATTCGGCTTCTGACTTTTGCTCGTTGGTGAATTTGCCTCTCTCAACGGTTGTAGCATCATCTCTACGCGCTTAGGCGGCTGCTCATTGTGATCTGTGCACGACGGCGTGGGCCTTATCAGCTCATCCTTCCCCGCTCAGTCGCTTACGCTGGCTTAAGCATCTAATCTAAGATGAAGCTACAGGGCACCCACATTTCCACAGTCTCCCTTTATTCGTTTCTATAAAAGACGCAGCCTCTGCCAGGAGCAGCATATATTTGGAATACGAAAACCTGGGTATTTCCCTTTCGTTATCCTTCATCCCAACTTCATGGAGTCCGTAAGCTCTCAGGTTTGTTTAAGTTTTAACATTTTCATTTTCTCTTGTTTTTGGGAAAGGCTTGTCATTTTCATCTGTGGCCTAGCGACTGTCATCCTGCTACAACTTGTAGCTGCATTTTCTCTCTCTCTGGACAAAGCAAGACAGAATCTTTTGAAGCCTTTATTCTTATTCCAACAAGGTTAAATAAAGCTGAAACGCAAATACAGTACTGTTCCTCTTATGCTTTACATTATGCACGGTAACGCAGAAGCTCCTATAGTATCTAAATAAAATATATATTACCTATCACAATATTTGATAAAAGTTGCAACTAAGGAGTGAGCTTTTCACTTTTGCAGTCTAATATTGAGGCATGGGAGTATAACCCATCTGATGAGGATCAGCGGCTCCCACACAAGTATCCTTCAAATCGTCCAGTAGCTTTGCGGCATATTCATGGTGCTTTATCTCTCTTTGAAGTTTGGGTGCAGCTTGCTCCTCTGATTAGTGGCGTTAAAACCTTTATATAGAAGTTGGCAGTGGGCACTATATTTAGCCGTACTAGTTGCACACACAGACAGCCAATGTTTCGAACTGAATGCCACGTTTATTGGACATCTGCAATTCCAGTTGGTTGCATGAATTATTCATCACAAAATTGTTCAAATATATTAACGTTTCTCTTTCTTATGCATGAATTTCTCACTCTAATGACACGAATGTCTTGGCAGAGCTAGGTGTTCTTACCTGGAAATTGGACGTCAATAACTGGGAAAACAATTCTGT
Source organism: Diphasiastrum complanatum (assembly GCA_029204225.1). Classification (NCBI taxonomy): domain Eukaryota; kingdom Viridiplantae; phylum Streptophyta; class Lycopodiopsida; order Lycopodiales; family Lycopodiaceae; genus Diphasiastrum; species Diphasiastrum complanatum. Next base: position 4,079,989 of record CM055106.1, on the reverse strand, counting down.
TTTGAATAAAATCAAAGAAGACCGGGGATACAACTACTCGGTATGCTTCAACCTTCAGTACTGCTGACACATGGCTAACTACATAAATCCGTACCCTCCTGCATCTTGTTGTTCAAAGTTCAAACTACGACGTCGTTATGACCGTGTGTATATATTTATAAGCTGCATTTATGCAGTCATCACACGCGAGGAGATAGTATCTTATTAGAGATGGAATTACTACGAATATTGAAATAGATCCTGTCAAAACTTTAATGTTAGAATTTGCGTGATGATTACGTACAGGAGGTAGCTACGGTAGCACGCGAAGTGATGGAAGACTTCGAATCCAAAGTGCAGGATTATTTTCAGGAGCACATGCATTCTCAGGAAGAAATACGTCTAATTCTTGATGGAGCAGGTGAGCTGATTTTCTGGCCAACAATATTTAAAGGCATAATTTCTTAAACAGACTCCAAAAAGAGAACATACTTTTTAGAATCAGATCTCAAAGGCTCATTAATTTATGCTGTTTGTAATCAACTAGTCTTGTTTGAAAAGTTTTTCCACTTGGCTGCTCGCTTGTAAAGTGTTTGTACTGATCTGTAGGTTTCTGGGATATACGAGATTACGACGACAGCTGGATCCGGTTTCGTGTTGAGAGAGGCGATCTCGTGGTTCTTCCACCGGGCATGTGCCACCGATTTACTTTGGATGTCAATGACTATATCAAGGTGCTAAGCTGCTCAGTCATGGATTAAAGTATCGCAAGATAACAACTGAATCGAGAGTAAATGCAATGCAGTTGCTTCATAGTTGAGAGAAAGCCTTGACCACTTTTTAAAGTCTCGTGTTGCAAATTCTGACATCTGTTGTTGCAAGAATGCTGACACCATCTGCTTGATCTTGCTCCAGGCATTGCTTCTGTACACTGAACTGCCATCCAGGACACAGCACGAGAGGGATGAAGACAGTGCAGCCAGGTAACATCTCTGACCTACAAACTACAATTCATGTGACTGTTCTGATTGCAATACTCGTATTCCATCTTGCCGATTTAACAAGATTACCAGAATATGATGAAACTGAATTCCTGTGGCTAAACTCCATGTATGTGCAGGAAACTTTATGTGGAGAAAGTGCTGAATCCTTTGGCCATTCACAACAAGATCACAGCCAGCTGATTACTCTTAATCATACTTGTATTGAGTGATTATACGGTGATTAATGTTGCTATATTATTATTATTGCAAAGATGTCTCAATCTTTATCAAACATATGATGTAGAAAAAGTAAAAACCATTTGTACATGGAACTTTCAAACTTAATAGGCAATTACAATTTGCAAGTTGCATCACCCCACCTCCTCACAAGGATTTTACTATGAGTGAAGAAAGAACAATGTGGATGTTGCATTTGACTCATTAGTGGTAAATCAAGCTCATAATTTAAAATCACTGATGTTCTTCAAGGTTCTGAAAATTACGTACTTTTAAAGAGCAACTTCCGGCAGTAAGTTTTCCTGAATTTCACAAACCTCTAAGGTTGTAGCCTCGAGGACTTCTTTTGCAAAATCACTTGAAGTTCAGCAAACTCATGGAATGATCACTTTTTGTCAACAAACTATTCCATCCTTTATCACACTTCATATGCTCTTGTTCACTAGATGTAGTGGTTCATAATCATGAAGTTCAAAGAATGGTTTTATTCTTATTGAAACATTAGTAGTGTCATAGCAGAATTCTGCAAAATACAATCAATTTACACAATTTGTTTGATGTCATGTCACAAAAGGTTATTGACTCGTTTGGTTTGTCCATCATTATTGGATGGAAAGATGTACTCAATCATAGCTTAGTGTGATTAATCACTAAACCTATTATCCGTTTCATTGATGATGTCCTTAAAATTCAATGTTATTAGGTTGTTTCTACTAAGTAGCCAAAACTTTGTCTAAAATTCAAATGTCGCTAACTAATAGCTTACTATACGCCTTTTGAAATTTCACGAATTTTTACAAGTGAGCCATACCAAGAGGAAACGAATTCAGGCATGTGTTGATGCAATAGATCATTATCTATATTGATTCATTCCAATTACCAACCTGATTAACATATATCAATCCTTTACTCATTGAACTCATAAAAGTCTAAAAGGTATATTCTAATGAATAAAATGCTTTTTATACAATATACTAGAAAAAATGGATCAACATATTTCTTTGATTTAGCAAAACATACATTAGATAACCTGCCATGTAGTGTCATACTTTGTTACAAATATGTATTATAGCTATATGTTGAGTTTTCAAATATACACTAAAGGAAATTTGAGCATAAAAAGGGCCCTTTTAAAAAATGCCATGTGGGGGGAAGGGGGGAGAGAGAGAGAGAGAGAGAGAGAGAGAGAGAGAGAGAGAGAGAGAGAGAGAGAGAGAGAGAGAGAGAGAGACCATTTTGGAACTTCTTTTTGCACCTGCGCACACCACAACGTTTAGAGCGTTTTGAGAACATAGCCTCCTCCTCTCCAACTTGAGAAGCCTACACTCCTCATTCACGTAATGGAATCTCTTGTTTCAATTGAGCAGGAGAGACGCCGCTCTTTGACACAGTGTCTGATTATGCTGATGGAAATCAGTCTGGTGACAGATGTCGTTTGCGATTTTGATATTCCGAATAAGGGCAAAATCGAAACGCGACCGCTTCCGCAATATCTGCGGCTTTTCTATGGTGCTCTCTCTCTCTCAGATTCCTAACAAGCTCAGATTGAGTCGAACTCTCAGTCACAGCTACTGCTGCTAACTAAGATCTATCCTCCTCCAAGTTCTAGATGGACACTGCCTATGTAGTACTCATTTTCATGCATTCAATATAATGAGCCTATGTGTGAAAAAAAGAATAACAGATGAATATGCAATAACAATGATCAAGCACAAAGGCATTCAAGATCATACATTGAGCAAGACGTGCAACCAACATCTGTATTTTGATAATGATCTTTCTGTGTGTGCATGCGATGTCTGGCATACCAAACAACGTGTTATCGTAAGAGAACTTTAGTCTCTCATGAACACTAGAGTAAGGTACGCTAGATCTATTCAGTTTGACTTATTGTAGTTTGAAGCATTTACAGATTGTAGCTTTCAACAATGGCAATGTTCCATTTGCATGTTGCACTTCATGTGGAATGCACTCCAATTATTAAGAAAAATTCGAAAGCTGTAGAGAATGTTGCTGCAATAGTTAGAGAATTGAGAATGAATAATCATAAGAATATAGATTTGTTGGTGATGGATCAATTTATTCTAATGATCCAACTACCAATTTGTGTCCAGATTGTAAGTCTGTAACTCATCTTCTCAGATTTGTATGTGAAGGAAATAGCTAATTACTTGGATATTGTCAAAGATTGTGTGATATTGGAATGCATAGCGTATCTTGTCTTAATCAACAATTACAATTTGCTAATCAAGAATTACAACGTGCAAATCAACAATTGCTTCATTATGTGCAGCACACTAGTGCTGAAAACAATGCACTCAAGCATGCTATATCAGAGTTGAATGCTGCAGTCACTACTCTTCGAGGCTCAAACCAAGAAATATTAGAATCCATGGAGAAGTTGTGATCCGACAGTTTAAAATCTGTTGTTGATATACAAGTCATCAAAAAGACAATGATGATAAGGAAAAGAAAGAGAGTACCGATGACGAATATTGATGACTTACCTACACATAGCGGCAATCAGAAAAAAAGGATTCGAGCATTTAACTATGTTTTCTTATAAACTGTTTATTTGATTTGTATTGGTCATACAAGTTTCATTTGCATTTGATAATATGCATTATCAATTTACTAAACATAATTTGAGTTTTATATGCTTGTTGCAGATCATGTTTGGTGGCAAAGAGCTATTTTAAAATTAACAGATCATTCATGCATCATATCATCTTTAAGTCATGTTTTACCAAGAAAGCCAGCAAAGGCAATCCGTGAAAAATGCTCGGTTTGAAAAAATGAAAAACAAAATTGCAGAGACTGTTTTGAATAAGGTCCAAACTTATTTGGAAACAAATGTGATACAAGGTGCATGTGATGTTTCTGGAATTAGCAGAAATGCCTATTCTACTTTTTTTTTAGAATAGTTAAAGAAGCCTCTTCTCAAGGGATGGTGAAGAAAACTTATCTTCCTCGTCCATATCGGGTAAGATTAGCAAGAATTTATTATAATGATGGAATGTTCAAAGTAGTTGGCAAAGCACTTCATATAAATGGATTATAGAAATTGGAATATGGTGAGCTCAATTACAACGATTGCAATAATATTTTCCTTGATATTGAAAATGTTCTAAAATACATTATTCAATTCTATAAACTAGATGAACACCAAGTAAATGGAAAGATCACTATAGGGTGTTGCTTAATGATTATGGCCAAATGGGCTCTATAAATACAAAAAGTGGGAGCTCGTGGTACTGATAATCCCTCTGATCTCACATGTGTGAGAGTGCTTAGTCATGTGATGATTCATCATGCAAAATTGACACTTCGGACAAAACCTTCTATTTTGAGCACTTTTGGTCCATTTTTCTTCTATGTAGAGAACTAGGAAAAACTCTTGTAGAAGTGCAAATTCGACTTCCTCAGCTTATTCCACACGTGTGAGAAGACCTCTACACATGGGATTTGACACCTAATCTCATGATGTGGCTTCATGGCATATGATTAAAAAACATGATTTTGGCCTTTTTAGCCAATAGAACTTCATTTAAACTATATGTACAAGCTATATGATTGTACTACATGAAAAATACATTTATTTCACACGTGGGAACAGGTTCCACACATGTGTAATCATAATAGGTACAAGTCATTATGATATTTACAATGTTTGATCAAGTTTGCTTTTGCCAATTTTCACACTCCTCAAAACTAACTTGATGAAAGCATGATGATCTTGAACTTGACTCCATGGGCTGAATTGGTCTTTGCTGGATATTGATGCATCCATCTTCAAGAGGCATAAAATGGAAAAGAAAAAGATCAGATAACATGTATAAAAGTTCATGGAAAGGAAGGATAATGGATTTCAAAGTTTCAGCTATTGGTCAAACTATCAAAAATGTTTCAGTTCAGCACGTTTATCTTCACAATGAAATCAACATTCAGGATTTGAATCCTCATGATAGGAAAAAAATTGCCATTATAAGTATGTAATTGATATTTATGTACTCAATTTAATTTTTTTGTTTGAAAAAACAATCTTTTTTTTGTTGGTTTTGCATATTTATATCCATTGAATATTGTTGAATGATAATCAATTCAATCTATTACAAGAATAATTGATGTCATACATTCTGATATCGGTTTACTCCAATACAAGGGACGTTATCCAAAATGTCTCTTGGAGTTGAGAAATTTTATTTATGACTCCACTTATTTTTCAGATAAAAATGATTTAGTAAGAAGATTAGAGCCATATCCACCACTACCAGGTTTTTCCAATGAGAAATGTATTTCTCCAGACTCAACAATTTCAGAAAGTTTTTGATTGAGATTGTATGTGGATATCCAAAGTATATTAAAATGTAGCACTGGATCAAAGAATAATAGATTAGTTGGTATCTTTTTTTTACTATCTTTGTTGATTTTTTTTTCTAAATGTAATATTTGACGAACTAAAATAATGTTTATTTGTAAGGACTTGAGTGATGAGATGCTTGCCCAGTTGTTGGATGATCATTGGAATACAAAACAAAATGGACAAGTTGAATGCAGGGTTTGTAAGTCATCAATGACATTTAGAAGCAGATGCTCGGTCTGCTACTATATTATAGAAGATGGATAAAATGCAATAATGAGTGAAAGTACATCGAGATTTTTCGCTATACAACAAAGAGCGATTACAAATAACAGTGAGAAGAAATGACAACATTCTTGTTGAGATCGAGGTCGAGGAGGATTGTAGTCTAAATCACATTTGAAGAGAACTTGACATATTGCAGTATGATTTTTCTGAATATTATCAATTTTGATTGGACAGTATAAAGGTATATTATAAAACATGCATATTTTGGTTTTGATTAGTGATGATGTTTCAAAATATAAAATCATACACTAATCATGAGTTTTTGTTGAACAAGACAGAATGAACACCTAAAATACAAAGACATAGGAACAACAATCAAAATTGAAGATGCATGAATATATAAAATCTCAATATATTTGTGTAAAATTTTTGATACATGTGAAATACAAATTGGCTCATCCACATGAAGGGAGACCATTCATTTTTCTGTATCATCTTTCTTTGGCTCTATAATTTCTAAGACTACTGTCTAGAATATCAACAATGTAGGAATTTTCCACCAATATCTTTAATGCTTCTTGGCGAAAATGCCAAATTCCTTGTGACGTGACTGGCATTCAAGAAAGTTGAAAAAATTAATTTAATAAGGACATGTTCACAAGTGTCAAAAAACTTAGCCAAACTCATAGGTGTTATCAGGAAAGAATTACTATAATTAGAAGATATGAGTACTTTGCAAAATCATTGCACCACATTTGTAAAATCTGTACGAGATTGTTGGGGAGAAGATCATGCTACACATTACATGGTACTGTTCTATTTGATTATATGGTACTTATCTCATTCATAATTATATTTATTTCTATTGATGTTACTTAATTCAATTCTTGTTTACAACACATATTTTTTCATCATGCAACTTGTTTTGCAAAGGAATATGAGCTTAAGTATCTAGTCATCACAAGGTGTGGAAAAATCACATTGGCAAACAAGAGGAGCATTTCATAGAGCTAAAAATTCATGGTGGACATAATTCAAAAAATAAATATTTAGTACAACTATGCTAAGAACTCGTCAAACATTATGATCTTTCATAAAGCATTCAGATTCATAAAAAAAGAGAGATCCTCGTGATATAATGGAAAACATGTATATATATATATATATATATATATATATATATATATATATATATATATATATATATATATATATATATATATATATATATATATATATATATATATATATATAGATATAAAATCTATTTTAATTTCAATTTTCATCATCTCCAAGTTTGAGATGCATGGTATTGTCATGAATCTCCTTTCATATGGATCTAAAACTTGTATATTAAAACTCATATATTCTTCTTTTTGCTCGTCTATATATCTCGAATAAAGGGTCATTGAAGATGATCTTTTTGTGGTATCTTCAAAGTTATAACCGAGTATTTTAATAGCTAGATCCCTCTTAACAAAAACAATTTTGAATGTTTTCTTGGCATTATTGTGGCCTCCTCAACAAATAGACAATGCTCTAATTGTCGTTATAATGGTTGCAACGAATGGACTATAACTCGCATGATATACAAAATTCGTTATCTATAAAATTCTTCAAGTAATGGGCAATGGATGTTTCTTTGTGACCAACATCCCTTGCGAAGACATCCACGACTTATAACAAAGACATCTAGTTCGATGGTATTTTGTAGAGAAGAGTAATAATAGATATATTTAGATTGAAAGATCAATATCACAATTACAAAAAATAGAACAATAATTAAAGTATAAGGTCTTGACTTACATCTTCATCATAACCGACTATATTTTCTATTGTAATGTCATGGCCACCACTAGACTCTTCAGTTCTTACTAGTTCATGATGAATCCTTGGTGGATACTTTTTTGAAACTCCAAAAATTCTTTTTCACTCGGCAAGGTTTCAGAATAAGCTTTGTATGTTTCCATCATGATAACCAATGTCTCCTTGTCTTTTGAAAAACTTGAGAAGATTTCATCTTATCTCAAATCAAAAACATCTTCAATATCATTGAATGATATATAACTATCATTATTTATAATGATTTAACTATCACTATTTATAATATATACAAGAAGATCCAGTAAAAAAAAATTCATAAAAGAAGTTTTTGAAGATTTACAATCAGACTAAATTATTGAGCGACAAGTAGTCTACTCAAATTCAGATGCCATTTCAGCTTCAACTTCAGCACTTATATCAAGATCATCTTCATCTACACCATTGGAACAGATGAAGGGATGTTAAATAGGCCTAATGAAGATGAACCAGCAGGCTCATCTTCTGTCAACAAAGTTAAAAATAAATAAATGCCATTTCTTTTATAGAAAGACAACATTTTCTATTGTGAATACTACATTGGGTGATTTTTATGAAGTCATGTAATTTCGAAAATTTCATATTGTGTTTTTATTTGGAAGATGGTTGGGAATGTACAAGATCTGAAAAATAAACAAAACTACAATTGTCTATATCTATAAGAGGTGTAGTAATTACATGACCAAATTTATCAACAAGTTGAGAACGATTCTCATAAACAAACTTATCTATATGAAGGTGGAAAATAATTCATTTGTTTGAAGGGAATTTCACTGCTAGCTAAGAAATTCCTCAATTTATCCTCCAAAGATGTCGACTTAGACATAGTACTAAATGTAAAAAACGTTTGAAAAAAGAAAGACCAAGTATCGTTTCAACGTGCGAAGATAAGGGCACAACTAAAAGCAAATAAGAAATCGCACGTTGATTCGATATTTGAGAAAAATACAAGGATATCAATTCAACGCACAAAGTGGAGAGATTCGAGTATATCTGTGGGCTATGGCGCGTCGAATCAATACTTTACATCTAGTAAGCAAAAAAATATCGATTTAGTAGTTTTTTTAATGATAATATTTTTTTTTTCATGTTAAACACAAGGTTTTCTTTTTGTAGAGTATTAACGATATTAAAAATGTTTTGCTTGAGCAATTTAAAAGAAATATTTTAAAAGCCAGAGCAGAAGGAAAAAATACCAAAAAAAAATTGCAACTAGTGGAATAGTGGCCAAAGAGTATTCCACTGAAACCTACATTTTCAAAAATGTGGAGGATCGACCAGTGTTTTATATTGTAGATGAGAGATATTGCAAGGAGATGACAATTTGTTTAAAGAAAAGACCTTATACATTGTGCATAGCCGACATTTCATATGGTTTCTAGATAGAAGACTCCTTGAACGATGAATCTCCATTTAAATATTTAGAAATTCAAGTTGTCTTATAACAATTTGTTGAGTGCACAACTTCTTTTTTGTATTATCATACTTCATTTCAGTTGACAATCTGCAACATGCAGAATGCTTTATTAGAAGTATGTAATGTTGGCATAAAAAAAGTGCATAACAAGCGAAGGAAGTCCATGTACTAGATTCATGTCAGTGGTTTGACCTATTCTAGCTGCCCCCTCCACACAAACGATCCAAACATACAAGCTATGAAACATGATGAACAATCACAATATTACACCATTTCTTTGTATCTTGACAACTCATTTTGAAATCCATATATGTTTCATAGACTATTTTCATTTCTTAACATTGCAAATTAATTTGGATCATCTACCCACAAATATGTATCATGAAAAGATTAACCCTGTTAGTTTTTATTGTGATTTTCCTTTGTTCATAAATTGTTAAGTGAAATAAATGCATTTCTTACAGGTTACTACATAGAAATTAAGACATCTTGTGAAAAGTCCCATATTTTAACATATTCCTAAAAACCCCTTTTAGACAATTTCTAAATACTCTTAAAATATTTTCTGAATGAAATAATACATTATGTGAAATTTTATATCTTTTAAAATACAAAACTTGAAAGTATTCTAGATTTCTATCATACATTTTAGATTAATTTTTACAAATCAATTATTGAAAAAAAATTATATTTTATATATTTTGTGCATTTTTAAACAATATAAATTTTTAACATTTTATTATTTGCATGCAAAAGATGAAATGTTAAAATTACAAATATTTATATTTTAGATTCTGTAAAAAAAAATTATATAAACTTTAAAATATTAAATATTAAGAATTATAATATTAAAAGAAAAATAAAAAATATAATTTACTTGTCTTTTAAATTTTAGCACTTAAAAAATCAATTTTTAGTTCTTTTCATTAGCAATGTCACAAATTTAAATAAAATATAATTTTTAATCAGAATGCCAATATGTGCTTAGTAAAAAAATATTTATTACAAAAAAATTAAGTTTAAAAAGAAAACAAGTGACTATTTCATTTCTTTTTTGTCATCGCGTTAAGAATGTATCAGTACAATCATAATTGATAATCATCAAATATAATGTTTTAGAATATAGAACGATAACCATTCGTAACGTGTCATTACTTAATATCGAAGCTAGTTAGTCTATTAGCTTAATTTTAAAGAAAATCATGTATAGTGGACATTCTAAAAGTGTAATGACATCACCAAAACTGTGATAAGAATTTAAACAAGTGCGCCCCCTCTTCAAAATTGTGAATGCTTGGGTTTTGAACTTGTAATCTACTAAAACCTGGGTTGGAACAAATCCTTTGTTAAATATTTATAGATTTAAATGCAACTTTTTTGGGGCCTCGCTCTAGATTGCAATGTGTTCAGTTATGGAACGGACAATTTTATATGTATTTTATAGTGTAATTTATTTACAACATTTCATCAATATTAAAAAATCTAAAATTTTTCAAGATTTTTTTTTTTACCAAGCAATTTTTTCCGAACATAAGACAAACAACTTGTCCTAGCAAACACAGGTCAATTGTTTGCCACGCGTGACAAATTTCCAGAGAACGCTTTGGAATTATTGCCACACGTGGCAAATCTCCATATTACTTGTCACAGGAAAAAGTGAATATTTAGCGTGGATGCATGGTAGAGCTACGCAAAATAAAAAAGAAGATAAAATTTTGGCCAAGTCTCGAATCGCGTGGTAGGCTCGTGTGGAAAAATGGCTACATATATACTTGTGTCTGAGGTTGGATGGAGTTAAACTTGAGGGCAAAAAGGAGTTAAAATATGGACTGATTTTGTTCTAATTTTTCTTTTGGATTCATAGGACCATTTACAGGACCGGAATAACCATGAAGATGTACTTTGGAATAAACCTAGATTCTGTGCATTTACTTTGAACTGCCTAGGTGTCGAAATATGAGTGTAACAATGATGTGGAATTTATATCCCTTTACACATCTAGGAAGGCACATTTGACTTTTTTCAAGATTGTGAATTGACCATGTAAGACATCTATAATTGACCACATGAGACAACTAGAATTTTGAGTTTTTGATGTTGTGATTCCAATAGAATAATATGATTATGCAATTCTCTTTGAGGAACACGACTCATGATGGGCTAAAATCCATAGTGTGTGCCATGGAGAATATAAATACAATGAAATTGTCAAAAACTATAGCACATTTGGATGACGTTCTAATGATGATAGAAAGTATGAAAGCTCATTAGCTAGGAAAAATAAAATGAACTAAATTCAGGAAGAAAAGCATGTGGTGCCCTTAAAATTCCAAGCCTCATAAAATACATTTGTTATGCTGTATATAGCCTTCAATGTGAAAATTTGTGTAAATTGGTGTGTTGCAAAGACAACATAAAAAAAAAAAAAATTCTTAGACCACATTTCAAGTTGGGTTGTTTGTGGTCGTGCCCTTCGACAAACACAAGCACTTTGAACCACAACCTTTCGTGTATATGCATAGGTAAAAAAACAACAATAATATATTGCTACTTAATTTACGCATATGGTAACCGTAAATAGGTGGAAGACTCTAGGAATTAGTTGGTGATATGTGTACGCAGGACAAAGAATGTTGTGCAATCATGCAGACAGGACAATGCACAAGACGACATCATGCTGTGTAGTCCTGCCGGCAAGACAATGCACAAGACGACATCATCATCATCCTGTGTAGTCTTGCAGACAAGAAAAAGAATGTTGTGCAATCCTGCAGGTAGGACAAAGCCTGGGCTCTCTCTCTCTCTCTCTCTCTCTCTCTCTCTCTCTCTCTCTCTCTCTCTCTCTCTCTCTCTCTCTCTCTCTCTCTCTCTCTCTCTCTCTCTCTCTCTCTCTCTCTCTCTCTCTCTCTCTCTCTCTCTCTCTCTCTCTCTCTCTCTCTCTCTCTCTCTCTCTCTCTCTCTCTCTCTCTCTCTCTCTCTCTCTCTCTCTCTCTCTCTCTCTCTCTCTCTCTCTCTCTCTCTCTCTCTCTCTCTCTCCCCCCCCCCCCCCCCCTTTGCTAATTCTTTTTTTGCTATTTCAAAGATTTCATAGTTATTATGTTTCAAGACTTTCAGAATGCGAGTTAAATGGAAGACTTTCAATGTCAACAAAATAAAACTATAAAAAGCACATTGGCATTATCTACAAATAAAATGTGTCACAAGGCATGGGAATTAAGGGGCTATGTAATTAACCACATGATCAAGATATGTCATGTTGACAAATCCTTGCTCCAAAATTTTGACCCTGAATATGCTCTAGACCTTAAATTCATGCTACTTTTTCAAAAAGGTTTACATTACTCTATCGAGCTAAAAGTATTCAATTTATTATCAAGCAGTGTCAGCAATGATTCTCTACCCATGGCTACTCAAAACAACATATATTTAATTTAGTTTTGCAAGGCTCCAATCATGGATGAAGTCCAAATTTGAATAAATGTACTTGATCAACTATATGACTAGAGACATGCCTCGATGTATGCCCAAGTTGCATTGTCAATATGAGCTATCTCGTACAAAGCACTTACATGGGATCATCAATAGAAAGCTACAAGGATTAATGAGTTTATAATAGCATTGTTGATCAAGATGATCAAAAAATACATATTGCCTGATGCAGTAAAAGAGCCAGATGTAGTGCAAAAACATGAGTCCAAGGAAATTGAATAAACCATCCAAGGTGGCATGATATCAAAGATGTAGACAAAATAGAATATTGCGGTGATACTTCCTGCCTAGTTCATGTAGATCTGGATTACCAAAAAGCAATATGATATTTCATCAAGCTCTTCTTTGGCCATCGTTTTTATTCTTAATGGGAATATAAGTTGCAGACTATAATTATCATATGGATGTATTTCCAATGTCATCTCAAGATCTATAGCAACATGGCAAGTTGCTAGACATGACATCCTCAATCATGCCTACTAAAAATTTCAAAACTAGAGAGTTTAAGCTTAGCAAACACACATTTTCATCTTTGAGGACAAGAATGTCTACGGAGTCATGTACCTCAAGTACATAAGTTCTTAGAGTTGTATTCATATATCTAATGTAAGCTTTGTTGAGCCCAAAAGAAATTATTGGCTTTAAGAATGAAGGCGATTCCCTCCTTAAAGTGCTTTAAATAAGAATAACAAGCCAAGAAGGGCTTAAGTAGACTTGGGAAAATAGTTTTTTATCCACCTTTCATGTTCTCTTGGGTATAGAATTCTCAATGGCTCTATAGTTTACTATAAAAATCATTTAACAAAACCATGTAATTTTTTTTTTAACATCCATAACTTTGTATTTTCCTTTTTATTCTTCATATATGGGTTTTACTCTTGGAACTTGGTGTCCTTATCAGCTGAGATCAAGATGTATGATCTAGGTTTTAGTTGTCAGAGAACTATGTGCAACTAATGTTTCACTTTCAAGTGTTCTTGTGTCTTTTCAATGATGTGATGTTTGGATGGCCTACAAAACCCATATAAAAATGTAACTCTTATCTTGATTGCATTTTGGTAGAACGTCAAGATTTCAATTAATATATTACAAGGTCACTAGCATTTGATAGAAGTTTGTCAAAAGAAAATAAACAATTTTAATCGATAGTTTTTTGCAAGTTTGCAGTCCAACTTTACCACATAAGTTCATAATTTCCATATCATACCTAAAAAAATAGAAACATTGGTTTTCTTGCAAACAATCAATGTTTGAAAGATGCTCCATTTTCAGAAGCTTTCTTCATTGCAAGTGTTCGGATAGAGTTTTTGGACTTCCCTTGCAAAGGCAAGAAAACCCTTGAACAAGTTAGAGTGAAAGGGCATGTTTTGAAATTTTATGATTTCGGTCTTGCATTGTAAAAATCTATACATAATGTGGTCTAAATTCCATGTAAATTGACACCAATCTAAATCTTTTGGAGGCACAAAAAATCAAATGTTGCATTTGTAGGCATACTTAGTCTAAATAATAGAAACATTTATAAAAGGACAAAAGTTGGAAAGAGTAAGTATTACTCTCATGAATGGAGCATTGAGCAATGCAAGAAACTCAAGGGATCTTAACTTCAGTGTGCAATCAAAAAACAACATATGGTGGTTAGCATGTTTTCAAGTAAAAAATGGCTATTATTCATGTGCAATTTCGTTTAGTAATTGTTTTGAATATATAAAAACTTGTGATTCCATATGTTGAATAGGTTATCAAGGAGGATCACGATGTTCTTTCCTGGATTTTTAGCAGAACAAGTTATCCAGATATCATAAAGGATCATATGAATTTATCAAATCATTCTAAAGAGTCATCCTAGATCCAATACTCGGTTTGGAAAGATGTTATTTCTGCAACTAAAGACTTTGAAGATAAAGGAACAACAAGGGTAAAGAAGGTTGAAGTTTGGAAAAAGCTCGATAATATGGTTGAAGTGCTTAGAAAAGACACAATTTCATATGCAGATGCACTCCTATTGGAGAAAACAGCAATAGAGTTTGTAGATGCAGTTCGGGTGGCTTGGGGCTCAGATCACATCACCCACTACATGATGGTACCATTCATTTGAATAGTGTCTTACAATTTTATAATTTTAGTATAACTTGCTTGATAGATTCTAACCAATGCATAAATCTTTGATATTGCAGCACATACTAAGGCATCATGCATCATTTTTTGCAAAAAAGTATGGCAGTTTGAGTATATGGTCCTCACAAGGAATGGAGAAATCACATTGGCAGGCAAGAGCAGCATTTGATCGAAATACACAACATGGTGGAACATCCTCAAAAAATAGTTACATCATTCATCTATACAAGCAGCCAACTCGCCAACAACGATCAGACTTAACCAACTTGAAGTTCCGAAAACCAACATTGAGATCCAACCTGGTGCCATGCCAGATCGGGGGTCCCGATGTGGGTGACTTCCCTCCAAGCAAGCCGCCCGACATACATAAAACTTAACCAACTCGAAGCTTCCTTACAAACGAGTAACATCCATTCCAAGCAAGCGGTCTGACTTACATCAGACTTAACCAATTGAAAGCTTTGTCAAGAGCGCTGGAAGCCAACCTGGCGCCACGCCAGACTGGACAGCCATAAACAGGTAATATCCACCCAAGCAAGCCATCCAACTCAGCCGACAGGTTAGAGCCCGTTCCCCAAGAGCTTAACCCATTCACGTTCATGCAAGGAACACTCAGAACCACAAGCCGCAACAGATATGGAAACAACCAGTTCCTGGACCACGACAGCATACCGCTGGCACCAATGGTCCCGACAGCATACCGCTGGCACCACGGACTGAATGGTCCCGACGACATACCGCTGGCATCCCGAGATACGACCCTCAGCTATGTGCCAAGTTAAAAATTTTGAAAGCGGCCTTACAACTGGCGCTTTTATCGAACACTGAAACCCAAAAGGTAATTAGAGTCAGTTTGAGAAAAATCCCACTTTACTAATAAATCTGAGAAGGTTATATTTCAAGTGTGTGACTGACCCTAGTCTCCGGGGCGCTAGCATGCCAAGGCGAGAGCCATGACAACATTCCAGCAAGGGAGGCTGAGACTTGGTTGGAGCTCGCCCTGAGTCCCAACCCGCACTCCCCTATAGTATTGGTGTGATTCGGCACCCCCCCTCATACCAAGCACTCTACCCAAGCTGGTAAAGCACATTTTTCTCTCTCTAGGATTTTCTCTTTCTAGAAAGTCATTTTCTCTCTCTAGATTTTATTGATCCCCAGGTTTCCTTTAATCATGCCTAGATCGTGTGAGGTGATAGCACATCGACCTGAGCTCTCTGGACTCCGCTAGAACCGATCAAAGATTTTCAGCCATAGGAACTTGGAGCCGGCTGGATTCTGGTCACAGTGGTGTCGGGAGCGGCGCCGGCGCCATTGGCGACGGGAGCAGCAGGGGCGCTGCTGGCGTCGGGGACATAGCTGGCGCCGATGGTGCCGGAAGTAAAGCTTGTAAAGGTAGTTTTACAACATCCACCCCACCTTTATAAAATCTGATGTCCTCATCAGATGTCAGATTAAAGTAAAGGTGTCTCCCAATTAAAATAACTATACATTTAAGCTACTTGGCACAGTACTCAATTTACTGGCCACTTTTTATTAACATTGAAGCTGGCACACCACAAGTCGGAGGCTCAGCTCTTTGTACTGAAAAATTACATAACTTGAAAATATATCTTTGACTGGGAAAAGCGTAGATTTGATATCGCTTTCGTAAAACCCGAGAACCTTATTAAGTGGTGACAGAGGCCTTTCTTTGAAATGTTCGCCCCTGTCACTTCTGACTTTCAGCTTTGGAACTCCTTTGAGCTCCTGATTTGTCCTTGATGTACTTTGTGTTGAGCTCCCTGAGCTCCAGATTTGTTCAGTTCCGCATAGGTATCAAGGCTCCCTGAGCCAAAGGATTTATCGTTTGATTGCCCACTTTATGGTCCACTCCGTGCCTTATTGCTTCTACACCTTAATTTCCCTCCTTGTCCCAGCCTGATCTTGATACTTTTCCATCTTGGCTCTTTAAGGTAGGCAAAGATTGAGTACTCCGCAATGCACTTCTCACTTAGCTTGAAGTAGCTCTTTGAATCAGCCCAAATGTAACCATTGACCTCGTGGAAAGCCAAAGGGTCGCACCAGTTTGATCCGCATCCGAACTATCTCTTCGCGTTTGTTTAAAGCACCATGTCCGTCGCGCAAAACTTGACTTTCACAATTCCATCACTGGTCAGTTGCCTCACAGTCAAAACAAGAAGTGTACATCGAGCTTGGCTTCAAGTAGCTCTCTTTGAATCAGAAACATGCACCCAGAGTTTGCACTAATCCGATCTCAACGCGAACTGTCCCTTAGCGTCCGTTTGAAATACCTAGTCTCTCATGCAAGACTCAACTTTCACAGTTCCTTCATTGATCAGCTGCCTTACACGTAACACAAGCCAGCGTACTCATATGATTTCTCATCATTGCTGGTCCAAAGAAAGCCTATAACAAACTTTCCTTTCCACAACAAAAAACTTGTCAACTTATTAGGTCCAAAGTTTGCCAGTCTCCTCGTGTGAGTATGGCTAGGTCACCTTGAATTTGACCCCATTTTTGATCAACTTTCATTCAAAATTTGCCCCAAGAGAGAGGTGTGTGTGATAGTTCCCCTCCACTTATAAAATCAGTTGATCGGACTTAGAGTAGAGTTCTTCGGACAAAAAGCCTTTCCAACACTTTGCTTCCCATCTGCTAGGATTATGGCTGGATCCAACTTGTTGCCAATCTCTGAAGAGGATCCTAGTCTTTTCCCCTTTGAGGAAAAACCCAACTGATACTGGATATCACCCATGCTCAGTGAGTTTCAGTTCTGAAGGTGGCTGTCCCAAAATGAAGACCAACTGCTATAGAAGATCTCCCCTGAAATTGCCCTTTCCAACTTTTTGACTTCCTGCTTGCGTCTGGTGGGCGTTGTCGCAAATGAAACTAACCCAAGAAACAAGCTAGCCATCCATCCTTTGCAAACATTGAGTCGTTTTGTTGTCGTTCACGTGCGAGTACTTGAACTCCAAATTCCGCCGCACAGATTCTGGATATCGCCCATGCTCAGTGAGTTTCAGTTCCGAAGGTGGCCGTTCCAAAATGAAGACCAACTGCTCCATAGAAGATCTCCCCTGAAATGGCCCTTTCCAACTTTTGACTTCCTGCTTGCGTTTGGTGGGCGTTGTTGCAATTGAAACTAACCCAAAAAACAGGCTAGCCATCCATCCTTTGCAAACATTGAGTCGTTTCGTTGTCGTTCACGTGTGAGTACTTGAACTACAAATCCGCCCCACAGATTCTGTAGTCCTCTTTGTTTGATGGTATCAGCCTTCAAAAGAAAAGGTTCTTTCTCGAGCCATCAGCTCCTTGTATCACAAGCAATCATGCAAACCAGGCAAAGCACGAGTATTAAGACTCACCACGAATACATACAAGTAAGACACTCAGGCAGGTTTACTAACAAGTAACAAAGACAAGGTCCCCCTCTGAGATGGTCCTGCCAACGGACCTTTGCCTGGCCGCGCCCATACAAATCGATCACGGAATCAGCCCACATAGGACACCCCTCCAACTATCCGTGCTTTCACCATTAAGCAGCACATTGCCTCAGTCACGCCCCACCACTTTTTGGTCGATAGCCCTTATAGCTAAACGATCGGCAGCTATCCCGCACCGGCAGCTAACCACCCGTGCTTTACACCCGAATTCGAGCAGCATCTCTGTATCAATGGTTAACCCGTATAGTTCGAATATGTCGCCCCGCACCCCACAAGGTACAGACCGTGCTTTCACCTCCCTAGGCAGCACTTTGCCTCATCCGTCCTACGTGCAGACAGCGCTAGGCCCGAACCGCGAGAACTGACCGTGCTTACACCTCAAGGGCAGCACCTTGACTCATCAAGTCCCCCGTTTTGCCGACCACCCCGACCGTGGACGCACCCGTGCTTACACTGTGGGCAGCACCTTGCACAACAGTTGTCTTGATGAACCCCAAACCGTGGCCATTTCCGTGAGATCCGCATAGCTGACCGGCCAGTCGGCTCTGATACCACATGTAGCGCATGCATCCCAAAGGGAGCCGGGAACCACGACTTAGCTTCCCAGCCTTCAACTCTTGCCATCCAAACCCACTTGACATACAAGCAGCCAACTCGCCAACAACGATCAGACTTAACCAACTTGAAGTTCCGAAATCCAACATTGAGATCCAACCTGGCGCCATGCCAGATCGGGGGTCCCGATGTGGGTGACTTCCATTCTAGCAAGGGAGGCTGAGACTTGGTTGGAGCTGGCCCTGAGTCGCAACCCGCACTCCCCTATAGTATTGGTGTGATTCGGCACCCCCCCTCATACCAAGCACTCTACCCAAGCTAGTAAAGCACATTTTTCTCTCTCTAGGATTTTCTCTTTCTAGAAAGTCATTTTTTCTCTCTAGATTTTATTGATCCCCAGGCTTCCTTTAATCATGCCTAGATCGTGTGAGGTGATTGCACATCGATCTGAGCTCTCTGGACTCCGCTAGAACTGATCAAAGATTTTCAGCCATAGGAATTTGGAGCCGGCTGGATTCTGGTCACAGTGGCGCCGGGAGCGGCGCCGGCGCCGTTGGCGCCGGGAGCAGTAGGGGCGCTGCTGGCGCCGATGGCGCTGGAAGTAAAGCTTGTAAAGGTAGCTTTACAACATTAACCGACACCAAAAAGTATACCTTCCGCTGATTGTGAGCTTGGTAGAAAATGTACTAACATTGCCCTCCTCCAAGCTTGTTGCAAGTCCCTCTGCAACTTCAATTTGACTTCATCAGCCGGGTTTTTCAGTTGTTGATCTAGTTCTCCATCTTTTGCAAGTTTGTTCCATTATACACTTGTTGGCCAATCCTTCAGTGGGAGTCCAATTCTATTGTCATGCCATCCCTGTTCAAAAAATCAATGATTCTATCTCAAGATTATACATAGAAACGAATCGTTAGTCCATTGAGTGAATGAATTGGATTCGGTTAAAGATGAATAAAATAGAGAAGGAAATAGAGGGGTCTAAAAAAGATTTGTTATGGTAGGGTATAGTCGAGGCCCTTTGGAGATCTTGAAAGCCATGTGAGAATTCACACCTGATCAGATAGCAGCCTTGGATGGTCCTCCCATGCCATGTCCATCTTGGTCTTCCTTTTTTCCCGGTTGTGCTAGCTCTACCTGTACTATGCAAGTAGTGTTCCAAAGCTAGTTCACGTGTTCTAGGACCCTTTGTAAGTCTTGTTTTTTCTTTACTTGATTCCCTTGTGGACTTCATAACTTTGGATCAATTCCACGTATCTTTTGATCCGGATGGCCTCTCCAAGTGGTGACATTACAACAATGTCTCATCTGTTATGGTTATCAATCTATAATGCTCTGTAGAGGCCTGCATGGCTTGTTGTTTGAGCTAATTTCACAACTGTAAGAGGCCTTGGAGTTGTTGTTGGATCAATCCTTGTAATTCCTGGCTCCTTAGCTCTTCTTCTATAGCTCTTATTCACTTCTTCTTGAGCTCCGCTTGGCAAGCCTCCAAGTCCTTATTCTTATCGACTAATTAGTCGACCAGTTCTTCGTTATGGCTTACCAACCAGTGCAAATGATAGGCTTCTAGAGTTTTCTTGGAAGTTTTCAACAGATTGCTGACATCTTTGAATAGAGGAAATTTCGAAGGTAAATAATGTGATGGTGGGAAGCAAAATTGTGGGTTTGATGGTAAGGTAGTGGTGGTAAGAAGTGAGGTGGTGGTGGTTATTGTATCAGAAAGGATAGGTGAGGTGAAAATAGGAATGGGAATGATAAATTGAGTTGGGGGACTGCTCAATTAGCCTTTTTTTAATATGTACATTCCCTATAGAAACAATTTCATCGAAGATCTCTAGCACATAATTAGTATCAAAGTAATCAAATTAAATAATGATAATATAGAATAATCAGATCAACACTTTTGCAAATGATCTTTTACATAATATCTAAATACTCTCAAAATATTTTTTGAATAAAATAATGCATTACGTGAAATTTTGTATCTTTTAAAATATAAAACTTGAAACTATTCTAAATTCCTATCATACATTTTAGATTAATTTTAAAAATCAATTACTGAAAAAATATATATATTTTCTATATTTGGTGCAGTTTTAAACAATATAAATTTTTAGCATTTTATGATTTGCATGTAAAAGATGAAATGTTAAAATTGCAAATATTTACATTCTAAGTTTTGTAGAAAACAAATTATGTAAATTTTTAAAAAATATTAAATATTAAGAATTATATTATTAATATAAAAATAAAAAATATAATTTGTTTATTTTTAAAATTTTAGCATGTAAAAAATGAATTTCTAGTTCTTTTTGTTAACAATGTCACAAATTTGAATAACATATAATTTTTAACTAAATTGCTAGTACGTGCTTAATAAGAATTTTAAAAAATACTTTTTACAAAAAATTTAAATTAAAAAAAAAATGATTGTCTATTTCATTTTTTTTTTTTGTCATCGCATTAAGATTGTCTCAGTACAATCATAATTGATAATCATCCAATATAATTTTCTAGAATATAGAACAATAACCATTCATAACATATGACATTACTTAATATCGAAACTAGTTAGTCTATTAGCTTAATCTTAAAGAAAATCATGTATAGTGGACATTCTAAAAGTGTAACGACATCACCAAAACTGTGATAACAAATTTCAAACAAGTGCGCCCCCTCTTCAAAATTGTGAATGTTTGGGTTTTCAACTTGTAATCTACTGAAACCTGGGTTAAATATTTATAACTTTAATTGTAATTTGGCCTTGCTCTATTTTATAGTGTAATTCATTTACAACATTTCATCGATATTAAAGAATCTAAAACTTGCCAAGATTTTTTTTTAAAGATTTCTGAACATAAGACAAACAACTTGTCCCAACAAACACAATTTAATTGTTTGCCATGCGTGGAAAATTTCCAAAGAACGCTTTGGAATTATTGCCACAAGTGGCAAATCTCCAAATTACTTGTCACAAGAAAAAGTGGTTATTTAACGACTTTGCATGGCTGTGCCATGCAAATAAATTTGGCGCGCATTTTTAAAAAAAAAATTGATTTTAAATTTTCGCGTGGTTGTGCCATGCATGGCAGAGCCATGTTCAAAGCCCATTCTCCCACCCCTCCAAACCCATAGTCAATCCATTTTTGACCAGCAGAGGTGCCTGAAAATTGTTAGCGTGGATGCGTGGTAGAGCTACGCAAAATAGAAAAACGACAAAATTTCAGCTAAGTCTCGAGTTCACGTGGTAGGGTCGTGTGGATCATTGCCTACATATGTACTTGGGTCTGAGGTTGGATGGAGTCAAACTTGAGGGCAAAATGGAGTTAAAATATGGATTGATGTTGTTCTAATTTTTCTTTTGGATTTATGGGACTTCGGAATAATCATGAAGATCTACTTCGAAATAAACCTAGATTATGTGCATTTACTTTGAAATTGCCTGGGTGTCAAAATGTGAGTGTAACAATGATGTGGAATTTGTTGTATATCCCTTTACACATCTAGGAAGGTACATTTAACTTTTTTTAAGATTGTGAATTGACCACGTGAGACATCTAGAATTGACCACATGAGACAACTAGAATTTTGAGTTTTTGATGTTGTGATTCCAATAGAATAATATGATTATGCAATTCTCTTTGAGGAACACGACTCATGATGGGCTAAAATCCATAGTGTGTGCCATGGAGAATATAAATACAATGAAATTGTCAAAAACTATAGCACATTTGGATGACGTTCTAATGATGATAGAAAGTATGAAAGCTCATTAGCTAGGAAAAATAAAATGAACTAAATTCAGGAAGAAAAGCATGTGGTGCCCTTAGAATTCCAAGCCTCATAAAATACATTTGTTATGTTGTATATAGCCTTCAATGTGAACAGGACAATGCACAAGACGACATCATGCTGTGTAGTCTTGCAGGCAAGACAATGCACAAGACCACATCATCATCATCCTGTGTAGTCTTGCAGACAAGAAAAAGAACGTTGTGCAATCCTGCAGGTAGGACAAAGCATGGGCTCTCTCTCTCTCTCTCTCTCTCTCTCTCTCTCTCTCTCTCTCTCTCTCTCTCTCTCTCTCTCCCCCCCTTTGCTATTTTTTTTTTTGCTATTTCAAAGATTTCATAGTTATTATGTTTCAAGACTTTCAGAATGTGAGTAAAATCGAAGACTTTCAATGTCAACAAAATAAAACTATAAAAAGCACACTGGCATTATCTACAAATAACATGTGTAAGAAGGCATGGGAATTGAGGGGCTATGTAACTAACCACATGATTTCAAGAAATGGCATCCCCAAACAACGTGTCACAAGGCACATGGAAATTGGAGGGCTATGTAATCAACCACACGATTCCAAGAGATGTCATCCCCTTGACTCCTAGGTTGACATCACATGAGACAAATCCTTGCTCCAAAATTTTGACCCTCTTAATTTTTTGAAGAGTCAATCCACTTTGAGGACACCGCCTCATGATAAGGCTAGAATTGTAGTATAGCAAGTGCGTGGCTATGGCATGGACACTCTAGTCTCAAGTATAAATAGATACTTGCAATCTCGTTAAGTTATCACACCCTCAGTATAGATCTACTTCCTACCTTTTTGTGAGAGAGAGAGAGAGAGCGAGAGAGCGAGCGAGGGGAGAGAGATGGAGAAAGTTGTGTTGCTTGTTCCTGTAGTATTATCGATGGCATTTTTCATGCTTCCTGCGTTTGTTACATGTTACGGGAATTATTTGCATGTAGATGAAACGCTTTATGAAGGGCAATACATAACGCCAGTCGGCAATAATGACTGGTTGGCCAAGCTGGATGATCAATGCAATTTTGTTCTATTAGGACGTCCTGCCTCAAATTTTAATTACAATCGTATATGGAATTCCAAGACTACCCATAGAAGTTCCAATTGTCGTCTGACTCTCCAAGCGGATGGAAACTTGGTGGTTTACGGTGGGGATAATTACCCGTTGTGGGCAACTAACACTGACGAGGAAAGGATCATCAAGAGTCAGCCTCGTTTGGTTGGCGACGGCCCGTGTGTGCCTGCTGGTGGTTACTATGAACTGCAGTTTTGGGAAGATAAAGGTTGGATCCTTGCTCTGGTCTGCGTCATACCAGGTGATTCACTAAACTCGGGATATTATGTTAGGTGGAAAAGTAATACTGACCCAAGGTAAACTTCTGCACATTCCAGCTGTGGAGATCAGTCATTATGATACATTTGATGTTGCTAAACGATAGAATTGTCGTATGTGAGGAATAAAAATAACAATCCACATATGAGGATAATAAGTTCAGGAACTCTGTAAGACGTAACAGACTTTGACATTATTATAAAAAATTGATATCAACGGACTTATGATAGAAAGTAATCTCATTGTTTGGTTGTCTTAAATTTAGACTTAACTTAAGTCATGTAGCATTATCCAATGTAATGGATGATCATGGCTTTGCAACATGTTCCAGCTGATCAATGTTTGGCATGGCAGAGTTATGTACACATTCACATTTTCTCAAATTGATATGTGCTCATTTTTTTTTTCAATAGTGAAATAACAAGCTCTGTTGTTTGATCTTCACGTTTCAGCCTTCCCCACTACTTAAACCATTCATTTTGTAAGCTTATCGCTCAAACAGAATGATCAAGCCGTTGTGAAGGTTTAACATTACTTTGATTTGGCTCATGAAAGTTTCACTGTGTTTTGTCTCCGCTATTGAATATCTATGTAACCATGTAAGTCATGAACTAGCAGCTAGTTAAGTTTATCTGGATAGTACACCTCAATCGACTTTTCCATGACAATTAGTTGTTTTGATAGAGTATGTTACGGAGCCTTTATAAAATGGCTAGAGACTACAGATAATTCACATATGTTCTTTGAGGCCGTAAAAGAACGCAATGTGTCATTCAAAAATTAGTGGATCAAAGCTATAAATGAATATCATGAATCTGCAATTATATCATGCCCAACTTCCAATCACCCTATCATCATTATTTCAGTCACTCACAATGATTGGGGAGGGCTGAATGTATCTCTAACGTAATAAGCCTTAGCTCAATATCATCCTTATGAGGCATATGTTGGATCATCCATTTCTGGCAGCAGATTACTTTAAGTAATATGTCACAACAGTTCTATTGATAATTTTGGATTAATTTGACAAAATTAGACTTCACAATTACTTTGTTATGGCCGAGTGTCATTCTAACAGTGGCCTATGCGTTAAACTTCACTATTACTTTGTTATGGCTCAATGTCATTCTAACAGTGGCCTATATCAAGTAATTGCATCGGTTGACAATTTTATAAAGATATTGATGCTCTTCACACTCGTGGCTCTTGCTTGATTATGCATGAATTCTAAAGGTAAAATTGCTTATCTCAATTGGTTGTATTAAAAAAATCTTCACGATGGGCCAGTGAGGGTGGGCCAATATTTCATGTGATTCAACGCTGTCTACATTTATCTTACATTAGCATGGTGAACCATGCTTGATGAAAAACATGACACTACATCTCTTATTAATGTGTGTGTGTGTGTGTGTGTGTGAGAGAGAGAGAGAGAGAGAGAGAGAGAGAGAGAGAGAGAGAGAGAGAGAGAGAGAGAGAGAGAGAGAGAGAGAGAGAGAGAGAGAGAGAGAGAGAGAGAGAGAGATTTACATTTATCTTACATTAGCATGGTGAACCATGCTTGATGGAAAAAACGACACTACATCTCGTATTAATGTGTGTGTGTGTGTGTGTGTGTGTGTGTGAGTGAGAGAGAGAGAGAGAGAGAGAGAGAGAGAGAGAGAGAGAGAGAGAGAGAGAGAGAGAGAGAGAGAGAGAGAGAGAGAGAGAGAGAGAGAGAGAGAGAGAGAATTTTACTAGTGTTGCTATGCAATACAAATTTTCAATAAAGGCTAAGACTTATATAATACTAAGTCAATGTTTTCATTTGGAGCTTGTAGTAAATGTTTCTATTATTTAGACTAAGTATGCCTACAAATGCAACATTTGATTTTTGGTGCTTCCAAAAGATTTAGAATGGTGTCAATTTACATGGAATTTAGACCACATTATGTATAGATTTTTACAATGCAAGACCGAAATCATAAAATTTCAAAGCATGCCCTTGCACTCTTACTTGTTCAAGGATTTTCTTGCCTTTGCAAGGGAAGTCCAAAAACTCTATCCGAACACTTGCAATGAAGAAAGCTTCTAAAATGGAGCATCCTTCAAGCACTGATTATTTGCAAGGAAACCAATGTTTCTATTTTTTAGGTGTGATATGGAAATTATGAACTTATGTGATAAAGTTTGATTGCAAACTTGCAAAAAACTATCGATTAAAATGGTTTCTTTTCTTATGACAAACTTCTATCATATGCGAGTGACCTTGTAAGATATTAGTTGAAATCTTGATGTTCTACCAAAATGCAATCAAGATAAGAGTGACATTTTTTTAATGGTTTTTGTATGCCATCCAAACATCACATCATTGAAAAGACACGAAAACACTTGAAACTGAAACATGGTCACACATAGTTCTCTGACAACTAAAACCTAGATCATACATCTTGCTCTCAACTAATAAGGACATCAAATTGCAAGAGTAAACCCCATATATGAAGAATAAAAAATACAAAGTTCTGGATGATAAGATAAAAAATTATATGGTTTTGTTAAATGATTTTTATAGTAAACTATAGAGCCATTGAGAAATCTACACCCAACAGATAATGAAAGGTGGCTGAAGAACTATCTTCCCAAGTCATTTCTTTTGGGCTCAGCAAAGCTTACATTAGATATATGAATACATCTCTAAGAACTTATGTACTTGAGGTACATGACTCCTTAGACATTCTTGTCCTCAAAAATGAAAATGTGTGTTCACTAAGCTTGAACACTCTAGTTTTGCAATTTTTTAGTAGGCATGATTGAGGTGTCATGTCTAGCAACTTGTCATGTTGTTGCAGATCTTGAGATGATGTTGGAAATAAATCCATATGATAATTATAGTCTACAACTTATATTTGCATAAAGAATAAATGATGGCCAAAGAAGAGCTTGATGAAATATCATGTATTGCTTTTTGGTAACCCAAATCTACTATCACCGCTATTTTGTCTGCATCTTTGACATCATGCCACCTTGGATGGTTTATTCAATTTCCTTGGACTCATGCTTTTGCACTACATCAGGCAATACACATTCTTTGATCATCTTGATCAACAATGCTATTATAAACTCGTTAATCCTTGTAGCTTTGAGTTGATGATACCATGTAAATGCTTTGTACGAGGAGGTAGCTCATATTAGAAATGCAACTTTGGCATACACCGAGGCATGTCTCTAGTCATATAGTTGATCAAGTACTTTTATTCAGAATTGGACAATACTTCATCCATGATTGGACATGAAAAATTGACCTCA
The DNA here is from genome assembly GCA_029204225.1 of Diphasiastrum complanatum. Lineage (NCBI taxonomy): Eukaryota > Viridiplantae > Streptophyta > Lycopodiopsida > Lycopodiales > Lycopodiaceae > Diphasiastrum > Diphasiastrum complanatum. The sequence goes on along the minus strand of CM055106.1, from coordinate 4,052,900 downwards.
TTGAAATTGAAAATTGACTTTTGTTTCTAAGATTATGATATCTATAATTTCCATAATTGTGCTTGGGGCATCAATCCCAAGTGAAGATACCTTGCAAAACTAAACCAAAGATATGACATTTTGATAATCTTGAGTAGCCATTAGTAGAGAATCATTGCTAACATTGCCTGATAATAAATTGAATACTTTTAGCTTTGTAGAGCAATGTAGACCTTTCTGAAAAAAAGCAATATGAATCTAAGGTATAAAGCATAATCAGCTTTCCAAAAAAAATTTCCGGATTGAAAAGATATTCCTGATCGTTATTCACACTTACATATAATTTATATGCAAGGCATGAATTATATTTTGAATTTTGAACTCTTAAGATCCTAGTAAGATAAGGTGCTATAGCAATAGCCACATTAAACTTTGGCAAAATGGACTTATGAGATTGAAGATAGTGGCATAGATGATATCTTTTTTGATTAATGTAAGTTCTTCATCACTGATGGTATCACCATGAAAGTTGTTTGCTTTGGATCTTATTTCTAGTACTGATTTCTCTCACTTGTCATCAACATTTGCTTAAAACTAGAATTTGGCATTTAAAATCCTATCACTTCTATTCGAAGTAACTGGAGATACTTGTTGCTCACAACAGATCCCTTTCCATTAACATTTACACAATCAATGGGACATGGCAAGAAGGAATTTACAATCTAAGTCTTAAGCATTCAACATCATGTCGGTTAACTATGAATAAGATCTACTCACTTATTGTGCTTCTTACAAGATTACTACTCACCTATTGTAGATTTATAATCTCTTACTTACTCGACATAAAATTCTTGCTCGCATTACAATTCACGCCATTCAACATCAAAATGCTTCAAGAATCCAACACACGACTTGAGCAACAAAATATACATAGAAATGATAAGTACTCCAAGGAATTTCAGTCCAATGAGAATAACTTCTTACAAGACTCCATGCATAGATGCACGCTCCCTCGTCAATTCTGTTAGTCACTAACACTAATCACCAACACATCGAATCAACTATCTTCCCTTTTATTGCCCGATCCCCCCCTTATTCGACTCTTCTTCTTTTTTATTTCTCTTCTTCTTACCTGCCCTCGAGCTTCTTGATAGTCACTTTCTATAACAAAATATTGTTGAACTCTCCACTATCGAGTTACATCCAACGAACTTTAGTGTAACTAAAGAGTCGAATAAGGGTCATGGTTGGATCCATAATCACAAGTCTAGCTGCTCCAGTTCTTGGATTAACCGACACCAAAAAGTATACCTTCAGTTGATTGTGATCTTGGTAGAGAATCTACCAACATTGCCCTCCTCCAAGCTCGTTGTAGGTCCCTTTGCAAATTCAACTTGACTTCATCGGCCATGTTCTTCAGTTGTTGATCTGGTTCTCCATCTTTTGCAAGTTTGTTCCATTATACACCTGTTGACCTTCGGTTAATTCTTCAGTGGGAGTCCAATTCAATTGTCATGCCATCCTTGTTCGAAACACCAATGAAATATTTCTATCTCAAGATTATACATAGAAATGAATCATTAGTCCATTGAGCGAATGAATTGCAGGTCAATGTTGGTCACCAAAAGCATGAGTTTCTGGATCTGGTTAAATATAAATAAGGTAGAGAAGGGAATAGAGGGGTCAGTATCAAATGTATTATGGTAGGAGATCTTGAAATCCATGGACATCCACACCCGATCAGGTAGCAGCCTTAGAATGTCCTCCCATGCCATGTCCATCTTGGTTTTCCTCCTTTTTTCGGTTGTGCTAGCTTTGCTTGTACTTTGCAAGTAGTCTTCCAAAGCTAGTTCACCTATTCTAGAACCCTTTTTAAGTCTTGTTGCATTTTCTTTACTTGATTCTGGGATTCAACAGCTTCTTTTCATGGTGGTCTTGATAAACTTTGGTATTGGCCTTGTGGGCTTCATACCTTTTGACCAATTCCACGTATCTCTGCATTTTAATCTTTGAAGTTCTATATCATGCCAGGTCTTCTATCTGCATTTGTTTACTAGCTCTGCATGATAACTTAATAATCGAGTTTCACGTAGTTTGTGAAGATTAAGAAGTTTGTGTTTGATGGTTTCTTCTTCACCAAGTTGTTTGAATATGCAACTCATAAGGATGGAATGATAAATTCTACTGACTTTACAGTCTGTTGACTATAAACGAACTAAAATGGTGTCATTCCCGTTGATCTTCATGGTTTTGTTTTGAAAGCCCAAATAGCTAAATATAATTTTGTTTCCCAATTATTTCCGTAGGCTTCAACTATTTTGGTCAAAATTTTCCATATTATCTTGTTTGAAAATTCGGCTAACCCATTGCATCGAGGATAATATGGGGTACTTTTTTGATGTTTCACAAAGTAATGAGTTAGGAGATTATGTACAACCTCATTGAGGAAGTGAGTGCATCTATCACTTACTAACTCTATTGGACATGTACATCCGAAGTGGGTAATAATGTTTTCATGTAGAAATTTGGCTATAACTTTTGCGATAGCTTGTCTCGTCACTCTAGCCTCTACCCAATTTGTAGCATAGTCAGTGGACACTAAGATGTATCTTCATTAGGTACCATGGGTGGCTGGGCTGATTGGACCTACAAAATCAATTCATCACTTGTGAAATGCTTCTCCTTCGGTTATTGAAGTTAAAGGCATAAAATCAGTTCATTCAAGAGTTTTAATTCCTTGGCAAACATCATAGATTTTGATTTGTGCATATGTGTCCTAAATAATGTCAACCACCAATATTCGGCTAATAGGAATTTCTTAGCGATACTGTCTGCTAGAAATGAGTTGGATTTGTGTGAAAGCTGGGAGCGATCTGCTGCAGCAACATAAGAAAGTAGCAGTCGAATAGAGGTATGCTTTGACGACTGGACTGAAGGTTTCAAAGTAGTTGATATTGGGAATTTGAGAAAATCTCCTTGCCACGAATCAGGCTTTTTTTCTATTGATACTACCATCTGCATTATATTTGATTTTGAAGATCCATTTGCAGTCGATTATCTTTCTGTTTATTGGCAACTTGGTGATAGTCCACGTGTTGTTCCCCAGCAGTGAATTGTATTCTTTGTCCATTGCTTCTTTCTAGAGATCTGAATCGGCTTGCGACAAAGCTTCCTCAACTGTGGTTGGCTCATGAATGGAATAGTGAACGAACTCATCAGTATAATGGATAGGTTGAGTTCAAATTCTTGTTGATCTTATGGATCAAGTTTTTGGCAGCAAAATTTGACCTTGTGTTGACTAAGTTGGTTGCTCCTGAGTTGTAGGTTGTTCTTCTTCTTCTGGATTTGACTGTATTTGGTGACTATAGGAAGAAATAGAAATTGTCTTTCGAGAAGAGTTTGTTGTCGGGACAAAAACTATAGACTGCATCTTGTCCTTGCCAATAAATTGCTTTAAAGGAATGCTCATCAAGTTTGCTCATCCACTCACCTTCAAATATTTAATTGAGGGTTTGAATCTTGTGCAGACCTCATAAGAGATTTTTGTTGTTAGATACACTCTTAGTTATACATCGATTCTGCAAATAAGTTGTTGTTGAAATAGCATGTTGCCAAAGAGCATGTGTGATCGTGCATTTAGCAGAATCGACAAGGTCTTGTTCTTCCTTTCGGCCAGTCCATTCGATTGTGGAAAATAGGAAGCAAAAAACTGTTGCTCGATGCCATTGGCTGAGAAATAATCCTTGAATTCATTTGATATATATTTGTTGTCATTGTCGGTCCTAAGAGCTTTGATTATTTTGCATGTCTACAGCTTAGCATTTTCTTTGTATTTCTCGAAAAACTAGAAGGCTTCAAATTTATGTTTTAAGAAATAGATTAGCCAATAGGATTTTGGGGCAGGAGCCTTCCTCATTTCTAAAAAGAAGCACTTGTACTCTATTTCCATGCCTAATGAGAAGGAGGAAACTCTACCACTTTTTGGAGAAAAGCATCCTCATTTGCTATTCCCTACTTGCTAATGCTTTTGATTGTGTTTTCCATTGCTTTCTAATTTCATGTTTATTGGTTGTTTTAGTTAATGTTTCTCCATTAGCAAGCATAAGGAGCATTTGAGCTAACCTCCACTCTCACCCTGTATCTCTTTCTTTCCCTCTTCTCTTCTAATCTTCCCTTTCTTTTCACCTACAGTCATGATGAAAGTAGTTCAGGGGAGTAGAGTTAGTGGAAGTAGCATTAGTGGTGGTAGAGTTAGATGAAAAGTAGAGAACTAACTTAAACGTAGCATCTATGCCTAGTTAGGTGCCTATCTAGTGAACTAACCCTTGTTGACAGGCGAGAGAGCTACTACTACAATAGATATTCGGCCCTACACTCAGATGCCTAATTACATCCACAATCTCTCTTCATGGTAGTCTACGACTCCTACATTAATACTCGTAATGAACACAATCAGAACTGCTCTATAATCTCTATTTTTCAAGTAATCCAAGATCCTAATAACATTGTTTATCATTTCTTCTCTATCCATTGGTGTTAAAACTAATTACTATGAAGAATTTCAGATCACAAACATCCAAAATATCTCTCCTTGACCTTTCGTTAGAAAAACAAGCAATTCACCAATCTTGCCAATGTAGAAAAATCAGCATCTACACTAAGAATGAGATGCAAACTCTAATGGATCTTGATCATACATGAACCAAAACATAAAATAATGTTGTTTTCCATACAATAAAGTATTTCACATGTGTGGATCCGAAAATAGCATTTAATGAGCATTCTACACATAGAATTGCAATAGAACCATGTATAAGCATGAATGAGATAAGAGAGAGAGAGAGAGAGAATGTGCTCTCTTCCCATGAGTTACATCCTTTTATAATAGGTCCAAAACCTAAATTGCCACTTGGTTTCCCTCCAATATGAAAAGCCTAATATTTTTTGGACTAGATTCAATGTACCCAACTTTCAAATTTGAATCTACTAAAACTCGACTTCTTTATTTTCCACACTTTCAAAAAGTGTTTATTCAAATGCTTTGAAGACTAATATAACTATGAAAAGTCAAAACTTAAGTCTAATATGAAAATTGGTCTCAATTGCCAAATATACAAATATGACCAAAATAGTAAAACCAGTTGAAATCTTTCACACTCCTTCTTCAACTAGTTTAAGCATAGGCTTTGAAAACATCCCAAGTGAAGTCCTATGCTTCATGAACAAGTCCTTTCCCATTGCTTTGGTGAAGATATGAGCTACACATTCCCTTGCGGACACATGTTGAAGCTCCACCTCCTTTTATATGACTTGCTCCCTCCTTTGCTATGACTTGCTCCTCACAAAGTGATATGCCACCTCAATATGCTTGCTCGTAGCATGAAAGATAGGGTTGGTTTCCAGCCTTTGGGCTGATTGATTGTCACAAAAGATGATTGGGCTATCTAAAAAATCTACCAAGTGAAGATTCTTGGTCATCCTCTTGATCCATACCATCTCCTTTGTGCAATGTGTAAGAGCTTTGTACGAGGCCTCACTAGATGACAATGAGATAGTGGCTTGTTTCTTCGACATCTACAATATAGCTCCATCACCTATGAAAATACAATGAGCACTAATGGATTTCCTATCCATTATATCTCTAACATACTCTGAATCTGAAAATCCAAACCGGTTAGGTGATGATCCCTCATACAATATGCCAAAATTTCGAGTTCCAATGATGTACCTCAAAACTTGTTTTCCTAGCTTCCAATGCTCCTTACTAGGATCTTGCATGAATTGACTCAATATTCCAACACAATAGCTTAGATCTGGTCTTGTAATGGGTAGATAGATGAGTGAACCAACTAGCTTCCTATAGAGAGTAATGTCCTTGAAGGATCTTTCACTACCTATTATAGTTAGCTTTATATTTGACTCCACAAGTGTATCACAAGCTTTTGCATCTACCATATGAAATTTTAGAATAGAATTAGCATAATTCTCTTGACAAATGAAATTAGGTTGAGAAATCTAATCACTTCTATTCCTAAAATGTAGATTGCCAAGATTTCTTAAGAGCACTCTTGATATCCTCCACATCTTGATTGTCTCCACCACTCAAGATGATATCATCCACATAGATTAGCAAGATGATAGCATCATTTCCAACAAACCTATAATAAAGTGAATGATCATACTCACTCATACAAAAGCCTTGAGAGAGTAAAAAAGTGTTAAGCTTAGCATACCAATTCCTTGGTGCTTGCTTAACGCCATACAAACTCTTTTGTAGAAGACACACATGATTTGGTTTTGTAGAAGAAATGTAGCTCTTGAGTTGCTCCACGTACACTTCCTCCTCAAGATCATCATTCAAAACTACATTTGTAATATCCAATTGCCATATATCCCATCCATAAAGAGTAGCAAGTGAGATGATGACTCGAATGCTTACCATGTTTGCCATGAGTGCAAAGGTCTCATCATAGCCAATCCCATGTTCTTGAGCATATCCTTTTGCCACTAACTTTGCCTTGTACTTGTTAATAGATCCATCTTGGTTTGTCTTTGATAAAATTCTAGCAAGCTCACATGTTTGGGGAATGATTCTCAAGTGTAAATGATCTTGTTAATCTTTGTTTAGCACATAAATTGATTCTAGATTGAATGCCAAGATCTAGTTTAAGATTTTATGGCTAAATCACAATCTAGCAGGCTAAGAATCAAAGAATGATTGTTTTGAAAAAAAAAAAAGTACTATAATTTAATGCATTAGAAAGCTTGGTTCTTTATCAAAAATCATGAGAGAGTCTACACATATTTATGGAGATTGGAGTAGCTCGAGGTAGAACCATCTCTCTCCAACTTTCATCCACATCTAAAAGTGAGAACTAGAGAACTAGTGGCATTTGTCACTTTACATGCATGCATTTCTACCTACTTTTACCCAGTGTCAAATTTTCAACTAGAATTGTACAAATCATCATGCATGTGTCCAATTCACTTTGTGCATGCGTTGCATGTCACTTTGGAACACTTACAACCATTGCATGTGATGTGCCACGAGTTTCTACAAGCCTATTATTGACATTTCTATGTCTACATTCTATATGCAAGTTATATATTACCAACTAGACTTCAACAAACTATGTAGCTCGAGTTTCTTCTAGGCCAAATTTGGCATTTACAATATGAAACATCACATACACATAGAAAACACTTTGCCAAATGCCTAAAGTCAAGATAGATGATTTTCTATTTTTCAGCACTCCTCAAAATTAATCTATGTTGAATTGAACATGGATCTTGGAATTATTCCAAGATTGGATCTATGCTTGATGAAGGAATTTTTGCTCAAAGGTTTGTTGAGCAAATCTGCAATATGCGATGATATGTCAATGTGCTCCGAGTAGATTTCCTCTCCAATGAGCTTCTCTCTCATGAAGTGATGTGCAACTTTGATGTGTTTTCTCCTTGCATGAAATATTGGATTGCTGACAAGGGCTTGTGCTGAAATATTGTCACACATGATCAATGGTAGATCATCTTCCTTGATAATCTTTAGCTCCACAAGCAACCTCTTGATCCAAAGCACTTCTTTTGTTATAGTGATAAGTGCCTTATATTCAGCTTCACAAGATGAGAGTGATATGGTACCTTGCTTTTTGGAAAGCCAAGATATTTAATTTCCTCCAAGATATATGACATATGCACCTGTAGATTTCCGATCTACTTTATCACTAGCAAAATCTGAGTCAGAATAGCCAATAATAGAAAGATCTTTACTTTTGTATAACAAACCATAATTGTAGGTTGAAGATATATACCTAAGCACCCTTCTGGCCATTTTCGAATGATAAATAGTAAGATTTTGCATAGCTTGGCTCAACTTATGAAGACTAAAACTTACATCTGGCCTAATTATGGTGAGCCAAATTAAGGAGCCTATAAGACTTTTACAAAGAGTGATGTCCACAAAGGATCTTTCATCACCTTTGTTAGGGTCTTTTACAATTTGCTCCATAGGAGTATCAATACTCTTACAATCTAGCATATTGAACTATTTTGACATTGAAAGAGCATACTTGGATTGACAAGAGCATACTTGGATTGACTTCTCATTATGGAAGTCAATCTCTAATCCATCCTTTTGGAATAATCATCTATGAAAGTAATAAAGAATTTTGCACCAAGTAATGATGGTGTTTGTATTGGGTCCCATGTATCTGTATGTACAATATCTAGCAAATCTTTAGAAATGTGTTTTTGATTTGACCTAAATGACCTTCTTGCCTGCTTTTCTTCAATACAACTTTGGCAGACAGGATGGTCGACAATTTGGTAGTCTAGATCAAGAATTGAAGAAGACTTGGACATGTTACCTATTGATATATGATTAAGGTGACCAAGTCTATAATGCCATATCAATTCTTTATTAATAGAGGTTGAACTGCTTAAAGCACGATCAACCATAATATTACAATGACTAAGCCTATAGAAATATCCTTGTCTCTTTTCGAGTGCAAGAACTCTCCTACTATTATCAAGAATTTGACAGAAATCTATTTGAAACCCTATGTACTTAATCTATGATTCGACTGACAAACAATAGATTTGTCATCAAATTCGGGACATACAATACATTTGTACAAGTTCCAACATTCCATTCTGAAAATCTATCATAAATGATGTCCTCAACTTCAATTATATGAGAGTTGTTTTTTCCAAGGTAAACGAATTTCATGGTGTTGTAGGTCAAATTATCAATGAACCATTCATGATGGCTTGTCATGTATTGTGCTGCTCCAGAATCAAGGAACCATTCTTCCGATTGTTCGACATAGCGATAGCTCACCATGAAGACTTCTTGCTCATCATCATCTTCTTGATTCCTCTGTTTAGTGTTGGCTACATGGGCCTACCTACTGGTCTGGTTGCTTCTATTTGTCATTGTTAAACTTCAAGGTTCAACAGTCCTGGATTTCATGGTTTGCCCTCTTGCAATATCTGCAGAAGTGCCTTTTCTTGTTTTGAGCAGGTGGCTGATTTTGAGTCTTCTATGTCTACTTTTGAGTGCTTTTCGTTGCTATCAATTTGATGGGCAACTTTCTTCGTCTGTTGTTTCTTGGTGTTTTTCTTTGAGAATAGTGTCCATGAGTTGTTGATGGAGGACGAGGATGCTCCATTACTGTTTGGTACAAAATCAATTCCCCACTTATGAGATGCTTCTCCTTCAGTTATTGAAGTTAAAGGCATAAAATCAGTTCGTTCAAGAGTTTTAACTCCTTGGCAAACATCATAGATTTTGATTTGTGCATATGTGTCCTAAATAATGTTGACCACCAGTATTCGGCTAATAGGAATTTCTTAGCGATACTGTCTGTTAGAAATGAGTTGGGTTTGTGTGAAAGCTAAGAGCGATCTGCTGCAGCAGCATAAGAAAGTAGTAGTCGAATAGAGGTATGCTTTGACGACTGGGCTGAAGGTTTCAAAGTAATTGATATTGGGAATTTGAGAAAATCTCCTTGCCACGAGTCAGGCTTTCTTTCTATTGATACTACCATCTACATTATAATTGATTTTGAAGATCCATTTGCAGTCGATTATCTTTCTGTTTGCTGACAACTTGGTGACAGTCCACGTGTTGTTCCCCAGCAGTGGATTGTATTCTTTGTCCATTGCTTCTTTCTAGAGATCTGAATTGGCCTGTGACAAAGCTTCCTCAACTGTGGTTTGTAAAAATTACAGCAAATAAGGATTCTAAAACACTTGAAATGATGAGGGAAACAATAGATTATGATTTCATAAGATTAGCACAAGTTGAACCATCAAAATCCATCAAAAATCTATGCTTGAACCTCACTAAATGGCCCAAATCCTTGAAGAAGGCTTCACACGTGTGAAAGTACGGCCTCCCACGGTCTGAGTACTATACACCAGACCTACATTCAATCCTATAATCATTAGTAATCACAAGTACTCAAAAAATTTTGAACATAGAGAGCAATTGCACCATTATGAGAGAAAAATCATAAAATTGCTTGATTGATTTTGGTGAGATATCATCACCTATATATACATGATCCATCACGGTTTTGGGCAGGTATGAGTAGCCCTAAACCTATCCCTAATGCTAATTTTTGTGGATCTTTCATCCCTACTAAGTTAGGGTTGGAGTCTTGGAGATCCCTCAACAATGCAAAAATTACCAAAAATAGCTCCTATTTTTCCTCTCTTGTATCTAAGCATAATTTGGACTCATTCCAAAGGTTCTAACACTTAGGTATACTTGAGAACATCCTTATGAATGGAATCCTATGCTATTTGGCATGTGTGACAAGCCACATCATGACCATCTAACCATTTACAAGTCCTATGACCAAAATTAGTCAAGCTAGAATTGTGAATTTTTAACACTCCTCCTCACTATCTAGCTTGGTTCAATCATTGCTTTACTAATCACTCCAAGTGATGATCTGAACTTCATAAAAGGTGTCTTTTGAAGTGGTTTAGTAAGTAGATCAGCTACACATTCATTGCTTGGAACATAATCCAAAGCAATCTCCTTGGCTTGCACCATTTCTCTCACAAAGTAATGGCATATCTCAATGTGCTTAGATCTTGCATGGAAGATTGGGTTAGATGCAAGGTGTTGGGCTGATATATTGTCATTGTAGATGATTGGTGCCTCCTCTGAATCCATGATCTTTAGCTCCACCAATAATCTCTTGATCCAGAGTACCTCCTTTGTAGTGGTTGTCAAAGCTTTATACTCGGCCTCGGTTGAAGATAGAGATATAGTTTCTTGATTTTTTGAAAGCCATGAAACCACACCTTCTCCTATGAAAGTTAAATAGACACTTGTTGATTTCCTATCCCTCTTGTCCCCTTCAAAATCTGAATCACTAAATTCATGAAGGTTAATCACATCTGCTCTATATAGAATCCCAAAATCCAATGTACCCGAGATGTATCTTAGAATCCTCTTAGCCTTTTTCCAATGGATATTCAATGGCTTTTGCATGTATTGGCTCAACCTACATACACTAAATCTAAGATTTGGTCTAGTTATAGTGATCCACATTAAGGAACCTATAAGTTGCCTAAACAAAGTGATGTCCATAAAGGATCTTTCATCATCTTCATTTGGCACTTTTACATCTTGCTCCATTGGTGTGTCAACACTTTTGCATACTTCCATCTTAAACTTCTTCAAAAGACTTTGAGCATAGTTTACTTGACTTGTAAAGATAAAATCAGACCCTCTAAGTACTTCTATGCCTAAGATGAAGTGAAGACACCCTAGATCTACCATCTTGAACTCTAAGGATAGATCTATCTTGATTTTTTCAATACCGTCCACACTATTTCCACTAATGATAATGTCATCTACATAAATGAGTAAAAGTACAATATCAACATCATCAAACTTAATGTAAAGAGTGGGATCATATTCATTTTGAACAAAAGAAAGTGAAATAAGATAGCAATGTAGTCTTGAATTCCAAGATCTCAAGGCTTGCTTCAAGCCATAGATGCTTCTTTGGAGATGACATACTTTGTTCTCCATTCCATGCTTGATGAACCCTTGTGGCTGCTCCATATAGATATCCTCCTCCAAAAAAGCATTCAAGAAAGCATTAGAGACATCCATTTGACATAGAATCCATCCAAAATGTGATGCAAGTGCAATGATTAGCCTTATTGTGACCATCTTGGCCACGGGTGCAAAAGTTTCCTCATAGTCTATCCCTCTCTCTTGACCATAACCTTTTGCAACTAATCTTGCTTTATGTTTGTTAGCACTCCCATTTGCATTCAGCTTAAGCTTGAAGACCCACTTGCATCCTATTACATTCCTTTGAGGTCTCTCAACAAGCAACCAAGTTTCATTCTCAATCAAGGCATCATACTCATCCAACATAGCTTTATACCATTCTTTGGAGTTCAATGCATCTTCAACATTAGATGGTTCTTCAAAACTAGATAAAGCATAAGAAGTGGATGAGATACCCTCAACTTGCTGTCCTTTGCCTTGATATGTGAGCCTTGATGGCTCCACTTTTGCCTTGAAGATCTCCTTGGTGTGATAAGTGGGTTTGGTGCTTGCTCCTCCATGAGCTCCTCCTCAAAACCAAGATCTTGCTCCTCGGCCATCTTCTTCTTGATTGTTGGAGCACTTGAGCCTTCTTCAAGCATATGCATATGATGTTAATCAAAGATTACATCCCTTGAAACAACAAATTTGTTCAAGGATGGGAGATTGAATTTGTAGCCCTTGCTTGAGCTTGCATATCCAAGCATGATCCCTCTTGTGGAAGATAGATCCTCCTTGGTTCTTGTTTCCAATGGCACATGCACATAACATATACACCCAAAAAATTTCAAGTGATTAAGATTGGGTTTCTTTCCATACAACATCTCATAAGGAGTTTTGCCCTCAATTGCTTTGCAAGACACCCTATTCATCAAGTAGTTTGCACATACAAGAGACTCACCCCAAAAGGATTTGGGCAAACAAGCATCTAATCTTAAAGCCTTAGAAAATTCACATAATGTTCTATTCCTTCTTTCAGCAACTCCATTTTGTTGAGGAGTGTAAGGACAAGAAGTCCCTTTCTTGATCCCTTCCTCCTCACAAAAGGCCTTGAACTCATTGGAGATGAATTCTCCACCATTGTCACTTCTAAGAATCTTGATGCTATGATTATGATGCTTTTCCACAAACAACTTGAACTTTATAAAAGTATCAAATACTTGAGACTTGAAGGAAAGTAAGAACACCCAACAATATCTTGAGTAGTCATCAATGAAGGTTAAACACATGGATGAACCTCCATTAGATTTGGTGCTAGCAATGTGCACATCCGAGTGTATGAGTTCAAGAGGATGAGATGACTTTGGGATGGAGTTAGGAAACACCTTCTTATGTGCCTTGGATAAGGCACAAGCTTCACAAACCTTGTCTTCCTTCCCAATAGACCTTGGTAGGCCTAAAGCATACTCCTCCTTGATCATAGCCTCCATGGAAGCCGAGTTGACATGTCCAAGTCTTTTGTGCCATAAAGTAAAGGTAGATATCTTGCTCTTCTCGGCCAACATGACAACATTAGTATCCACAAATTCAGCCAACTTATAAAGTTTGCCAAGTCTAGTGCCCTTAGACACTATCTTACCCTTCTTCTTGATGAAACATTCCTTTGAGGCAAAGTCAACATTGAAACCATTGTCTACCATTTGGCCAACACTTAGTAGATTCTTTGTTATTGTAGGAATGTACAAAACACCTTCTATGTTGATCTTTTTGGAAGATCCTAAGCAAAGGGGAATGCTACCAACTCCTTCAATCTTACAAGCTTCATCATTTGCTGTATAGATAGACTTTATAGGTCCATCATAAGATAAGAGAGAAGTGAAAAACTCCCTTTTACTAGTCATGTGTGAACTAGCACCCGACTCAATCCACCAAGGATCTTCTCCTTTGAAGCTTGTTGAAGAAAATATGGACATCATGAGAGAGTCCTCATGTGAACTCTCCTCCTCCTCCTCTTTGCTCATGTTGGCTTGGCTTTGATCTTGCTTCCTCTTGAAGCATTTCGAGGCATAATGCCCCATCTTGCTACAATAGTAGCACTTCACCTTTGATTTGTCCTTCTTGACTTTGGTGGTCAAATGGAGATGCCTTTAAGGGTCCTTCTTGATTCTCAAGCTTTGTAGGCTTCTTGAATGTTGATCCTTTGCCTTTGGACTTGCCTCTGCCTTTGGTGAAGAGAGCTTGGTCATCTCCACCTTGGATGGAAAGCCTATCCATCCACTCTTGCATTTGGCTCCTTCTTGATTCCTCGGCCATGAGTGTGCCTTGGAGTTCTTCAAGTATGGGTAGCTTACCCATAATTGCATATCCCTGAACCAAATTGTCAAATTCAAAGCTTAGTCCATTCAATATGAGTTGAACAAGCTCTTCATCCTTGATAGGATCACCTATGAAGGCTAGCTCTTTGTTCAATTCCTTTACTCTTAGGACAAAAGTATGTGCACTCTCTCCTTTCTTCTGATAGCTTCTATAGATTTGATTCTTCAAAGCTAACATTCTAGTTTGGTTCTTGGATTCATAGACCTTTTGCAAAGTCTCCCAAGCATCTTGAGCCAAAGTGCAATCTCCTACCTCTCTTAAGAGTTCATTTGCAACATTCATTTTTCTGCAATGCAGTGCAACATTGCGCCTCATGATGTATTTGGCTTTTTCTTGAGGATGAATAGGTTCACCCTCCTTACCATTTACAATTTCCATCAGATCTTGCATGATCATGATGGATTCCATTCTTACTTTCCATAAGGAATAGTTAGTTTTGTTGAGACTTTCATTAGTATCCAAAAGATATGCATTTATAGATGCCATCTAGTCTCCTAATCAAGGACTTGACACAAATGAAGGTTAATTCTATTGATTTGATTGAAGATCTTCCTTATACCACTTCTTAGGGACCTGAAAAAATCAGTAATAGACTTCCTATAAAGATCTAAGAATGATCTCTAACAAAATCAAATCATAGAATACTAGAAACAATGCACTTGCTTGATTGAAGTAGACAATACTAGTAGAATTGCCCCTCTTTCTATAAAGAACATTAAAGCTTCCAAATGATCTGATCAAGAGTGAATTTCAGCAACCTAATATACTTTCAAAATCACATGTAAAAGATCTAAATGGAACTTAATGAGAATGCAACACAATCTACTATCCAACACAAGCAAAAAATGATCAAAATTTTTGAAAAATTGATCTAATTTGGTGCATAAGTCAAGCAATGGTTGGACTGAACCTAAATCACTTTAGGAGGTGTCCACTACACCTTAGAACAGCCTTGAAGAGTCCCCAAAACTCTGATCTCCTCTCTCCTTGAATGCTAGAAAGCCTCCTCTATGAAATCACCTCCAAAACTTGCTTAGAAATCAATGCTTGGAGCAAGCAAAACTTGCTATCTTGGTAATGTGAATTGAATTCAACTTCGCCTCTGGTTCTAGACACTAAACACCTGCAAATGAAGTCACACAACACCAATCTCCAATGTATTTGACTCACCTTGAGTTCTAGAATCAATACTAGATGCTAAGATCCAATCTACACAAGATTTAGATCAAAAATTGTGATCAAATTGAATGAAAACCAAGGATTTAGCTCATTTCAGCCTTTAGGCTCTGATACCATGTAAAAATTACAGCAAATAAGGATCCTAAAACACTTGAAATTATGAGGGAAACAATAGATTATGATTTCATAAGATTAGCACAAGTTGAACCATCAAAATCCATCAAAAATCTATGCTTGAACCTCACTAAATGGCCCAAATCCTTGAAGAAGGCTTCACACGTGTGAAAGTACGGCCTCCCATGGTCTGAGTACTATACACCAGACCTACATTCAATCCTATAATCATTAGTAATCACAAGTACTCAAAAAATTTTGAACATAGAGAGCAATTGCACCATTATGAGAGAAAAATCATGAAATTGCTTGATTGATTTTGGTGAGATATCATCACCTATATATACATGATCCATCACGGTTTTGGGCAGGTATGAGTAGCACTAAACCTATACCTGATGGTAATTTTGGTGGATCTTTCATCCCTACCAAGTTAGGGTTGGAGTCTTGGAGATCCCTCAACAATGCAAAAATTACCAGAAATAGCTCCTATTTTTCCTCTCTTGTATCTAAGCATAATTTGGACTCATTCCAAAGGTTCTAACACTTAGGTCTACTTGAGAACATCCTTATGAATGGAATCCTATGCTATTTGGCACGTGTGACAAGCCACATCATGACCATCTAACCATTTACAAGTCCTATGACCAAAATTAGTCGAGCTAGAATTGTGAATTTTTAACATGCTTGGCTCCTAAATGGAATAGTGAATGAACTCATCAATATAATGGATAGGTTGAGTTCAAATTCTTGTTGATCTTATGGATCAAGTTTTTGGCTGCAAAATTCAACCTTGTGTTGGTTGAGTCAGTTTCACCTGAGTTGTAGCTTCTTCTTCTTCTTCTTATGGATCTAATTGTATTTGGTGACTATAGGAAAAAATAGAAATCGTCTTTTGAGAAGAGTTTGTTGTCGGGACAAAAATTATAGACTGCATCTTGTCCTTGCAATAAATTGCTTCAAAAGAATGTTCATCAAGTTTCTTTCTGGTGTCTTTTGGGACATGAGCATACACTATGCATCTGATCACTTTCAAATATTTAATTGAGGGTTTGAATTCTGTGTAGACCTCATAAGCGAGTTTTGTTGTTGGATACACCTTTAATTATACATTGATTCTACAAATAAGTTGTTGTTGAAATAGCATGTTGCCAAAATGATTTGGGTAAAGAAGCATGTGTGATCATGCATTTAGCAGACTCGACAAGGTCCTGTTCTTCCTTTCGGCTAGTCCATTCGACTGTGGAAAATAGGAAGCAACAAAATGTTGCTTGATGCCATTGGCTGAGAAATAATCCTTAAATTCATTTGACATATATTCGCTATCATTGTCGCTCCTAAGAGCTTTGATTCTTTTGCATGTCTACAACTTAGCATTCTCTTTGTATTTCTTGAAGAACTAGAAGGCTTCAGATTTATGCTTTAAGAAATAGATTGCAGTCCTTTTGAAATAATCATCTATGAAAGTAATAAAGAATTTTGCACCAAGTAATGATGGTGTTTGCATTGGGTCCCATGTATCTGTATGTACAATATCTAGCAAATCTTTAGAAATGTGTTTTTGATTTGACCTAAATGACCTTCTTGCCTGCTTTCCTTCAATACAACTTTGGCAGACAGGATGGTCGACAATTTGGTAGTCTAGATCAAGAACTGAAAAAGACTTAGACATGGTGATATATGATTAAGGTGACCAAGTCCGTAATGCCATATCAATTCTTTATTAATAGAGGTTGAACTGCTTAAAGCACGATCAACCATAATATTACAATGACTAAGCCTATAGAAATATCCTTGTCTCTTTCGAGTGCAAGAACTCTCCTACTATTATCAAGAATCTAATAGAAATTGAAACCCTATGTCCTAAATCTATGATTCGACTGACAGACAATAGATTTGTCATCAGATTTGGGACATACAATACATTTGTACAAGTTTTAACATTCCATTCTGAAAATTCATCATAAATGATACCTTCACCTTCAATTATGTGAGAGCTGTTATCTCCAGGGTAAACGAATTTCATGGTGCTGTAGGTCAAATTATCAATGAACCATTCATGATGGATTGTCATGTATTGTGTTGCTCCAGAATCAAGGAACCATTTTTCCAATTGTTCGACATAGCGATAGCTCACCATGAAGACTTCTTGCTCATCATCATCTTCTTGATTCTTCTGTGGCTACATGGGCCTACCTACTGGTCTGGTTGCTTCTTCTTGTCATTGTTAAACTTCAAGATTCGACAATCCTAGATTTCATGGTTTGCCCTCTTGCAATATCTGCAAAAGTGCCTTTTCTTGTTTTGAGCAGGTGGCTGATTTTGAGTCTTCTGTGTCTACTTTTGAGTGCTTTTGATTGCTATCGATTTGATGGGCAACTTTCTTCGTCTGTTGTTTCTTGGTGTTCTTCTTTGAGAATAATGTCTATGAGTCATTGATGGAGGACGAGGATGCTCCATTCATTTTTGTTTCCTCCTATAGCAGCATGATTAAGACTCTAAGCAATGTTATATCTGAGTGTGTGGTTATCATCATCACCCAATTTTCATAGGAGGAAGGCAAATTGGACAGTAAGGCCATAACAACGTCAAAGTCTTTGAGTATTGAACCTATTGCCACCATTTGCTCTAATAGAGTCTTAAATTCATTTATGTGATTTTGAACATAATCATTATCTGACATCCTGAGTGAGAAAAACTTTCTCCTCAGATGCAGCTTTGAAGTGACATTGCTCACTTCGTATAATGTGCTCTTCCAAGCTTTTTTTTGCAGATTGGGCTTTTTTTATATGACCAATATGTGTGTAAGAGATGTTAAGGGTGATCAAGGCGAAAGACTTGCCATCCCTAAGCTTCCATTTGGAAATGGCTTGCTCATCAACAATGGGAAGTAGTCCAGTTCCAGCTACTATTTCTCAGAGTTCCTTGGCCATCAGCACTACTCTCATCTTGAAGTTCCATAGGTGGTAATTCAAACCATCGAGTTTGTCTACCATTAGAGCATACTGTGGTTGTGAATCCATTTGGAATTTCAAGTTGAGTATTATGTAGATAGTAGATTAATGTGACTGGAAAAAATAATAGCTATTGTCTACACTATATCATAATGATCGTTTTGATAATGTGAGCTTTGAATGTGTATAGAGATCAAAGCATTTGCTCTGATACCATGTTGGGATTCAGTGCTATTATCGTCACGATAGAGAGAAGCGAGGGAGGAATCCTTAGCACATGCAACTATGTCTATCAGATTCAGACAGATCGGGATCTATCTTACTTGATCATAGCTTCAAAGTCGCTGGATCTAGATAGTTGATTTTATAGCCATGCACAAACTGTCTTGTTTATCAGATTTAGCTTTGCGAAAGCGGTTTGGGTACGTTTATTAGAACGACAGATCAAGCAATGATATCAATCACATGAAACAATTCAATCTACAGAAAATTTTATCTGCGAGCATAAATCTATTTGACAATGAAATGAATGCGCATTCAACATACACAACTTAAATTGCTGGAACATTGACAGATTACTCATGTAGAAAAATGCAGTCTAAATGCAGATAGAGAGGCATTGTTTCTGAGACAATACTCTGTGATAACAAAGAGAAAGGACAATTGCACTATTAGCAGATAGAGAATTCAGCTAACCGAGCAATTGATAAGTTGCTGGAAATATACACATGACTAACTATTAAAAGAATTGTTAATCTGTGATTTACAAATAGGTTAAGGCACTACATGTTGTTGGCAGTCACCATTAGACAATATTTGATTTTGTCTGGTCGTGACGTGTGTATTTGTTGGTACGCTGATAGTTAAATTGCAGCCGATTGTTCGAGATAGGCTGAATAAGAGAATGTGCCTAGATGGTCCAAGATGTCCGAACAATCGATGATTTCCGAATAAGAGAAGTTGGCCAACAAAGAGGAGATGGCCAAACTATAGGGTAACACTATCACTGGTCCCTTTGTAATTCTGTAGATTGTCAAGAGACAAGTGTATTTTTGTAGAGTATGTGACTGTACAAACATTTACAACAACTTAATAAATGGATCTAGATTAGTAGAGAATAGAGATGGAGATGATAGAAATCCAATACTGGAGTCATCCTAATACAGCCGAGAAAGTTTGGAAAAGATTACCCGATTCGCTTTCTCAGTAGACAATTAGTCCCTACTGAAGTAGATTATTCCACTACTGGCATTAGCAATTATATATGTTGTACAAAAACTATGCCATTATTTGCTAAGAAATCAATTTAAATTCTATACCGATCATCAATCCTTGTTATATTTGTTGAATAAACCATGCAACACTGGTTGTATAGCAAGATGGCTACTCATCCTTCTAGAATTCAACTTTAAAATTACTGTATGGAGAGGTAAGCAACATTTTCTTGTCGATTATTAATCTAGAATAACATCAGTTGAGAAACTAAAAGAACCGATAAGTGATGATTTACCTGATGCAAACATGTTTCAAATAGATGCTACTCTTAGATGGGCAGAAGAGATAAGATCATTTTTATCAACTGGAGTAATGGATCCAACTATGTCTAAAGTAGATCAGAGCAAACTGGTTTTGAAATCTAGACCTTACCTTCTAATTGATCTTTGGTTAGAAAGACAAGCAACTCACCAAGCTTGCCAATGTAGAAAAACCAACATCTGCACTATGAACGAAATGCAAAGATATTCGAGCAATTGACCCTGGATCGGGTCGAATTAAGTCTGATTTTTCCGACCTTGAAAAATCCGACCCTGACTATATTTTTTGACCTAGTATAAAATTGATCTTTTGTATATATTTTTTGATACTTTGTAAAATTCGATACTTTCAGTCTAAAATCCAACCCAACAACTTCACATAGTCCACCTACATTGTACATGTAGTTATAGTTGAGAGGCGATAGTAATAACTGTAGAAAATATCTGTAATAGATATTCTAAGTAGTATATCCAAATAATTATCTTCATCAGAAAATTTCTTCTGATCTTCTAATATCTATAACATCTGATAATTGTTTCTATCAATTCATTCAAATAGTTTTATTGCATGTGTTATCACACACAATGATCAAAATTCTCATTTAGTAGCCAGTTGAAGTATCCACTTCATGCGATTGTACTCCTTGTGGATATTAATCAGAGTACATTTTGTCTCCACTTAGTTGTTGTTCCATTGCGCATTTTTTATTCTTTCATTTTGAACGTTCTGCTGCTAATTGTGGCACTTCTGATCCATGCATCAAACTCGCTCCTAGCTTCCGCACAAACCCAACTAATTATAATAAACTTGGGCCCCTTTGTAATAAAAATAAAACTTGAGACCCAAAGTCAATTTTAAACTTAGAGTTTACTTTTTTAGAGTTGGGTCCAATTTTGGACTCACATGAATATTGTGATTTCCAATGTAGTTTTTGTGGACCCTTGGATCAAGTTGGGTCCAAGATGAATGGATAGGATCTTTTTCCAAGATCTTGCATCTTGAATTTTCTTCCAAGTGCAATTTTGGTTTCTTCAAGTAAAAAAATACAACTTCCTGTTAGGATAATATCATCAACATAAATGAGAAGAATGGCAATATCACTATTATAGAACTTGACATAGAAGGAAGGATCATAGTTACTAAGATTGAATCCTAGTGAGATAAGGAAGGTATTAAGTCAAGAATACCACGATCTTGGTGTTTGCTTTAGTCCATAAAGACTTTTGAAGAGCAAGCAAAATTTGGTCTTGTCTTGGATGAACCCAAGGGGTTAATTCATATAAATTTCTTCTTCTAGATATCTATTTAAAAATGCATTTGAGACATCTAGTTGAAAACTTGCCATTTCCAAAAACAAGCAATAGAGATGATGATTCTAATTCATACCATCTTTGCAACTGGAGCAAAAGTCTCCTCATAATCAAGTCCATAAACTTGAGAAAAACCCTCTACACAAAGTCGTGCCTTGTACTTGTTGATTGTGCCATCTTGATTATATTTGACTCAAAAAACCATTTGCAAGCAATAGTGTGCTTGTTGGATGGAAGATCCACAAGCTCCCATGTCTTGTTGGCAATCAATGCATCGTATTCCTCCTTCATGGTGGCTAGAATCCATTCTTTTAAGATGAATGTATCGTATACATCCTTTGGCTCTTCATGTGAAATAAAATATGCATAATTAGTGGAGTTGAGTTCCACTTGTTTGCCTTTATCTCCATATGTAAGCTTCTTAGGCTCGAATCTTTTCCTTTGTGATCTCCTTGGTGAAAAAATTTGAGGTGACTCCTCCTCAATTCTCAGCTCCATCTCTCCATGATAATCTTCAAGGGTGATGATAGGAGAATCCTTTTGAGAATCTTTGATCTCGGCCTCATCAAAGATGTATTTTTTATTCTCATGAAAAATAACATCTCTACTCTCAATTCTAATTGAGGTAGAGGGAACATAAATTCTGTATGCCTTCTTGTTGGATGAGTATTCAACTATGATCCCTTTGAATAAATTTGGATCATCTCTTTTCCTTGTTTCCAAGGGTACATGAACAAAGCAAACACATCCAAAAACTCTATGGTG
Source organism: Diphasiastrum complanatum (assembly GCA_029204225.1). Classification (NCBI taxonomy): domain Eukaryota; kingdom Viridiplantae; phylum Streptophyta; class Lycopodiopsida; order Lycopodiales; family Lycopodiaceae; genus Diphasiastrum; species Diphasiastrum complanatum. Next base: position 4,031,166 of record CM055106.1, on the reverse strand, counting down.
ATCAACCTTAGATTTCTTGTTAAACAAGACTTCATATGGTGATCTTCCTACAAGTGCATCATGAGGTAATCTTTTGCACAAATAATTGCTTCTCCCCAATATTCAATAGTCAAAGAAGCTTCAACTCGAATTGCTTTAGCACATTCACATAGAGATGGATTTTTTCTTTCAACAACTCCATTTTGAGATGGAGAATAAGAACACTAAAACTCTCTCTTAATCCCTTCAACCTCACAATAATCATAGAACTTGTTGGAGATGTATTCACCTCCTCCATCACATCTCAAAGCTTTAGCTTTGAAAGAAAACTATTTCTCAACATAAGCTTTGAAAACTAGGAAGTGTTCAAACACCATAGCTTTTGAAGAAAGAAGGTACAACCAAGTATATCTTGTAAAATCATCAATGAAGATAACAAAACAAGTTGCACCACCAATACTTTTTGAGAAAGAAAAATGAACATCCGAGTGAATTGATTTCAAAGGATGAGAAGTCTTAATAGAAGAATTTTGATATGGCTTTCTATGTGATTTTGCAATAGCACAAGCCTCACATGGCTTGATATCTTTGGAAAGTGATCTTGGTAGGCCAATAGCCTTATCATTCTTGATCATAGAAATCATAGATTTATAGTTAGGATGTCCCAACCTTCTATGTCATATCTCCTCCTTAGACATAAGAGCAATTTCACAAAAGTTTGCATTCTCATAAGAATTTAACTTGAAGATGCCACCATATCTAGATCCATTAGCTAGGATCTCATCACCTTTTTTAATAAAGCAAGTATTGGAATTGAATTTTACATCACAACCACAATCAAGCAACTTTCCAATACTTATCATTGAAAAGTGATAGAACTTTAGAAGAAGCAAGTTTTAATGAAATGTTGCCAATTGGTTCAATAGAGCATTCATGATCATTTCCTATATAAATAGATCTTTGAAGTCCTTTATAAGGTACAATAGAGTCAAAAGACTCCTTTGAACAACACATATGTGATGAGGCACCACTATCGATGTACCATGCTCCATTTTTCTTGAAGGGTGTTGAAGAAAAGCTTGACACCATGAGGGATACTTCTTCATCACTTGCAATAAAGTCTTCTTCTTTCTAATTAGAGAGATTTCCTTGTTTGAGTTGATTTTTCTTTTTGAAGCAATTAGACGCATAGTGCCCTTTCTTGCCACAAAAGAAACACTTGACTTTTTTCTTCTTGGCCTTGGAAGTAGAAGGATGAGTTGAGTCATCCTCTTCTCCATCTTTATCTTTGTCCTTGGCTTTGTCTTTGTTGAAAGCTTGAGAAAACTGGTTCTTGCTCCTCCCTTTATACCTGTCCTTGACAAAGAGAGCTTTGTCTTTCCCAATATGCTCGAGTTTGTTCATCCTTGAAAGCTTGTAAATTTGCCTTTCTTCTTTAGAGATGCGAATTCCTTGAAAAGTCTCCAAATTGGGCAACTCCTTCTTCATGGCAAAGGATTGAACAAGATTATCTTAGTCTTCTTTTTAGCCATTAAGAATGACTTCTACTAGCTCATCTTGATTGATTGTGACACCAACATAAGCAAGCTCCCTCTGAAGATCTTTTACTCTTAGAACATAATTTGATGCACTCTCCTCACATCTTTGAGAACTTGGAAACATCTGATTTCTAAGAGTGAGTATTCTAGAAGTGTTCTTAGCTTCATAGATTGACTTAAGTGCATCCCAAGCTTCTTCAAAATCTACATGCAACTGCCTAAATCTTGATATGCAATTTTGTAGCCACCACTTAGGCTTTTCCAATGCTCTAAAAATTGGCCATTTCAACAAGTATGTTTGGAAATTAGAATTGATCAAGAATATAACCCTAAATAGAGTTTTGATCTACAAAACATCTAATCTACATATGCAAGAATCTCGATTTCGGTGTAGAATTTAATCTAGCATGCTCTAGCATTGATATCTTCTTCAAATCATTGATAGATGTGAATGCCTCCTTAATAACCTGAAACACCATCCAGGCCAAATTCAAGGGCAAAAGCGAAAGTAAGTGGTCTAAAGGACAAGATCAAGGGGAGGCTTTTTCAAATGGCAAAAAGAAAGATAGATGAAAGCTCAAGTGCTTATATTGTGGCATCAAAGGACACTTTGCAAGTGAGTGCTACAAGAAGAAGAGAAATCAAGGAGACAAGCAAAGTAATCATACTCTTGATGAGGATGATTTGGATGCTCAAGATGAAAATGATGATGCTTGTGTGATGTCTTCATGTATGCTTGTTAATTATGGAGATCTAGATCTATGGTGGATTGATAGTGGAGCAAGTCCAATGATGACACGAGGAAGAAATTCGACTTCCAAGCTGTATGATCCTGATACCCAACAAATCTTGTATAGCTGGGATACAGTCTTTATCGAGGATCAATTCGTCGACATCAAAGGGATATTGCTCCAAGAGAGCTTTCATCACCTACCTTTGACACGACAATCCGAGCTTCTGGCTCAGGCGTGTCCATTGTAGGCCCACTTTTTGATAGTGAATCATATGAAGACGTTGCTGCTACCCAGCAACAAGTCCCAAGAGTGGTTCATCAGTTGATTCCACCTAAAAGATCAGGCCGAGTGCGCACACAGCCCACAAGGTATACTCCTGAGTTTTCATGTCTCTTGATATAGGAATCGACGACTGTTGAAGAGACACTCAGCCAATCAGACTCTAATCTCTGGAGAGAAGCTATGGACAAAGAGTATTCTTCTTTGATCAAGAACCAGACATGGTCACTAGTAGAAGCACTTATTGGCTACAATATCATTGATTGCAAATGGATCTTCAAGATCAAGTATAATGCCAATGGAACAATTGATCATAGAAAGGCAAGACTGGTAGCACGAGGATTCACGCAGATCTCCAACGTCAACTATAGTGAGCCAAAGTTTAGTAGTCAAGCATTTGTCGATTCGAGCCCTCCTATCTTATGTTATAGTTGTCGACTTCATAGTGCATCAACTTGATGTACAAATAGCTTATCTGAATGGAGTTATACAGGAAGACATCTACATGATCCAGCCCAAAGGATACGTTTTGGTTTGTAAACTCCATAAAGCACTTTATGACTTGAAACAATCTGCCAGAGCTTGGTTTCAAAGGATCAACACATTCCTCATTGAACAAAGATTCCAACCAAGCACTATTGATTGCAACATCTATTCCAAGTCAGTGCAACAATCCTTCATTATCATCACCTTATACATGGATGGTACATTGCTTTTAAACAATAATACCAATTTGGTTAAGGATTCTAAGTAGATGTTGTTTTCAAAGTTTGGCATGACTGATCTGGACGAAGCTCACTTCTATTTGGGCATTCAGATCCACAGAGATAGAGCAAGACAACTGATTTATATCACTCAACAAAGGTATTTTCACAATGTTCTTGATAGATACAATCTAATGAACTATAAATTAGCTCACTCACCGATGGATCGAGACTTGCATTTATCAAAGGACCAGTGTCTCCAGACCAAGCAAAAAGAGGAGCAGATGAGAGAGTATCCTTATCGATCAACACTTGGATATCTCATGTATGAATGATCTGTACAACACCTGATATCTCTTTTGTAGTAAGGTCACTTAGCCAATATATGGCTAATCCTAGCATTAACCATTGGAAGGCTCTCATAAGAGTCATGAGGTATATTCGAGCTACCATGGACCAGTGCATCTGCTATGGAGATGTCAGCAACGACAATCTTCATCAGCTTAGTGAATATTCTGATGCAAGCCGGGGAGGAGATGTAGAAAATCATAAGTCCACATTTGAATTTACATTCTTCTTTAACGATGGTCTTATGTCATGGAACAATCGTAAGTAAACTTCTATCGCTCTTTTTTCTACAGAAACAGAATACATTGTTATTTCTCGATCTATTAAAGAAGCATTTTGGTTGAAAAATTTATTGTCAAACATTAATTTGTATCAGTACAACCACAATATTATTCTGTGATAATCAGAGTGCTATTGCCTTAACGGCCACCCCTAGATTTGACTCTAGGAGTAAGCACATTGAATCAGATATCACTACATCACAGGCAAGGTTCTCAACAAGGAGGTGAGCTTAACATACTAGAGAACGCATGACATAGTTGCAAATATATTCACGAAGACATTAAGTGTTAATGCACACAACAAGTTTTGTGCATTGCTTAGTTTGAAGATCAAGACATTCACGGATCCAGATTAAGGGAGGGTGCTGGATTTATCTCTTTTGCTTTCCTAAATCCTATGTTAATCTGTCTCATTCATGTTGTTATATTTTTACTCATGTTGTCACATAGTCTACATATCTACATGTACAATAAGACTGACAAATAAAATGTGACTATCTGCATAAATACAAGTAAATTTTCACAGACAAAAAAGGTAAAAAACGTGACATTGTGTTTTTACACATGATTTGTGACAAGTAAAAAAGACGACACTGCCCTATCAAATGCCAAAGGTGCCCTTACAAAAAAAAGAAGACACCTTGTAAATCAAATCTTAAGACATTTGTCAGAGTGTCGCATTTTTTGCATCTTCACCAATGTTTATTTCAGTGAAGGCTAACGTCGCGGCCTTCTCACGCTCATCCCATGCAACTGTGCAAACATATTTGACAACGATAGCATCCACCCACAATCTCCCACAGACAACACATCCCTCTGTACTTTCTTCATCTGCACACCTGTAAAATTATGTATATATATTGAATACCATTTGTGTATTTTACATGAAGAGAAACATGCAACAAGCATAATAGCATCATAAGCTTATTAGAAATAGATGAAGTAGATGCTTTCGTGCATCAATTCTTTGTATTGTCAGTAATCGATTTATTCTTTTTACCAATTGGATTAACTTTGTAGAGCACACGGTTTCGTCCGCTATTGTCTTGTGTTCAATAACATTATTGACCTATATACTTTGCTATACTTGATTTGATAACAGCTCTTCTTGTTCTACGTTCAGATTTGTGTCAATATTGCTATGTTTTTCTACATTCCGTCTGACTCTCTTATTGCTTTATCTGGTAGTCTGTTCTTAGCGAATTATTTTAAGCCTAGTTGTTTGCAAAATATTTAGTCTTGCTTTTTGCAACTGATTATCAGTCGAGCTCAGTCTAGCCATTTGCAAATGATTTCCGACAAATAATTTGTCTAGCTGTTCGCGACATATTATCTTTCTGATGTTTTGTTGCTTAATGTTTGGCTACATAATCTGATCGACCATGATTTCTATCACTAACATTCTGTTCGTGTCTGATAGGTGTAGTCATGCTTAGAGAAAGAGTAAGATAGCTCATTCCGCTGTGCATGAACACTTTCCGTTCAAATTTGTTTCTTTTTTGAGTTTCGAGTTTCGAGTTCATTTCTTTTTGTGTTCGTTTCTTTTCAAGCTATTTTAGTTTCTCAGACTCACACACCTTCTTTCTCCAACAGATGGTTCCATCAACGAATACAAAGCAAGACTTTGTGCCAAAGGTTACTCTTAAATCAAAGGTCTTGACTATGAAGACACTTTTGCACCTGTTGAAAAAATGGTAACTATTCGAATTCTCATTTCTCTTGCATGTTATCACAATTGGAGGATGTTTCAACTTGATGTTTCTAATGCCTTCCTCAATGGTTACCTTGAGGAGGAGATTTATATGGAACAACCACCTAGATTTGTGAAAGTTGGTGAAGAAACAAAAGTTTGTCTTTTGCCCTTTTGAAAGAAAAGCATGGCTATTTTACATACGTAATCTTGTTGTGGATAGTCACTATCCAGAAGGCATGAATGTTACTACTTTTACAACATTAATTGCACTCATTTTCAGCTTGTAGGCTGTTGCTATTTTTGTAGAATGGAATGTGCCCATATATGAGGCTTCTACTATTGTTTTGGAGATGTTTTTTGTGGTGAACATATGTTGAACTATTAGATATAAATATGCCCATCTATGAGACTCTTTGCCTCTTTTTTAATGTGGTTTTGTTGGATAGACAATTGCTAAACAAATACTATGTTTAGGTTTTGAAATACAACATACATTGCTCAATGATGATAATATAAAGTTGTTTGAGTGAAAGTTATGATCAATAACAAATCTTATGTCAAGAAAATGAAAGGGAATGTTTGTTTGGGTCCAAATGGCTTGTTTGCCATGGATTTGCCAAGTTGCTTTGCATATGTATTGGACTATCATGGTATGACATGAAATCTAAGGGATCAACATGGATCGATCTGCCCTGATACCCTATCTTAAGTATGAAAGATTTTAGATCCTTAAGATCCAATCTACTTGAATGATCTTTGGTTAGAAGAGAAATACACTACCAATCTCACCAATGTAGAAAAATCAGCATCTACACACAATTTGAGATGCAAACACTAATAGAACTTGAATGAAATGATTATGTACTGTTGTTGTCCGTACAAAACCAGCAAGCTAATGTATTTCACACATGTGGATCCAAAAATATCAAATATAGATCATTCAACACATAGATTTGCAAGCAAACACCAAGATAGTGCACCAATGGATAGTAGAACCCAAGAGGATCATGTATAAGCATGAAATGAAATAGAGAAGAGAGACGATCACTCTTTCCACGAGTTACATCCTTTTATAGCAGGTCCAAACCCTATTTGGACACTTGGCTTTCTCACCGAAATGCTAACCCTACTAATTTTGGGTCTAGATTCAATGTACGCAACTTATTCAAATTGAATCTACTCAAACTCGCATTCTATCTTTCCCACACTTTCAAAAAGTGTTTATTCAAATGAAATTTAGACTTATGAACTTTGAAAGGTCAACCTCTAAGTCTAAAACAAGTTTTGGCCTCAATATGTCAAATATGGAAATATTGCAAAATGTGATGAAACTAGTTGAATCTTTCACACTCCATCTTCAACTAGTTTTAGCCTAAACTTTGATAATACTCCAAGTGAAGTCCTATTCTTCATAAACAAGTCTTTCCCCAATGCTTTGGTGAGGATTTCAGCTACACATTCCTTTGAAAACACATGTTGAAGCTCCATCTCCTTTGCAATGACTCGCTCCCTCACAAAATGATATGTTATCTCAATATGCTTGCTCCTAGCATGAAAGATAGGATTGGATGTCATTCTTTGGGCTGATTGATTATCACAAAAGATGATTGGGCTCTCTGAAAAATCTAGCAAGTGAAGATCCTTGATCATCCTCTTGATCCATACCATCTCCTTTGTGCAATGTGTAAGAGCTTTGTACTCGGCCTCACTAGATGACAATAAGATAGTGGCTTGTTTCTTTGCCATCCATGATATAGCTCTATCACCTATGAAAATACAATAAGCACTAATGGATTTCCTATCCATTACATCTCCAACATAGTCCGAATCTGAAAATCCAAAAAGATTAGGTGATGATCTCTCATACAATATGCCAAAATCTCGAGTTCCAATGATGTACCTCAAAACTCGCTTTCCTAGCTTCCAATGCTAAATGGATAGTAGAACCCAAGAGAACCATGTATAAGCATGAAATGAAATAGAGAAGAGAGAATATCACTCTTTCCACGAGTTACATCCTTTTATAACAGGTCCAAACCCTATCTGGCCACTTGGCTTTCCCACCAAAATGCTAACCCTACTAATTTTGGGTCTAGATTCAATGTACGCAACTTATTCAAATTGAATCTACTCAAACTCGCATTCTATCTTTCCCACACTTTCAAAAAGTGTCTATTCAAATGAAATTTAGACTAATGAGCTTTGAAAGGTCAACCTCTAAGTCTAAAACAAGTTTTGGCCTCAATATGTCAAATATGAAAATATTGCAAAATGTGATGAAACTAGTTGAATCTTTCACACTCCCTCTTCAACTAGTTTTAGCCTAAACTTTGATAATACTCCAAGTGAAGTCCTATGCTTCATAAACAAGTCTTTCCCCAATGTTTTGGTGAAGATTTCAGCTACACATTCCTTTGAAAACACATGTTGAAGCTCCATCTCCTTTGCAATGACTCGCTCCCTCACAAAATGATATGTTATCTCAATATACTTGCTCCTAGCATGGAAGATAGGATTGGATGTCATTCTTTGGGCTGATTGATTGTCACAAAAGATGATTGAGCTCTCTGAAAAATCTAGCAAGTGAAGATCCTTGATCATCCTCTTGATCCATACCATCTCCTTTGTGCAATGTGTAAGAGCTTTGTACTCGGCCTCACTAGATGACAATGAAATAGTGGCTTGTTTCTTTGCCATCCATGATATAGCTCCATCACCTATGAAAATACAATAAGCACTAATAGATTTCCTATCCATTACATCTCCAACATAGTCCGAATCTGAAAATCCAAAAAGATTAGGTGATGATCCCTCATACAATATGCCAAAATCTCGAGTTCCAATGATGTACCTCAAAACTCGCTTTCCTAGCTTCCAATGCTAAATGGATAGTAGAACCCAAGAGAACCATGTATAAGCATGAAATGAAATAGAGAAGAGAGAATATCACTCTCTCCATGAGTTACATCCTTTTATAACAGGTCAAAACCCTATTTGACCACTTGGCTTTCCCACCAAAATGCTAACCCTACTAATTTTGGGTCTAGATTCAATGTACCCAACTTATTCAAATTGAATCTACTCAAACTCGCATTCTATCTTTTCCACACTTTCAAAAAGTGTTCATTCAAATGAAATTTAGACTAATTAACTTTGAAAAGTCAACCTCTAAGTCTAAAACAAGTTTTGCCTCAATATGCCAAATATGAAAATATTGCAAAATGTGATGAAAGTAGTTGAATCTGTCACATTAAGCATGGACTTCAACCATTTCATATGTAGCTTTTTAGTATGGTTTTGTGTTTCATGACGTTAACATTGTTAAGAAATGCTTAAATATGATTTTCTGCTCTCATACTAATCAATATGTCTTCTACACTAATATGATTATTCAGAGCAAAACATATTGCTACTTTAGTTTATAGTGGGGAAGACTGGACTAAACTTTGAATACCTTATATGTTGTGTTATCGTGAATCTTGTTTTGAACATGGATAACAATTGATGCTCAACTATGACACATGTCTTCTTTACTAACCTAACTCATGCGGTTTTCTGTTGTGGGATGGTGGCATGTAACAGATGTGCATCTTAGAACTTGCTTCACTTTATCATTACTCTGTATTGTAAGATTTCAAGCAACTATTTTAAACTTGTTATACTATAAAACAAAGGGTTAAAAACGTTTGCTGTCAAGGCGGACTAGGTGAAATCTCTCTCTCTCTCTCTCTCTCTCTCTCTCTCTCTCTCTCTCTCTCTCTCTCTCTCTCTCTCTCTCTCTCTCTCTCATAGACTCTTCTTTATCAAAAATTACTACCCTTGATCATGCTATGAACAAACATTTATGCTATGAGGGTCCTAAACTTTTTTGCCAACCCAACCAGTTTTAATACTTTCAAAAAAAAAATTCCCACCATTTTTGGTTGAAGGGGAGCTTCCACGATACTTTCTATGGAACCACTATATGTAGCCTGTTCTCGAAGGAGTTTCTTCTACTTTACGGTGAGAAGAAGTTTGGAAGTGATGGCACTCTCCCTGGCTTGAGGTTATCTGCTTTAAACCCTACGCTATGTGGTTTTGCTCATATCATGTATTTGCATTCATCTCTTGTATACTTATGAATGTTATCAGATGTGGTTGATAATAAATAGGAAGGTATGAATCTGTTGTCCAGCGATGGATCAGTGAGGGTTCATATTACCATTTTTGGCATGATTTTTACTCCATATTCTATTCGTTGTCCAATGATGGACCAACGATGAAGCTCACTCAGTAATGGACGGTCTTGCTGAGGATGGATAGGTTGTTGTCCAACAATGGACCTGCAACGATCTATCCTAAGCAAGATAGTCAAAATATTGATACTTATGGGTAGCTGTCCAGCCAGCGATGAACCAAGATTTCCTTCCGCATACTTCAAAAAGCATGTTTATGATAGTTATACATCGTGTGTGATAGATTGAGGCAAGTGCTTCATTATGACCAGCGATGAAGCATTTCCTGTCTCATAAATGGTTATATGGATTCAAACTCCATATCATAGATATGAATGGATGATAATGTAGTTTGTTAACTACAGTTTACAGTATATTTTACTATCTTTCAAAGGACAGCATGAATATGTGGTTGTTCCATAAGTAACTAAGGGTTACATACATACTCTAGAAATGAAGCTACTATAGTATCAAACTATTATCAAAAGATAAAACTCAGATGCTGGCACATGCTGATTATGATTAGTTTACCGCATGCTGTAACCAGTTTTTCATACTTGTGATTGATTGCTTCTTCACAGGGAAGACTACTATGTGTAAGCACTAACAAATTAAACTTGCACTCTCTGTAGCATCAAATATTACTACTATCTTTATTTTCAATTAGGTTCAGTTTCGAAACATAAAGCGATAAGCGTTTGCACAGGTATGCACATGAAACCATTCACTTCAGATTTGTATAGGCTATGAATGATAGGCTCTTCTTAAAGTACCTACTATCACTTTCACAATGGCTAACAATAACGGTATGAACGTTTTAAGTCTAAGGAAGGCAAGATCACTCGAGGGGACTAAATATGGCATCCTCACAAGAGACCACTACTACAATCATCCAGGTAAGGGTTTTCCGAACAATTTTTAGATTTTGCAAGCATCACCTATGCTCGAAAGGTAAGGTGTCTCTTCACGAATATATTCCATTCTAGGTGACTAATAAAGATCCTAAAACACAGAATCTAGTTGGTTTCTATTCAATTCAACTGTATCACTTCATAGATAATATAATTTTTCTACGTTAAATGACACCCATGTTGTCCCAAAGCAAGGTTTCTTCTCAAATTATCTTGGACAACATGGATTTGCATAAGATAAATGATTTTTACAGAAGGATTAGAATGGCACGGATCTGTCCTGATACCTTATAAAAACCATGAGAACCTCATCAATAAAATAAAGCCTATCCGACACAAGGGTTCAAGAAAAACCACTGGATGGATATGGAGTTACGATAAACGTAAATTTACTCATAGCTACACTATTTAACCATGGCGTATGCTAATTTAATACCCCTTCGGTTATTATATCAAGCTATGGTGAGATACAACTGAAAAGCATGGATATGCTCAGGAGTATGGACAGTAATGCTTGATGTTTCTTAAGTCACACGGGTTAGAATAGCATGGATTTGCTTTGACACCGGCACACGTGTTCACACCATGTCTTTTGGCAATAATCAATATATACGGTGAAAACTTTTCATACTTGTGCTATAAACAAATTAAACTGATATAGACCAATGCCCAAAAACTGATCAACATGGCACTCGCCTTATTATGGTAACGGAGGGGCTTGGCCTATCGTCATAAAATCATCTTTGTGTTTGGGAAGACTGGACTATGTTTTAAAATGCTTTTTATGCTGATAAGTAGTATAACCTCTTTTGGACATGGATAACAACTAACGCTCAGCTATGATACCTGTCTTCTGCACTATACTAACTCGTGTGGTTTTGTGTTGTGGAATGGTGGCAGGTATCAGCTGGACATTTTGAGAGTGGTTATGCTATATGGTGCTTTACTTTTCAGCTTTACTGTACCTTGTTGGTTTATGAATAAAGGCTTCAAAGGGTTTGGTCTTGCTTTGTCAAGAGGAACTATGTGAAATTGTGTATCTCTCTCTCTTTGCACCCTTGAGGTGTAACTCCTACTATTCCTTGGTTGGGATAGTACTAAACCCTTACCTATTATCCGATTCATAAGCTAACAAAGGTCTATTTTCATGTTTTAGTCCACATGATGGTTTTAGGATATTGCTCTTTTGGGTTATGGGGAGCCCCTACCTCCACCTAACCATTTTATTTAGACGCTTATTTGTTGTATGAAAAAAGGTCGTAATGATGTATTATTTTATCATTGACACTGATAGGGCTACTTGTTCTTCTGCTGGACTTGAAGATAAGGTTTTGTGTTTGAACGATCTGTTGGGGACTTTCGACTGGATTAAGATCTATCTGGAGTTTGTTAAAAAGAAGGATATGTTGAGTATGGTAGAAGATTTGTATGGTCGGCTCAATGAATTTGTCGAAAGATTTGAAGAAGATGAAAGATTTTTTAATCTAGACATTAGGAAAGTCTTTGCATGCCTTGAGAATGAGAATGGTAATTCTTTTGTTGATGTGCCACATACATCCTCTGATGCACCACTTTCACCACACCCTTTGGTCTTTTTAGACGAGCTTGATGAGGATAGTGCTTTCCAACTTGAATTGTTTTCTCGAGATATCTATAATATTCGTGACCAATCTTCGTATGACTTCTGCCAATCCAAAAACTGTCAAATCTCTTTTGTACCCAGCAGAACTATTGAGTTCAAATATGCCTTTACTGCCTATAAGCTTTGGAGCCTTTCTACTGTCAATTTTCTTGCCCCTGTGCCTGTCGACCTTTGGATCTTGATGTCATATCTTATTGAAAAAGAGATTTAGCAAGAGATCTGAAGACATTAACATAAATGTTCAATGTATCCCATGGCACTAACGCTAAAGACCCTTGTTTGTAGTGCATGAAGACAACAAAAGACATGACAAGGAGTACAGGAATATCAAGAGATCGAGAAGATTCTAATTGGAAACTTGTACTACTGATTCCTCTTCAAAATGTTCAAATCTGTACATTGCATGCGGAGGTGCATATTATAGAGAAAGTAATATATCTTCACATCTTGTTTGCATGGAATTCCGAGCAAGAGGCCTCTGTGAAGGAAGCTATTTCTAGATTAGAGGATGTGTTGTCCAAAATGCTTACATCAAGGCCACATTAAAATAAAAAAAAATGACAAGCTATCAAGTAAAACAGGAAATATTCCATGAAACCCGAGCATTGGAGGATCCAAAGCTCGAAGATTTTTATCATATTATTCTGGCAAACAGTCCAAGATTCAATACTCAGTTTGGAAAGAAATTATTGCAACAACTCAAGATTTCAAAGAAGAAAGTTCTACTCGTATACTCAAAGTAGAAGTTTGGAAAAAACTAGACAACATGGTAAAATACTTGAGAAAAGAGAAATTTCCAAATACTAATGTACAAATGATACAGAAAACAACTAGTGAATTTGTGGATGTAGTTCAAAGTGCATGGAGTGTTGATCATATAACACATTATATGGTAAGATTTTGATGTTACACTACTATAGACAAATACGTGCAATTAAATTAGATACTCTTGGTACTAATTTAGATTATGTTTTTATGACATGCAGCATGTATTACAACATCATTCGACATTCTTTGCAAGAAATAGTAGAAGTCTTAGCATATGGTCATCGCAAGAAATGGAAAAATCTCATTGGCAAGCAAGAGCGGCATTTCATAAAACTACACAACATGGTGGGACCAGCACAAAAAACAGCTATATACTGCAACTTTTCCAATGGTTTTACAGATGACTCCAAATTTGTCATAATACAAAATCGACAGATTATAAAAAATTTCAAAAAACATGCAAATTTATACAAGCCAGTAGACAACAGACACACAATAAAATTTTGTATATTAAATGAAAATATACAAAGTACAATTCAGCAGTATCTACTCTACTTCCGATACTTTCTCTAATGAAAGTTGTAACTTAGAATCATGCAACAATTTCTTTCTTTTGTATGGATTCAACAGCTCATACTTTTCATACTGACTCTGATCAACGTTAAGTAGCATACAATGCAAAATGAGGTGATCTGAATATGGAATTCACTGGTCCATATCCTAAAATTTTAAATGGAATGGTTTTCTTTACAAAAATTATTTTATGCACCTTATTAAAATTATGTCCTCCAAGAAAATGAGATAGTGCCTTGATTACTATAATCATAGTCTTACCATGTTGATAAAACTTTGAATGGGCAACACTTATCTCACTATTCTTAAAGAACTTTAGATAGTGCCCCAGTGCATGATCTCTTGAAAATTCTCCAGCAGAAAAAATCTTTGCCCTCCTCGACGAATTGTCAAATCATAAAAAAAAATTGTTTCTTGAAATGAAAAAAAACAAAGTAAGCTCCAGTATAGACTCTAACATAACAAATCTACTAGTACATAATAAGATACAAAAACTTATGCATTCGGCTTTGTCTTCCCTGATTACCGTCTCTCCATCAATATTATGTCTACCTTTCGATGTCAATGTTGTTGGTGAATAGACAGTTGGTTGTGGAAAACCAAGTTGACTTTGGATTATGAGAAATCCTAAATTCACACGTGCACATGTAATTTTGATCTCCTAAGCTCAATAACACCATAAAGATCAGACTAGTATTGGTTGTCAATAGGAAAGTTGATCATACAAGCAATATTATTGTGTTACAAGCAACTTCTGTTAACAAAACATAAGACTAAGCATCATAAATGCCTCTACTCGGCTAGAGAGAGAAAATAAGAAGTACAAAACTCGTGGAGAGAGAGAGAGCACAAAGAGCTTGTCTCCAAATTTGCATTACACACAAATTTTATCATTTTCTCAATGAGAGTACATCACATATATATAGATCCATGGACTCTTCTCCTACTTTGAGTTGAATTGGAGTTGTGAATCCACATCTCAAGCTATCTAGACTTATTCAAGCCACCTCACTATGTCTAATTGTGCCATCTAGTCTTTTCATGCATTAAATGTGGCATGTAAAGTACAAATGGCAATTCCTATGGTAGCTTGAGTTTCTACTTCTACCTACTTTGAATATTCTATTCTAAGATGGGTCTTTACTAAGCCAAAAGAGCTCAATTCATCTTTGGCATTTTTAGGACCCATACTCACAACATTAGATAGATTTTTCCAATATTTTGACACTCCTCCTAAAAATGTATCTTATGTGGATCAAGCATTGATCTTGAGATAAGACCAAGATTAGACCTATGCTTTGAGAAGACACTTTTGCAAAGTGGCTTTGTGAGAAGATTAGCAATACACGAAGATGTGTCGACATGTTCTAAGTTGATTTCACCTCCAATGAGCTTTTCCCTTACAAAATGGTGTGCCACTTCTATATGCTTGTTTCTTGCATGAAAAATAGGATTTTTTGCAAGAGCTTGTGCCGATATGTTGTCACATTTGATCAAGGGAAGATCATCCTCTTTGATGCACTTTAGCTCCATGATTAACCTCTTGATCCAAAGTAGCTCTTTAGTTGTTGTAGTGAGTGCTTTGTACTCAGCCTCACAAGATGATAGAGATATGGTATCTTGCTTCTTTGAAAGCCAAGACACAAGATTGCCTCCAAGAAAGATAGTATATGCATTAATGGACTTCCGATCCATTTTATCACTTGCAAAATCGGAATCTGAATAGCCAACAATGGTTAGATCTTCATTCTTGTACAATAAACCATAATCTTGAGTAGAAGATACATATCTTAGAACTCTCTTGGCCATCTTCCAATGTTGGATCTTGGGATCTTGCATAAATTGACTCAATTTGTGAACACAATAGCTCAAATCGGGTCTAGTGATAGTAAGCCAAATTAAAGAGCCTATAAAACTCCTATAAAGTGTGATGTCCTCGAAGGATCTTTCATCAACTTTAAAAGGATCTTTTACATGTTGCTCCATGGGAGTATCTATGTCTTTACAATTTTGCATATTGAATTTTCTCAACATAGAAAAGACATATCTAGATTGACAAATAAAAGCATACTCTTCATGAAAATCAATCTCAAGGCCCAAAATGTAATGGATCTCTCCTAGATCTTGCATTTTAAATTCTTTTCCTAATGCATCTTTGGTTTCTTGAACTAGCACAAAACAACTTCCACTAAGAGTAATGTCATCTACATAGATTAAAAGAATGACAATAATACTACCATCAAACTTTAAGTACATAGAAGGATCATAGTCACTAAGCACAAATCCTAATGAAAGTAGAAAGTTGTTGAGTCTTGAATACCATGATCTAGGTGCTTGCTTTAAGCCATAAAGACTTCTGAATAGCAAACATGCCTTAGATTTATCCTTGGTAAATCCTTGAGGCTATTCCATGTATATCTCCTCCTCAAGATAGCCATTCAAAAAAGTGTTGGAGACATCAAGTTGAAACAGTTTCCACTTAAAAAATAAGGCAAGAGAGATTATGATTCCTATTGTCACCATCTTTGCTACATGAGCAAAGGTTTCTTCATAGTCAAGGCCATATATTTGTGCAAAGCCTTTAGCACATAATCTTGTCTTGTACTTGTTGATGGAGCCATCATGATTGTACTTGATCTTGAACATCCACTTGCATCCAATGACATGCCTGTTAGGTGGTGGATCCACTAGCTCCCATGTGTAGTTGGTGATCAAGGCATCATATTCAATCTTCATGGCCTCATACCACTCCTTGGTATTGAGAGATTCTTGAACATCTTTGGGCTCCTCGTTAGAAACAAAATAAGCATAAGTGGAATCAATATCCACTTGTTTTCCTTTGTCATCATAAGTGAGCCTCTTGGGCTCGGATCTTGCCCTCATGGATCTTCTAGGAGTGAAAATCTGAGGACTTCCATCTTCAAATATTGACTCTTCCATATGTTGATTGTCTTCAATAACAATAGGTGATAGATTTTGAGGTTGCTTGATCTTGGCCCTTCCAAGATTGGACTTTTCTTCTTCATGAAAACTACATCTCTAGTATCAATTACTTTAGAGGTAGAGAGCATGTAGATTCGATAGGTTTTCTTGTTGGATGAATATCCAACCATTACTCGTTTGCTTGCACAAGAATCATCTTTCTTTCTCATTTCCAAGGGAATATGGACAAAGCATATGCATCCAAATACTCTAAGGTGTTCAACCTTAGGTTTCTTCAAATAGAGTGCTTCAGATGGTGACTTTCCTCCAAGTTCAACATGAGGGAGTCTATTGCAAAGATAGTTTAAACAATTGATAGCCTCACCCCAAAAGTCTTTTGGCAAAGATGCCTCAATTCTAATGGTTTCGGCACATTCACACAGTGTTCTATTCTTTCTTTCAACCACCCCATTTTGAGATGGTGTATATGCACAAGAAAACTCCCTTTTAATGCCTTCAAGCTCACAATAATCATGAAATTTATTGGAAGTGTACTCACCACCTCCATCACTTCTAAGAATCTTGATTTTGTAAGAATTTTGCTTTTCAACTAGAGCTTTGAACTTTAGGAAATAGTCAAACACCATAGATTTTGAAACTAGAAGATATACCCAAGTAAATCTAGTGAAATCATCAAGGAAAGTTACAAAGCAAGTAGCACCACCAGCAAGTGAAGACTAAGCAAAAAAACTGTGAGACAGATCTCACTAGCTTGACAATCTCTCTAAAACAAGATTTGAATCATCAAAAAAGATGGAGTATGGCAAAAGTTATGGTTCTATGAATTTCACACGTGTGAAATATTTCGAAAATGTCAAATTGACTCAAATACAATCTATTTGTATGAAATAATTTGTCTAAATCTTGTCGTAGGTAGGTCAACTTTTGGATGATTTTTGTGACCATTCAAGCAATAAATGACATGTACTCACGATTTGCCACAGGTCTAGGCGCCCTACCTACGGCTCTTCAAAAGCTTATAACTTTTGATTGGCTTATCCAATGTCATGATTCAAATTGCATCAGATTCTACACATTTCTAGCTTTCTAGTGGGCTAATTTACTTGAAATTTTAATCTGAGATGAGAGAGAACCACCAAACTGAAAATGGACAGATTTCACATGTGCCAGCACCTGAAATTTCGTACAGTACCTGATCTGGCCCATTCAATGTGGTTTGAAGCTCATAATCACAAGAAACTACAAACTAGCTAGAAAGTAGAATATAGACAATTCCTAGCTTGAAATCTGATCAGATCTGCAAACTTTTTTATTAGATTTGCTTGTAAAACTCTAGTAGGCTCTGATACCATGCTGAATTCACACGTGTGGGACGTCCTACACATGTAATTTTGATCTCCTAAGCCCAATAACACCATAAAGATCAGACTAGCATTGGTTGTCAATAGGAAAGTTGATCATACAAGCAATATTGTTGTGTTACAAGCAAGATCTGTTAACAAAACATAAGACTAAGCATTATAAATGTCTCTACTCAACTAGAGAGAGAAATTAAGAAGTACAAAACTCGTGGAGAGAGAGAGGGCACAAAGAGCTTGTCTCCAAATTTGCATTACACACAAATTTCATCATTTTCTCAATGAGAGTACATCACATATATATAGATCCATGGACTCTTCTCCTACTTTGAGTTGAATTGGAGTTGTGAATCCACCTCTCAAGCTATCTAGACTTATTCAAGCCACCTCACTATGTCTAATTGTGCCACCTAGTCTTTTCATGCATTAAATGTGGCATGTAAAGTACAAATGGCAATTCCTATCGTAGCTCAAGTTTCTACTTCTACCTACTTTGAATATTTTATTGTAAGATGGGTCTTTACTAAGCCAAAAGAGCTCAATTAATCCTTGGCATTTTTAGGATCCATGCTCACAACATTAGATAGATTTTTCAATATTTTGACAAGAAACTCCTCCTCAGAAGGTAGATCATCTTTTTTGTTGTGCATTTCCTCCACAACCATTTTCAAACAATCTTTTTCTGAATAAAACTTATCATTATGTACATTGTCAACACTAGGGAGTAGATCATCAGTATCAAAATCAATTATATCCAAAAATTTATCAAGCTCTTTGTTCAAATACAAAGAGTCTCAACTTTAGTGAAATCTAAAAGATCTCATAGCTCCCTAAGTGGTTTGAGAGATTGTTGGAGAGCCGCGACATAGATGACTTTCCAAGATCATCTAACCAAGGAGAGCTACGAAGATCAACAAGAGAGAAGACTCAACCTGATAGGTATGAAGCAAATTATGCTCTCTTATCTAGCATTATTCAAAGCAAAGAACCTTCGACTTATGGTGAAGCGAAGGATGATGACATTTGGGTCAAGGCCATGGGAGAGGAGATGGAATCAATTGCTAAGCATAGCACATGGGACTTAGTAGAACCACCTGGTTCAATTTTTCACCAGATTTTTTCCTGTCTGATGCTATGCACAGGCTAATAATACCTCTGCTGAGCTTGGCAAGCCTCTATAAACTAGAAACCGTGCACCAATGCTTCTCTTTCCATCTTCAACCCGTCGTAAACCCCGAACTCTTAGAAGACAGTTCTCCCGAAGCTCTCTTCAACGGCGATGTTGTACTGTGTACACTCCCTGTATGACTCTGATACCAACTTAGAATTTGCTTTGCACAGGAACACAGATCATGCTACACAGTAACACAGACAGAAAACGCTCTCCACAGCAAGCTCACATAGCAACTGTATTTCTCAAAATGAAATTACACTATACATATAGTTGTTCACTCAAGAAACCCATTGGTTGCAAATGGCTATACAGGACTAAGTATCATGCAAATGAAAGTATAGCAAAGCACAAGGCAAGACTGGTGATCAAAGGGTACGCACAAAATAAAGGCATCGACTATGAGGAGACCTTTGCACCGGTTTGTAAGTGGAATACTCTACATCTACTTGTTGCTTTAGGACCAAGGTGTGTACGTCTTTCTTTTGTTTATTTTGTTGAGATGGATTCAATCCAATAGAATGAGATCTATTTAGGTTGTGTTTTGCATGGTATTCAAACAGAATGTTTGTAGAATCTGTTTTGTGGATCTATAGCCCTTGGTGCATGCTGAACAAAGTGCATTGGTTTGTAGAGAACGGGTCTTTAGCATCCGTGTTAGGCCACTCCGATCTGCATTTGATGTTTTTGTGCATATTAGAACTGTACATTAGAAAAGGGGTTATGCAAAGTGTGCATCAGAAAAAAGATTTGTAAAAAAAAGAACTTGTAGAGAGACGTTGAAGGATGAGCGACATACTTGCAATGGGAATGATGGTGCGAGCGTAGGATGAGTGATGAGCAAAACAATGGGTAGCGAATCTATGGACAACGCAATCCAACAGGCGCAATTTAGGAGAACAACAGGATGACTAGCAAATTTGTGGCCACAACGCAGGATGAACTCTTGGGCAATGAAGGCCAGCATATGCAATCCAGCAATCAGTTCCAGTAGACAGAACCGTAGGCCAGAAGCACGTCGAGCGCGATGTCAAAGGAGGAAGAGGCTGGGCACAAAACAATCCTGAAGGCGCGATCCGGGACCGAGTTCGAGCAGGCAGGAGCGAGATCCAGAAGCTCCCTGAATGTGTTGGAGGAGGAGGAAGACGCTGGGAACAAAACAAGCCTGAAGGCGCGATCCGGGACCGAGTTCGAGCAAGCAGGAGCGTGATCCAGAAGCTCCCTGAACGCGTTGGAGAAGGAGGAGGTGTGCGACGATCCAGAAGCTCCTTGAACGGGCTGTGGAAGGAATAGGTGGGTGGCGGAAGTCTACGCAGAAGATGAAGAAAGAGATTTTAGGTTAGGGTATGACGGGTTTCTTTTGTTTGAGTTTTTGTTTTGATTTTTTTCGGCTTTTGAATGACTTTTGAATGTTTTTTTTTGCATGGGCTTCTTGAATGGGTTATGGAGTCTTGGGTTTTTTTTTGGGTTAAGGGTTTTTTCTTTTTAGATTTTTGAACGGTTTTTTTTTTTTAAATGGGTTTATCGGCGTTTGAATGGGGTTTTTTGCATGGGCTTCTTGAATGGGTTATGGAATTTTTGAGCTTTTTTGCTTAGGGTTTTTTTTTTGGGGATTTGTGGTTTTTTTTTTTTCTTGTTTGATGGTCTATTTGAATGGGCTTCGGGGCTTCTTTTTGAATGGTGTGTGGCTTGTGGCTCATAGGTTTCTTTTGGGTGTTGTGTATGGATTTGTGAGGCCTCTGGCAAAGGTTGTGGGGGGACACGTAGGTTTTTGGTTTTATTATTTGCAAAACAAAGGAGCAGGAGGGTTGGACCAAAAAACACGAAAAAAAAAAAAAAAAAAAGCCCTCTTTCTCCTAGATTTAAATTCTTATACTTTAGAAAGGCTTTTGGTGCTTATTAATTTTTTGGAAACCAAAAGGTTAAGCATGTGTTTCCTAGCACAAAACTGGGATGGGTGGCTTGTGTGTAACATAGTTTTGGTTTTTTATGTATTACGATAGTGCTCAAATAGAACTTCATGTGTCTTTTACCTTTTATATCTTTAAAAAATGTGAAGAATTGCCAAAAATTGGCAAATCTAGCTTGATCAAAAACTGTAGTATAATGTAAATTTTGTACATAAGTGGATTCCACACATGTGAGGCCAAGATGCCACGTGGAAACCCACTCCTAATGTAGGTTAGGTCAAGTCAAGAGAGTTGGTCATGTCTATTTGGTGGTCATCCCTACTTTATAGGATCGACACCTAAGTTTAAGGTGAAAAATTGACCAACTAGCTACCTACCAAGCATAAGTCTAGGATCTAGGGTTTAGGGTTTCATTTTAGGGCAAGAAGGGTGAGTTAACTTCCTTATTACATGCTAGAAATCCACCTAATTTCAAGAAGGAAGTCGAATTTGCTATATATTCCAAGCTCCCATAGTGAGAAGATAGAAAATTTTTGGAGCTCATTGGCAATCTCAAGCTAGTTCACTATGTACATTGAGTTTTTGTGATCCAAATGAAACCAAATCAATTTTTACTTGTTTCTCAGGTTGAAGGCCATACTACAGCCTGTATTACACACGTGTGGGCTCGTATTTCAATGTTGATCAAGTCTTGTGATTGTTAATGCTTGTTGTTTGTCAAACTACCAATCTAGATCAATTTTTTTGTGTCTAGTTTCTTGATAGATTGTTAAGCAAGCATCCAATCACTCTTGTGGATCTTTTGTAGATCCATTTATGGTCCTAAAGTACAGTACTTTCACAAAAAATTCATAGTATATTTCGTATTAGTATGTTACAGTAGCCACATAACCTTACCTCAATGATAATTATAACCCTCAAGCCTAATGGTATGAAAAAAATATGATAACACTAGTGGATACATTAATGCGTACATCCACTTCTTTGTGTGTGAGGATTCCTTCCTTCTTTCTCATTTCTTCTCGATATGTCGACAAACAACGTCCGTCAAGATTGAATGAAGCAGAGATAACTATCCTACTAATGTCCCTTCCCCACTTAAGGTTATCTTACATTAGATACATTCATCTTAATGAAATGTAAAGCCATTCTAGCTCTCTTCTTAAATTTTGGTATTTCAAGTTAAGCTTGAGGCTCCTCCTCAATACCAAGTACTATATCCATTACATCTTGGAGTATAAGAATAGACTCCATCTGGACCTTCCAGATTGAATAATTGGAGGTACTTAGTCTTTCACTTGCTTCTAAGAGATATCCTCCTACTGAAGCCATTATTGTGAAGACTACTTGTAAATGGACAACAATATGTTTGAACTTGTTCTTGATATACTAAATGTTGCTACACTTCTCACTATAGGAATTTTCAAAAGGTGTACTACAAAATCCTATGTGAAATCTTGCAACTGAATTTGAGATAGGTCTCAAATATTCCACCAATACAAAGCAAACTAGATCAACCTCTCAACTTGAATTGGAGTATAGAAAAATTTTGGTTCTTTCTTCTTTGACACGTGTGAACTGTTCAAAGACAACGCAATTGATTTAAAAAATAATCAAATTGATTGAAGAAATGTAATAACTACCTCACTAGCTTTCCATCAAGCTATAACATCAAATTCTTTGGACCTATAATAAAGGAAATAAAGAGGTCTAAAATATTTTGATTTTCACACGTGCAAAATTCTAAAATTCCATACAATTCCGATTTTGGTCTGAAAAACTTGACTCAAACACTTTTCTAGAAAAGGTAGAGAAAAGTGAAAAACAACTTCCTTGCTTGAATAGCACTCAAAATTTCTTACACTGGCAATGATTATAGCATACAAAGCTTAATTTGGCTCTGATACCATGATGAAATCTAGAAGTTTCACACGTGTGGAATGCCAATTCCAATTGTGAATGATCTTTATTAACCTTTGTGTTTAGCACATAACCTGATTCTAGATTGAGTATCAAGATCTAGTTCAAGAATATATGACTAAACCACAATCTAGCATGCTAGTAATCAAAGAATAGTTACTTTCATAAAGAATGATGAAAGTACAAAGAAATTAATGCATTAGCATAGCCTCCTCCACGAGTTAGAGAGAGAGTACAAAATTCAAGCATAAAAGGTTAAAAATCCAAATTGACAAGAATTAACTTCGATGCTTGGTTCATCATCAAAAATTTTGAGAGAACTCTCATACATTTATGGTGGATGGAATAGCTCGAGGTAGAGCTAGCATTCATCTACTTTGTTCGACATCTAAAAGTGCAAACTAACAAACTAGTGACATATGTCACTTTACATGCATATCTATCTACCTACTTTTACCATGTGGCAACTTCTAAACTAGAATTGTCCAAATCACTATGCATGTGTCCATTACACTTTGTGCATGCTTTGCATGTCACTTTGGAACACTTACAACCTTTGCATGTGATATGACTCATGTTTCTACAAGCCTATAATTGACATTTCTATGCCAAACTTCTATATGCATGTTGTACTTGACCAACTAGATCTCATATAACCATGTAGCTCAAGTTTCCTCTAGGCCAAATTTGGTATTTTCAATATGGAACATTACATACATGTAGAAAAAACTTTATCATAGCCAAAAGTCAAGATAGATGATCTTCCATTTTCAAGACCTGTCTCTATCTATCTGCAATCCCACACATATCTTCGCTTCTCCAAGATCTAAAATGTCAAACTCATCATATATCTGAGTTTTTATTTCACTGGATCAATTTTAGACAATTCTTTATCATTAGAGAATCATCAACAAATAGTGTCATGAATACAAAACCAAAAGGTGTATCACACGTGTGGAAGACTTCATGAAATAAACCAAGTCCCAACAAGCTCTTCTCCTCGGGTAGAGAGAAAATACCACTTTTGGGCTCATCTAGAAAGAGAAGGCAATACAAGCAAAATTGGCAAATCTCCAAATTGACTCAAAAACTCATAGATCTCTCATACATTAATGAAGGGAATGAAAGTACATATAGAAACTTGTGGAGATCCAAGCTTAATTCCTATTGGACCCCTTAAACATAGTCTCTCTAATCCTATTGGATGTGTGATGCAACATCCCTCACTTTTGATTGGACCCTTCCAACACATCTCTCTCTTAAGATTGGACCCTTTGACTTTTGCCACCACATAGGGTGCATCACTCATCAAATCTAAACTTGACATGTGTAAGCAACCTAAATAGCTCGAGTTACATCACAACTCAATTTTGGCCTAATCATGACAAAACATGTGTACTTGACCATTTGACCTCTAAAGCCAAAATTGGCCCTATCTAGTGACACCAAGACACTTGACTAGCAATCTTTATGATACCCCTAAAGACAACATTATAAACTATTTCTAGCTATTTTACACATGTGGGAACATGCTTCACAAATATGAAATGTACTCACAAACATAAAATCATAAAATAACCAAGAGAGATTTTTGACAATACATTGATCAAAACTTTTGATTGATTTTATAGGGACATAATTTCTAGAGCAAAAAAAGTGACCAGACAACTCTACCCAGTGCATTGGCAAATTCAAACCATAATCGGTAAAGAGCGTGGATGTCTTCTAATGCTGGCGCTAAACATTCAGAATGGAGGGCAAATAAAATTTGCATTAGCAAGCATTGGTTGTCTCAATCAGCACACATCTCTGAAAATGACTGCAATCGAAACAATTCAATTATGTTATTTGTAGAGGGAGTTGCCTCATTGTAAATAAATAATTTATCTACAATGGGTATTGTGTCATTTTGTCTTTTCGCACATTGATGAATAAATTAAAAAAAAATTGAATTTTTTTTCTTAAGAGTATATATAATTGTGAAATTAGTTCATTTTTACCTTACAAGTTTGTGCGTTCTATTTGCATATTGTTTTCACATCCCTTGATTTGTGTTCTAGGTCAATACCCACCTTCATTGCTTGTGTAATTTAGATTCACTCATTTCTACCAATGGATTGCACTACTGAATGAGAAATGCAAAGCGTTATTGGTTTATCAACCATTTTCAAATGAAATTGATTCTGTCTTTTGTCAATTTACAACAAGAAAAGACATATTAGCGACGGCTAGAGCAAATCTAGATGCACTATCATTTGCAATGGATTATATGAATAAAAGACTTTATCCATATGCAATTAGACTTTTCGATTTAGATAGTTCATGGATCTGTATGATCTGTTTCTTTACATTTATAAAGTGGACAGAGCTTTTGCTGCAAGACTAGGTCATTTTGTGTCGCATTTGGGAAGAGATCATTATAGGATATTCACCAAAGAGGAGATGCATAATCTCAATTTGGAGAATATAGGTAGAAAATTGATATATGTTCCATCTCTAAGTACTCATTTGATATTTGAAGTCAAACTAAGGATAATTATTTTCTAGGTAAGGATTGGAAGTAAAAAAAATAGTTTCTAATTTTCTTTCGTATTCTGAGGACATATCCTATTCAAGGGGGGAAGAATGTTATGTCCACATCTTGTAAACAGGATTCAACTTAATCCTAATCCTAAATACCCGGTACTCTAGTACTCGAGATTATGATTATGATTATGTCTCGTTATTCCAAACCAAGCCAAAAATGTAATTGATAACCTTGTGAGGAGCGAGTCACACATCTGATTGGATGTGGAGCTATTGCATGTGGAGCTTTGCACATGCCCATCCAAGCCTAGAATATTTCACACATGTTTTTTATTACTATTGCATGTGCACAGGTAAAGCAGAGGCTATATCCTCTTGCAAGAACTCGCCCTACTCCCTTTCTAGTTTGTGTTTTCATTGCCATAATTCTCTCTCTACACCTGAATCCTATTCTATGACATGGGAGTGATGCTATGGGCGATTGATCAGTAGATTCTGCATAGTTGGGTGGTTTGGCTCCACTATTATTCCCTTAGGTGTGTCTTGTAAGTAGGATCATGGAGGTGGTTCTCCTTACAATATCTCACATTAAGTTGGTGTAGCCTTTGAGTAAAAAAAGTGTGTGTAACTTCAGGGCCATATCTTGATATTGTAGATTGAGGGACAATGTATAAGTGAGTGGAGCTACTATGCTATTAACAAGATAGTTGGCCCATGACTCCAGGGGTGCAATCTCTAAGATCGAAATGAATGTGTTTGAAGCTTCCTCATGACCTAGATCTTGGAGCAAGATGAAGGCCCCCCCCCCAAAGGTCAAGAACAATACTATTTGAGTTGTAAGTCATTGCACCTACCTTTAAATTGCAAATTTCATTGATGTAAAAAGAAACACCCATAATTCTTTCCAATACCTTGTTGAGAATATCACTTTCTACTTTGAGTTCAAGTAATAGCAAAATAGAAAATCATACACAGTTGGCCAAATGTCAATCATTACTAGTTTTGACTACTTGATTCACTAAGCCTTCAATAATTTTGGACTTTATATTAACATATTGATTTTTGTTTCTAAGAATATTGTCAATCCAGCTATTAGCACAAAATCCAAATATTTTCTTATACTAATGTCATCTTTCAAATGTTGATGTGCAACTAATGCCTATCTACACAAACTAAGAAAATGATAAAAACTAAATATAATTAATAATATTTATAACTTAAGAAAAAGAAATTGAATCAAATTATAAAATTGTATATACAAAGAAACTTAAAAAAATCCCAAATCATTCTCTTTTGATATCTTCCTTTTGATGGAAGATCATCAATTTCCTTTATGCTTTTTTCTTCTCAATCGTTGATCTTTTCTCAAAGTCGATACACTCACACATCAATTACAATCACATTGACAAACATTTAAATATGAAAATATTTTTTTTAAGATTCAAAGTCGACAATCATTATATTGTGAGCTTTCATTGAAGTAACTTCTATCAATCCACAAAGGCCTACAATTAAGACTCTGTGACTTCAACCAAACTCTCCATCAAGCTCCCATTTAGTATACACAACTCCACTATTTACTTTTTAACCTCAAAGCTTACCTCATCTCATCATACTTGACATCTGATTAATAAGCTATTGCTGGTGAGGCTAACATAAGCCTACACTAAGAACAAAAAAAAATCTTTAATGATGAAAATTGGATGTATCTATTTTTAGAACTAGTAAGTATGTCATATAATTATTAAGCTAGCTTTTAAAATTTTGGATGTATCTATTTTTAGAGCTATTAAGTATGCCAAATAGTTACTATTGAGGCCTAGTTTGATATCCCATATGCGATAGTTGGAACAACTCCCTTAGTTTTAACACTTTTAATTAATATAGTATGCTAGCTTAGCACTACTCAACCTTTTTGGAGTGGGGCATGCCACCTACATTTTGTGTATAATGGACTAGTTCTATGTTGGTTTGCCCAAAAAAAAGATCATTTTATATGGATTATTTGATTATATATGATGAAATGTTATAGGTAAATCTAGATAAATGCATGGATAATCGAGAAAATATTTTAGTCAAAGTGATCACTATTTTTTTTTTTTTTTTAGAAATACAAGCTCAAAAGAAACCAAGTTAATGGATGCAGCTCAAAAGAGGTCATGTGTTGACATTCCTTTGATCACTTTGATTTGAGAAATTAATGGATTTATATTTGACTACAAGAAGATGAATTAATACAATCAATCATTTGTGAATTATAATCAGATATATCATTTTAGATTAGCTTATTATAGACAATCTTTGAAATGTAATGACTAAAGTTGCTAGTTGTGTATAGAAAATGGCAATATTTGCAGAGTGACAGACATTCATCTAAAAATGACATAAACATAGACTGAAAGACCAATTGAATGACATTAGTTTTGTATTGTAATATTTAAGTAATTAGGATAATTAATTTCATAGTTTCACCACCTTAAAGGTCACATCAAATTTCATTTTCATTTTCATTTTCAAGTACAAAGTTTTTACAAAGAAATAAAAAAATCAAAAAATAAAAACAAGGAGTGCTTTCAAATTATCATCTAACCATCAACAATGGTCTTAGATTCATACTAACAACAAGTTTTACAATGAATATATCTTGTACTTTGGCTTGTTCTCTACCAACAAATATCAATTATATAAAATTTGAAAAACAACCATGAAGTACATTTTGCTACAACAAAGAAAACATCTCAAGCATAGACAATTCAAGTATCATAGCATTTTATTATTATTTTGCATTACCATACCATGTTTTAAAAAAGACAAACATTGCCAATAACTTTGTTTTCCCATAGACATATTACCATTATATGAGTTCTATAGAGTCATTTTCATACTCATAGGATATGTACCTTTTGTAGCATCAATTCAATACAATACTTTTTAAATTTTGTGAGAAAAGGTTTTCTATCCATTTTGACTGACATCAACATACATCATTATAGTAGGGCTAGAAAGTAAAAAATCTAAGCATGATTGTAATCTAAATAAAGTATCATGTACGAAAAATTCATAACATTCAACTAAAATGTTATTGCAAATATGATCATTCAAGACGACATCACCTTGACATGTTTTCTTTTTCAATGACGACAAGTTTAGCTTTAATAAATATAAATATATATCAAACCTTCTTTAACTGAATGTTTTGTATAATAAATGAGTCTATCTAAATAATCACACTTGATTAATTCTTCAAGCATCATGTATTAGGTATTTAAGATCATATTTGCACATATATTTAGAATCAAATATGTAATTGACACATTGAATTTGCTAAATGTTGATTTTGTTATACTTGACTCTAACTACGCTAGTCACTTTGCCAAATGCCATGCACATAGAGTGCATTTCATGTTTGGACTTTTGACGAGCTTCAATGAGATAGCAAAGTATAATTGAATATAAAATAGACAATGTATGAATCAAACTCAAACCTCTTATCGATCCCTAGATCCAATCCAACAACATCAATATGCAAGAGCAAGTCAAAGGCAAGTCCATCAAATTTTCAAAAATGAGTATTTTTTGCTTACTTTCAACACTAGAGTTGCTTTTAACACACTTTTGTGTGTGTGCGCACAAAAGTGCACATAAAACCCTTGGTCACAGATCATATTCACTTTGAGTGAATCCAATAGAAACTAAGAAATCATGAAGTCTTGAATTCCAAGAAATTTGATGCTTGCTTCAAACCATATAGGCTCCTTTGAAGATGACATAGCCTTGGGGC
Source organism: Diphasiastrum complanatum (assembly GCA_029204225.1). Lineage (NCBI taxonomy): Eukaryota > Viridiplantae > Streptophyta > Lycopodiopsida > Lycopodiales > Lycopodiaceae > Diphasiastrum > Diphasiastrum complanatum. The sequence goes on along the minus strand of CM055106.1, from coordinate 4,001,893 downwards.
TACTCCATGAAGATGTCTTCTTCCAAATAACCATTTAAGAATGCATTAGAAACATCCATTTGAAAGATCATCCAACCAAAATGTGAAGCAGGTGCAAGAAGTAATCTTATTGTGACAATCATGGCCATGGGTGCAAAAGTTTCTTTAAAATCTATGCCCTTTGCTTGAGCATATTATTTGGCAACTAACCTTGCCTTGTGTTTGCTTACACTTCCATCCATATTGAGTTTTAGCCTAAAAACCCATTTACATCCAATCACATTCTTAAGAGGTCTATCAACAAGGATCCATGTGCCATTCTCCATCAAAGCATTATATTCATCTATCATAGCTTGAAACCATTCCTTTAAACTCAATGCGTCTTCTACACATGAAGGTTTCTCAAAACATCAAATGAGTGCAAAGGATGAAGATGGATTACCCTTGTCTTTCTTCCCCTTGTCTTGGTATGTCAGCCTCAATGGCTCCATTCTTACCCTTGATGATCTTCTTGGAGTGATTGGTTCACTTGGCTCTAGCTCCTCCTCAAGATTTAAGTCATCTTGATCCTCGGCCACCTCCCTCTTGATAGGTGATTTGATTGAGCCATCAACAAGTTTATGCATATTATCCTCATCAAAAATGATATCTCTAGAAGCCACAAACTTGTTGGAAGATGGAATGTATACCATATGTCCCTTGCTTGCTTTGCCATACAAGAGCATAATACCTTTGACTGATGATGGATCTTCCTTGGTCCTTTTCTCCAAAGGTGTATGCACATAGCAAATGCATCCAAACACCTTTAAGTCCTTGAGATTTGGCTTCCTCCCATACAAGACTTCAAAGGGTGTTTTTCCTTTAATAGAGCTACATGGAACTCTATTCATCGAATGGTTAGCACAAGTGAGAGCTTCTCCCCAAAAAGCTTTTGGTAAACATGCATCAATCCTTAAGGCTTTAGAACATTCACACAATGTCCTATTCCTCCTCTAGGCTACCCCATTTTGTTGAGGGGTGTAGGGACAAGATAATTCTTTTTTAATTGCTTCTTGATCACAAATTTTTTTAAAAGCATTGGAGATATATTCTCCAACATTATCACTTCTAAAAGTTTTGATCTTGTGATCAAGATGCTTCTCAACAAATGTTTTGAACTTAAGAAAGCTTTAAAATACTTGTGCTTTAGATGAAAGTAAGAATACCCAACAAAACCTTGAGTAATTATCTATGAATGTAACAAACATGGTGTCACCTCCATTGGACATTGTACTTGCAAAGTGTGCATCCAAATGGATCAACTCAAGTTGATGAGTTGTCTTTGTGATTGAACTTGAGAAGGGCTTCTTATGTGCTTTTGAGAGAGCACATGCTTCACATACTTTCTCCTCTTTTGCCAAGGATCTTGGAAGTCCTAAGGCAAGCTCCTCCTTGCACATGACCTCCATGGACTTTGAGTGGATGTGACCAAGTCTTTTGTGCCAAAGACTATGGTTGGATAGTTTGGTCTCCTCGACTAGCATCACAATATTAGCATCCACATAGGCATCTAATTTGAATAACTTTCCAAATCTTATGCCTCTAGCAATGATCTTGCCATCCTTCTTGATGTTACATGCATTTGTGGTGAACTTTACAATCAAACCATTGTCAAGCAATTGTCCTACACTAAGCAAGTTCTTAGTGATACTAGGAATGTAAAGTACTCCATCAATCTTGATCTTCCTTGAAGATCTCCAAGCATAAAGGTATGGATCCTATGCCTTCTACCTCACAAGCATAATCATTTGTTGTAAAAATTGACTTGATAGGTCCATCATAGGTAGATAAGTTTGAGAAATACTCTCTCTTACTTGTCATGTGGGAGCTAGCCCCACTATCTATCCACTAAGGGACTTCACCTCTTATGCTTGAAGATGAGAAACTTGACATCATGAGTGAATCTTCATGAGAGCTCTCCTCTTCCTCTTGGCCTAGGTTTTCTTGACTTTGGGATTGCTTCTTCTTGAAGCACTTTCAGGCATAGTGCCCCATCTTGCCACGAAATTAGCATTTGACCTTTGACTTATCCTTCTTTGGCTTGCTCGATGAGCTTGGACTTGAAGATCCTTCTTGATCTTCACCTTTGACTTGATTCTTCTTGAATGCAGCACCGACTTGATGTGAGTTCTCCTACTCTCCTCAACCATGAGGACTCCTTGGAGATGTTCAAGTGAGGGCAACTTGCCCATAATTGCATAGCCTTGCACTAGGTTAGCAAAATCTATACTCAAACCATTCAAGACTAGTTGAAAAAGTTCACTTTCCTTGATGGAATCTCCTATATAAGCAAGCTCCTTGTTTAAGTCCTTAACTCTCAACACATATGAATGTCCACTCTATCCTTTAGCTTGAAAATGTACAAAAAGTACAAAAAGGACCAAGATTGGATCCTAATCTGACCCTCGAGAGGGATTGGTTGTCAGATTACTTGATCTATCAATCTACTTCAGATTAAGATCAATCTAGATCAATTCTAGACACAAAATCCTAACAAGAACAATCATTAATTGAAGGTAAGTGTACTTTATGGTTTCACAAGTGTGAAACACTGTCTGAGTACGGAATCCAACCTGAAAATCAAGTACACATTGATAGAACCTCAAAACAATCAAAACAAATGTAGACAAATGGAGAGAATCACTCAAAATTGCTTCCAAAACCACGGTTGGTGTCTCACACTGATTATGGCCAAATGTGGCTCTATGTATACAATAAGTGGGAGCTCGTGGTATTGATCATCCCTTTGATCCCACATGTGTGAAGGTGCTTTGTCATATGATGATTCATCATGCAAAACTGACACTTGGACAAAACCTTCTATTTTGAGCACTTTTGGTCCATTTTCCTTCTATATGGAGATCTACTTGAAAATCTTCTAGAAGTCAAAATTTGTCTACTTCAGCTTATTCCACACATGTGAGTTGTCCTCTACACATGGGATGTGACACCTAACCAACGGATGTGGCTCATGCAAGCAATAGATTGATGCATGTGTCATATGTCTAGAAAACTAGTTTTTGGCCTTTTTAGCCACTAGAATTTGAATTAAATCATACGTACAACCTATATGATTATCGTACATGACAAGTACACTAGTTTCACACGTGGGAATAGGCTCCACACATGTGTAATCATCCTATATACATAATTTTTGGCCTCTACCAAGCTTATTTTTGCATTTTTCACACTCCTCAAAAATCTAGCTTGGTAAATCTAGCTTGACGGAAAACATGATGATCCTGAATTTGACTCCATAGGCTGAATTGGTCTTTGCTGGTTCAAAAGGTGTGAAGATCAGCCAATTAGCTTGATGTTGATCTGAAATCACCATATCCATGATATTGCTTCTTTGATGTTGACATCTTTGATGAGCTTGAGAGCTTTGCACCATCCTAGCACCTCCAAAATTGATCCCTTCCAAATTTCATATAGATGCTTGACCTTGAGGCTTGCTCCTCCTTCATGTGCATGCTCCTCCATGAGAAAATAAAGATTTCTTTTTGATTTATTAGGATCACAAAGATCTAGCATCATGTTACCATGATCTAGAGAATAACACTCATCCAAATTGGCAAGGCTATGCATGCTATAATAACAAAGTGTTTGCATCATATCTTCATGCTTGTTTACCATGCTAATCTCAGATCCAATGAGGCTAAATACTTCATTATGGAGATAAGTGTCTTTAGAAGATAATTCACTTACTCTCATAAAGAGTTTACAATTTGCCTCAATACAAATTTTCAAACTATGAGTGAACAAATCACTTTTTCTCTTACATGACTCAAGAGCATACATTTGATAAAATAACCATTTGCTTTCTAATTGATTTTAAATCAATTTCATCCTTTTAAGAACATCATCTATGTTCTCAAGAGAGACTTCAGACTCAACTAGTATGGCTTTACTCCAATTTGGAGATGCAATGATCTCACTAAAGCAAACTGATTTATCAAATGACATAAGAGAAGTAAGTATGAGATGTATACCACATGAGATATGCTCCTCTTTCCCTTGAAATGTGAGCCACATGGAATCAACCATTTTTCTTGAGTTTCTTTTTGGAATCACAACTTGAGAAGATCTCTCCTCCTCAATCCTTGGCTCACTTGAACCTTGAGATGATTCTTTAAGATCCTCTTCATGGTGCTCCTTCTTGATGGAAATCCGAGACCTCCATGTCTCATAATGATCACAACAACTATGATCACACAATATGCACTTCCTATGATTATCAAAATCACTTATGCTAGAAACCTAAGTCCAAAAATCACCACAACTTGGCATGATTTTTTTATTATTGAAATCAAAAGGCATTTCCATCTCAATAAGGCTAACTACTTGCTTATGGATATAAGTGTCCACTTTGGATGCTTCACTTATTCTCATAAGAAGTTTACAACTTGCCTTTAAGATTGAAAACTTACGATTTTCATCTTTATGAATGAACACATCATTCATGATCTTATTGAAACTAAACAAATTTACATTATGAAGAAATTTCCATTTCCTTGACTTCATAACTAATGTAAGCTTCCAAGGAAAACATGCTTTGCTATACTTTAAGGCATCACACTCAACTAGTATTGCCTTAAGCCACCTTTGAGATACAAAAATCCCTTCAAAGCAAAATAGATCTTCATAAGTTGACATGAGAGCATAAATGAAACTAGTTTCATTTTGTGATTGCTCCTTATTTTTTATTGATTTTTTTTGGATAATAACAAAAAGTTTGAACTTGTCCAAAGTTCCAAGCAAAATACTTTCCAAGGACATAAAATAAATCCAAGTTACTTTCATGAAAGTGACATCTATCTTTGCATCTTGAACCAAACAATGCACTTCCAAATGAAAAATTTCAAAAGATTTGACATGTGTTGTGATGGACTCTTGAAGACAAATCTTGCAAGTCCTTGTGAGACTCCAAGCCTCATTCACCTTTCCACAAGGAAACACCTTTCCTTGGACTTGTCCTATTTGTATTTGCATTTTGAACTTGAAGCTCCATCCTTCACCTCGGCCCCCTTGCTTTGGCTCTCCTTGGATGGATTGGTCTTCTTTTTGTAGCATCTTGAGAAAATATATCCTCCCTTGTCACAAAGGTTGCACTTAGGATCCTTTCCTTCAATAGGATGCCACCTATTGATGCCATGTGATTAAAAACCTGTGATATGATTCTACAAATGTAATTTGTGACTTTCAAGAGACTAGATTTGAACATCTTCAACAATCTAGAAGGATCTACAAAAGATCTAGCTCACAAACCTAAGAATCAATCTTCACAGTAATGACTAGTCACTTGGAAACTTTGCTTTGATCACTAAGACAAAAGCACACAATCTTTGAATCAAATCACTAAAGAAGTCAGATCCAATCTCCTATTGGAACCATCAAATACCAATTACTCTTTCTTTTGAAAGTTGAAATGGATATGAAAAAGATTTGACACCTAGATTTTCCTTTTTACTTGACTAGTTCTCTCAACACTTGAGATTCTTGAACAAAAGATGGATTTTGTTTCAAATACATGAAAATCAAACTTAATCACTTCTTTTGGACTCACTCTTGAACCAAATAATCTCACACTTGAAATCTAGAATGAATTTGATTTGATTTGACAACAAATTATACCACCAATATTTCACAAAGCTTAAAAATTTAGACAACTAGAGATTCACAAAAATCTCAACCATGCATGAATACTCAAATATGGACTCCTCCTCATTCTAGACATCCAATGGGATCTCAAATTGACCCTCACACTCTCACAAAGAAAGATGAATAGAACTAATTTGAGTTTCATACATACTATGTCAATTTTTGCTCAATAAATTGATTCAATCACCCCTATTGGATTCTACCAATTACTCTACCTCTTAAGTCTTGGAATGAAATTCAAAATCAAAAGTGGTGATTTTTCTTAATAAGTTATTGTGCTTCAAAGAGCTAATGCCACTCGGAAAGATTTGATCACCTAGGAAGAGACAAACTCTCCACCAATAACAACACATTATGAGCTTCTAGATCTTGCCCTCTATAAAGGAAGGAACTCTTAGAAAATTGGATCTCTCTCTACACATTTGCCATAGACAACTTAATGACTCTTTTCAAACCTTACAATCACTCAAACAAATTGATTAGGGTTGAACAATGTGACTTGGATCTCAATCTCTTTTCTGGAACTCTCAATTGAAGCCAATCCATGTCAAATTCTACAAAAGATTTGCATAGATGCTCTATATGCACTAGAAACTCTCAAAGGTTTCACTTGGAGGACAGATCCAAAGATGTTTTCTAGCAAATTGATGCTTCTAAACTTGACCCTATCACTCTTGAACAAATCTAGAGTGATGGTACAATGGATTTCAACCTCTCACCTTGCATATCACTTCTTAATCTATGATTTTTAGCAAAATCTCTCTTAACTCCAACATACACTCAAAAAATCAGAGAAGATCAATTAATGCACCTATTTCAAGCTTTAATTTTGATTTTTTGGCTGATCTAATCCAAGAACTAATCAAAGGATTAGATCTATTATAGAAAATGCTTGATTTTGCACCAAAAAAAACTCAAATTGGGTATGTGAGTCAAATTCTACAAATTTTTGAAATTTCTCAGCCAAAAATGGAGATGTACAGCCTCACACGTGTGAAAAGAGTTCCTACAGCCCACAACAAGATCTGGACCAAAAATTTTGAGGATAGCTATCAAATCCAACTCGCTACACAAAATTTGACTAGTTTCCAAAAAACTGCTAATTTTGGCTTTGATTTGGATTAACCCTATCAATTTCAACAAAACCTCTTGTACTAGGCTCTGATACCATGTGCAAAAAGTACAAAAAGGACCAAGAGTGGATCCTAATCTGATCCTCAAGAGGGGTTGGTTTTCAGATTACTTGATCTATCAATCTACTTCAGATTAAGATCAATCTAGATCAATTCTAGACACAAAATCCTTACAAGAACAATCATTAATTGAAGGTAAGTGTACTTTGTGGTTTCACACGTGTGAAACACTGTCTAAGTACGTACTCCAACCTGAAAATCAAGTACACATTGATAGAACCTCAAAACAATCAAAACAAATGTAGACAAATGGAGAGAATCACTCAAAATTGCTTCCAAAACCACGGTTGGTGTCTCACACTGATTATGGCCAAATGTGGCTCTATGTATACAATAAGTGAGATATCGTGGTACTGATCATCCCTTTGATCCCACATGTGTGAAGGTGCTTTGTCATATGATGATTCATCATGCAAAACTGACACTTGGACAAAACCTTCTATTTTGAGCACTTTTGGTCCATTTTCCTTCTATATGGAGATCTACTTGAAAATCTTCTAGAAGTCAAAATTTGTCTACTTCAGCTTATTCCACACATGTGAGCTGTCCTCTACACATGGGATGTGACACCTAACCAAAGGATGTGGCTCATGCAAGCAATAGATTGATGCCATGTGTCATATGTCTAGAAAACTAGTTTTTGGCCTTTTTAGCCACTAGAACTTGAATTAAATTATATGTACAACCTATATGATTATGTAACATGACAAGTACACTATTTTCACACGTGGGAACAGGCTCCACACATGTGTAATCATCCTATATACATGATTTTTGGCCTCTACCAAGCTTATTTTTGCATTTTTCACAGAAAACATTGAAGGATTTGATTCTTCAAGGATAGCAACCTTGAAGTATTCTTGGATTCATATATCTTTTGAAGAGTTTTCCATGCTTCGTGAGTTGAGATGCAAGCACCTACCTCCTTAAGAAGCTCATTAGCTACATTCATTTTTATACATTGGAGAGCAAACTTGCACCTCCTTTTGTATTTTGTAGCTTCTTGAGAGTGAATGGGCTCATCCTCTTCACCACTTACTATATCCATAGATCTTGTAAAATGAGAATTGATTCCATTCTTAGCTTCCAAATTGAATAATTAGAAGCATTCAATCTATCATGTGAATCCAAAAGATATGCATTCATTGAAGGCATTTGTCTTTAGACAAGATCTTGATTCACAAGAATAGATGCAAAATAGAAATGATTGAAAGACTAGCTATCCCACTATCTAGGGACTTGAGAAAGCTCAAACCTGGACCTCTCAATAAGATCCTACCTAATCTTAAGCCAAATTAAATCTATGAATGTCAACAAGAATGGAAACTAGCTTGAATTTGCATAAAAAATGGATCTAGAATTGCCTCCTCATTGATCTTGACTTCACAAGGATATAAGATTCACCTAACCTGAACCAAAAGGAATTATATGCACATGAATGCCTCTTCAAATCATTCCTACAAGATCAGGTTGAATCATCATGCAATAATCAATCCAAACTATCTCACAAATCAAGCAAAAACTGAATACAATCTTGACTAGAATTGCATTCTTTGATGAGCACTTAGCAAAGTCTTTGGGATGACCCCAAAATTGAATTACTAAGATCTCAATAAGTCTAAGAATGACCTATTACAGTACCAAAAATAAGGATCTACCTTCCTTTTGATTGATTGAAAACTATTCCTTGTGATAGACTCCACAAATCGAGTAGCATCAATATGATGAAAGTGCAAAATACTTGTTATTTTGATCCAGTTGATAAGAGATGACCACAACCCGGATTTTGAAGCTAAAAAGCCTATAAATAAAAAACCATTAGATCTCTCTTCACTCAAACTGATCAAGAATTGAAGGTACTACTCATAAATTATGTCTAGATAGCAATCAATGATTGAATTCCATCAAAATCTATGATTCTAGCATGAAGTGAAGCTCATTTCTTGGAATGGCACTGATACCATGATAAAAATGCAACAATATAATCCCATTTGATCCTAGAAATGATAGAGAAAGCACCTACTTAAGATCCAAACAAGATCTAGAAGCTAGATTACTAATCAATGCATTGATTCCTAGCTTATCTTGGCTTGAACTCCATGAATTAGCTCCAAAACTCTTCACACATGTGAAAGTACAGCCTACTACTGCCTGTGTACTGTACCTGTAACTCCAAACTCATTCAATCATCACAAAAAATCATATGCCAATAGCATTCATCAATCAAATCATAGACTCAAACTAGTCAAGAAGGAAAATCTCGACTTTGCTCATAATTGGATGGAAATCCCATCACATATTTATACATGTAGAGCTCAGATCTGAGAATATTAGGGCTTCTATGTATTCATCATAACCTAACCCTAACATCTAGCCTAAAGATCCATTTGATCCACCCTATTTAGGGTCAATGTCTCAATATCCAAAAACAATGAGAAAAATGCTATTTTTAGCTCCTACTTTTTCTCTACCCTATCTATGCACTCTTTGGACATATCCAAAAGGTACCATTCCAAAGATAGGTTAATGATGTGACTTAGAGTAAGGTATCCTAAGCTTTTGGCATGTGTGACATCCCACAACATGGCCTCAAAGTCATTCACAAGTGGTAATTGTGCAAACTAGCTTGTGTAAATTTAACATTACCTTTGTACCACTGCAATAGAGAGCCAAATGAGATGATAATGTTTCTTGAAAATTTACAAAAAATGTCAATGAAAAATGGCCAAAATTTATAGTTTAGAACCTACTATTTTTAGATGAAGTTGATAAGTCTCTCTCTTTTCTCTACGTGGCTTATCTCTAAAATAGTCAACATGTAGTCTAAACTTCCTAAATTGGTTAATATGACCAGATTAATGGACTAAATGTTCTTGAAGGATATTGAAGTTTGACATTTCTTTAAATTGTTAGAATTTGGAAAGATTAGTAGTAATCCACTATACACATTTGAAAGGTTCAATCTAAAATATTTACAACAAACTAGGCCTCAATTTGGCTCCAAAATAGACAAGTGGTAAGTTTACAATTTTTCACACCTCCTTTTCAAGTATGCTTGTTGTTTTCGACATAGATTTTTAACACATGTCAAAATCTAATCTGTTTCTAAGCAATAGATCCTTCTCCAAAGGTGTGCGGAATATATTAGCTACACATTCTTTGGAAGAAACATGTTCAAGCTCCACCTCCTTGGCCAACATTTGATTCCTCACAAAATAATGAGCAATCTCAATGTGCTTGCTCCTTACATGGAAAATCAAGTTGTTTGCTAGACTTTCGGCCAAAATGTTGTCATGAAAGGTGATTGGAATATTTTTAGAATCCATCAAGTGAAGATCCATAATATTCATTTGATCCAAAGCATCTCCTTGCATGTTGTCAATGTCTTGTACTCGGCCTCAGTGGAAGAGACAGAAATTGTTGTTTGTTTTTTTCATAGCCATGAGATAGCTCCATCTCCAAGGTATATAACATATTCACTCATGCACTTTCTATCCATTTGGTCAACTTCAAATTTTGAATTTGAGAATCCACGAAGATTAGGTGTAGATGCTTCATACAATATGCCAAGATCTCTAGAGCTCAAGATGTATCATAGTATTTTTTTTTCTAGTCTCCAATGAGCCTCACTAGGATCTTGCATGAAAAGACTTAATCTACCAACACAAGAGCTTATATCAGGTCTTGTGATGGTTAGCCAAATAAGAGATCATATTAGCTTCATATAGACAGTAATGTCTTTGAAGAATCTTTCATTATCTCTTATGATTAACTTTACGTTAGATTCCATATAGTGAAGTAAGCCAAGATCTTAGATCTCAAACTCCTTGAGAGGCATCTTGATATCATCTATTATTTATTTATTAATATCACTCAAGATGATATTTTACAAATGTGAAATGTTGAATGTGACATTATAAAAGGAAGTGGAGCTTCAACATGTGTCCGCAAGGGAATGTGTAGCTCATATCTTCACCAAAGCATTGGGAAAGGAATTGTTCATGAAGCATAGGACTTCACTTTGAGTGTTTTCAAAGTCTATGCTTAAACTAGTTGAAGAGGGAGTGTGAAAGATTTCAACTAGTTTTACTATTTTGGTCATATTTGTATATTTGGCAATTGAGACCAATTTTTATATTAGACTTAGAGTCTGACTTTTCATAATTATATTAGTCTTAAAATCATTTGAATAAACACTTTTTGAAAGTGTGGAGAATATAGAAGTCGAGTTTTAGTAGATTCAAATTTGAAAGTTGGGTACATTGAATCTAGTCCCAAAAAAAGTAGGCTTTTCATATTGGAGGGAAACTAAGTGGCAATTTAGATTTTAAACCTATTATAAAAGGATGTAACTCATGGGAAGAGAGGACATTCTTTCTCTCTTATCTCATTCATGCTTATAGATGGTTCTATTGCAATTCTGTGTAGAATGCTCATTAAATGCTATTTTCAGATCCACGTGTGAAATACTTTATTGTATGGAAAACAACATCATTTTATGTTTTGGTTCATCTATGATCAAGATCCATTAGAGTTTGCATCTCATTCTTAGTGTAGATGCTGAGTTTTCTACATTGGCAAGATTGGTGAATTGCTTTTTTTTCTAACGAAAGGTCAAGGAGATATTTTGGATATTAGTGATCTGAAATTCTTCATAGTAATTAGTTCTAACACCAATGGATAAAGAAGAAATGATAAACAATGCTATTAGGATCTTGGATTACTTGGAAAACAGAGATTATAGAGCAGTTTTGATTGTGTTCATTACGAGTATTAATGTAGGAGTCTTAGACTACCATGAAGAGAGATTGTGGATGCAATTAGGCATCTGAGCGTAGGGCCAAATATCTATTGTAGTAGCCATCCCACCTATCAACAAGGGTTAGTTCACTGGATAGGCACCTAACTAGGCATAGATGCTACGTTTAAGTTAGTTCCCTACTTTTCGTCTACCTCTACCACCACTAATGCTACTTCCACTAACTCTACTCCCCTAAACTACCTTCATCATGATTGTAGGTGAAAAGAAAGAGAAGATTAGAGGAGAAGAGGGAAAGAAAAAGATAGAGGGTGAGAGTGGAGGTTATCTCAAATGCTCCTTATGCTTGCTAATGGAGAAACACTAACTAAAACAACCAATAAACATGAAATTAGAAAGCAATGGAAAACACAATCAAAAGCATTAGCAAGTAGTGAATTGCAAATGAGGATGCTTCTCTCCAAAAAGTGGTAGAGTTTCCTCCTTCTCATTAGGCATGGAAATAGAGTACAAGTGGTGTCTTTCTAGAAATGGGGAAGGCCCTTGCCCCAAAATCCTATTGGCTAGTATTTACATTGATCCTATCCATTCATCTTGGACCCAACTTGATCCAAGGGTCCACAAAAACTACATTGGAAATCACAAGATTCATGTGAGTCCAAAATTGGACCCAACTCTAAAAAAGTAAACTCTAAGTTTAAAATTGACTTTGGGCCTCAAATTTTATTTTCATTACAAAAGTGCCCAAGTCTATTATAATTAGTTGGGTTTGTGCGGCAGCTGGGAACGAGTTTGGTGCGTAGATCAGAAGTGCCACAATTGGCAACAGAACATTCAAAATGAATGAATAAAATGTACTCTGATTAACATCTACAAGGAGTACAATCGCATGAAGTGAATACTTCAGCTGGCTACAAAATGAGAATTCTGATCATTGTGTGTGATAACAAATGCAACAAAACTATCTGAATGAATTGATAGAACTTGAACAATTATCAGATGTTATAGATATCAGAAGATCAGAAGAAATTTTATGATGAAGATAATTATTTGAATAACTACTTAAAATATCTATTTTAGATATTTTCTACAGTTATTACTATCGCCTCTCAACTATAACTACATGTACAATGTAGGCGGACTATGTGAAGTTGTTGGGTTGGATTTTAGACTGAAAGTATCGAATTTTACAAAGTATCAAAAAATATACAAAAGATCGATTTTATACTAGGTCAAAAAATATAGTCAGGGCCGGATTTTTCAAGGTCGGAAAAATTAGACTGAATTCGACCCGATCCAAGGTCAAAATTGCTCGGATATCTTTGCATCTCGTTCATAGTGCAGATGTTGGTTTTTCTACATTGGCAAGCTTGGTGAGTTGCTTGTCTTTCTAACCAAAGATCAATTAGAAGGTAAGGTCTAGATTTCAAAACCAGTTTGCGCTGATCTACTTTAGACATAGTTGGATCCATTACTCCAGTTGATAAAAATGATCTTATCTCTTCGGCCCATCTAAGAGTAGCATCTATTTGAAACATGTTTGCATCAGGTAAAGCATCACTTATTGGTTCTTTTACTTTCTCAACTGATGTTATTCTAGATTAATAATCGACAAGAAAATGTTGCTTACCTCTCCATACAATAATTTTAAAGTTGAATTCTAGAAGGATGAGTAGCCATCTTGCTATACAACCAGTGTTGCATGGTTTATTCAACAGATATAGCAATGGCTGATGATCGGTATAGATTTTAAATTGATTTCTTAGCAAATAATAGCGTAATTTTTGTACAGCATATATAATTGCTAATGCCAGTAGTGGAATAATCTACTTCAGTAGGGAATAATTATCTACTGAGAAAGCGAATCGGGTAATCTTTTCCAAACTTTCTCGGCTGTATTAGGATGACTCCAGTGTTGGATTTCTTTCATCTCCATCCCTATTCTCAATTAATCTAGATCCATTTATTAAGTTGTTGTAAATGTTTGTACAGTCGCATACTCTACAGAAATACACTTATCTCTTAACAATCTACAGAATTACAAAGGGACCAGTGATAGTGTTACCCTATAGTTTGGCCATCTCCTCTTTGTTGGCCAACTTCTCTTATTCAAATATCATCGATTGTTCGGACATCCTGGACCATCTAGGCACATTCTCTTATTCAACCTATCTCGAACAATCGGCTGCAATTTAACTATCGGCGTACCAACAAATACACACATCATGACCGGAAAAAATCAAATATTGTCTAATGGCGACTGCCAACAACATGTAGTGCCTTAACCTATTTGTAAATCACAGATTAACCATTCTTTTAATAGTTAGTCATGTGTATATATCCAGCAACTTATCAATTGCTCGATTAGCTGAATTCTCTATCTGCTGATAGTGCAATTGTCCTTTCTCTCTGTTATCACATAGTATTGTCTCAAAAAGAAGGCCTCTCTATCTGCATTTAGACTACATTTTTCTACATGACTAATCTGTCAATGTTCCAGCAATTTAAGTTGCGTATGTTGAATGCGTATTCGTTTCATTGTCAAATAAATTTATGCTCGCAGATAAAATTATTTGTAGATTCAATTGTTCATGTGATTGATATCATTGCTTGGTCTGTTGTTCTAATAAACGTACCCAAACCGCTTTCACAAAGCTAAATCTGATAAACAAGACAATTTGTGCATGCCTATGAAATCAACTATCTAGATCCAGCGCCTTTGAAGCTGTGATCAAGTAAGACAGATCCCGATCTGTCTGAATCTGATAGACATAGTTGCATGTGCTGAGGATTCCCCCCTCGCTTCTCTCTATCGTGACGATAATAGCACTGAATACCAACATGGTATCAGAGCAAATGCTTTGATCTCTGTACACATTTAGAGCTAACATTATCAAAATGATCATTATGATATAGTGTAGACAATAGCTATTATTGTTTTCAGTCACATTAATCTACTATCTACATAATACTCAACTTGAAATTCCAAATGGATTCACAACCACAATATGCTCTAGTGGTAGACAAACTCAACGGTTCGAATTACCACCTATGGAACTTCAAGATGAGAGTAGTGTTGATGGCCAAGGAACTCTAGGAAATAGTCGCTGGAACTGGACTACTTCCCATTGTTGATGAGCAAGCCATTTCCAAATGGAAGCTAAGGATGGCAAGTCTTCTGCCTTGATCACCCTTAACATCTCTGACATGCATATTGGTCATATCAGAAAAGCCCAATCCACAAAAAAAGCCTGGAAGAGCACACTATACGAAGTGAGCGATGTCACTTCAAAGCTGCATCTGAGGAGAAAGTTTTTCTCACTCAGGATGTCAGATAATGATTATATTCAGAATCACATAAATGATTTTAAGACTCTATTAGAGCAAATGGTGGCAATAGGTTCAATAGTCAAAGACTTTGACGTTGTTATGACCTTACTGTACAATTTGCCATCCTCTTATGAAAACTGGGTGATGATGATAACCACACACTCAGATATAACATTGCTTAGAGTCTTAATCATGCTGCTATAGGAGGAAACAAAAAGGAATGGAGCATCCTCGTCCTCCATCAACGACTCATAGACATTATTCTCAAAGAAGAACACCAAGAAACAACAAATGAAGAAAGTTTCCCATCAAACCGATAGCAATCAAAAGCACTCAAAAGTAGACACTGAAGACCCAAAATTAGCCACATGCTCAAAACAAGAAAAGGCACTTCTGCAGATATTGCAAGAGGGCAAACCATGAATTCAGGAATGTCGAACCTTGAAGTTTAACAATGACAAGAAGAAGCAACCGGACCAGTAGGTAGGCCCATGCAGCCAACACGAAATAGAAGAATCAAGAAGATGATAATGAGCAAGAAGTCTTCATGGTGAGCTATCGCTATGTCGAACAATTAGAAGAATGGTTCCTTGATTCTGGAGCAACACAATACATGACAAGCGATCATGAATGGTTCATTGATACTTTGACCTACAGCACCATGAAATTCGTTTACCTTGGAGATAACAGCTCTCACATAATTGAAGGTGAAGGTATCATTTATGATGAATTTTCAGAATGGAATGTTGAAACTTGTACAAATGTATTGTATGTCCCAAATTTGATGACAAATCTATTGTCTGTCAGTCGAATCATAGATTTAGGACACAGGGTTTCAATTTCTATCAAATTCTTGATAATAGTAGGAGAGTTCTTGCACTCGAAAGAGACAAGGATATTTATGCAAACACCATCATTACTTGGTGCAAAATTCTTTTGTTACTTTCATAGATGATTATTTCAAAAGGACCGCAATCTATTTCTTAAAGCATAAATCTGAAGCCTTCTAGTTCTTTAAGAAATACAAAGAGAATGCTAAGTTGTAGACATGCAAAAGAATCAAAGCCCTTAGGAGCGACAATGATAGCGAATATATGTCAAATGAATTCAAGGATTATTTCTCAGCCAATGGCATCAAGCAATAGTTTGTTGCTTCCTATTTTCCACAGTCGAATGGACTGGCCGAAAGGAAGAACAGGACCTTGTTGAGTCTGCTAAATGCATGATCACACATGCTTCTTCACCAAATCATTTTGGCAACATGTTGTTTCAACAACAACTTATTTGCAGAATCAATGTATAACTAAAGGTGTATCCAACAACAAAGCTCTGTTATGAGGTCTGCATGGAATTCAAACCCTCAATTAAATATTTGAAAGTGATCAGATGCGTAGCATATGCTCATGTCCCAAAGGACAATAGAAAGAAACTTGATGAACATTCTTTTGAAGCAATTTATTGGCAAGGACAAGATGCAGTCTATAATTTCTGTCCCGACAACAAACTCTTCTCGAAAGACAATTTCTATTTCTTCCTATAGTCACCAAATACAATCAGATCCATAAGAAGAAGAAGAAGCTACACCTCAGGAGAAACCGACTCAGCCAACACAAGGTCAAATTTTGCAGCCAAAAACTTGATCCATAAGATCAACAAGAATTCGAACACTATCCATTATACTGATGAGTTCATTCACTATTCCATTCAGGAGCCAACCACAGTTGAGGAAGCTTTGTCACAGGCCGATTCAGATCTCTAGAAAGAAGCAATGGACAAAGAATACAATTCACCACTGGGGAAAAACACGTGGACTGTCACCAAGTTGCCAGCAATTAGAAAGATAATCGACTGCAAATGGATCTTCAAAATCAAATATAATGCAGATGGCAGTATCAATAGAAAAAAAGCCTGACTCGTGGCAAGGAGATTTTCTCAAATTCCCAATATCAACTACTTTGAAACCTCCAGCCCAGTCATCAAAGCATACCTCTATTTGACTGCTACTCTCTTATGCTGCTGCAGCAGATCGCTCCCAGCTTTCACACAAACCCAACTGATTTCTAACAGACAGTATTGCTAAGAAATTCCTATCAGCCGAATATTGGTGGTCAACATTATTTAGGACACATATGCACAAATCAAAATCTATGATGTCTGCCAAGGAATTAAAACTCTTGAACAAGCTGATTTTATGCCTTTAACTTCAATAACCGAAGAAGAAGCATTTCATAAGTGGGGAATTGATTTTTTAGGTCCAATCAGCCCAACCACCCATGGTACCTAATCAAGATACATCTTAGTGGCCACTAACTATGCTACAAATTGGGTAGAGGCTAGAGTGACGAGACAAGCTATCGCAAAAGTTATAGCCAAATTTCTACATGAAAACATTATTACCCACTTCGGATATACATATCCAATAGAGTTAGTAAGTGATAGATGCACTCACTTCCTCAATGAGGTTGTACATAATCTCCTAACTCATTACTTTGTGAAACATCAAAAAAGTACCCCATACTATCCTCGATGCAATGGGTTAGCCGAATTTTCAAACAAGATAATATGGAAAATTTTGACCAAAATAGTTGAAGCCTACGAAAATGACTGGGAAACAAATTATATTCAGCTATTTGGGCTTTCAAAACAAGACATGAAGATCAACGGGAATGACACCATTTTAAATCAACAGGCTGTAAAGCCAGTAGAATTTATCATCCATCCTCATGAGTTGCATATTTCGAACAACTTGGTGAAGAAGAAACCATCAAACACAGACTTCTTAATCTTCACAAACTACGTGAAACTCGATTATTAAGTTATCATGCACAGCTAGAAACAAATGCAGATAGAAGGCCTAGCATGATAATCATATTCGACTAAAGGAATTGAATGAAGGAGATAAAGTTCTATTATATAGAACTTAAAAGATTAAAATATAGAGATATGTGGAATTGATCAAAAGGTATGAAGCCCACAAGGCCAATACCAAAGTTTATCAAGACCACTATGAAAAGAAGCTGTTGAATCCCAGAATCAAGTAAAGAAAATGCAACAAGACTTAAAAAGGGTTCTAGAATAGGTGATTTAGCTTTGGAACACTACTTGCAAAGTACAAGCAGAGCTAGCACAACCAAAAAAATGAGGAAAACCAAGATGGACATGGCATGGGAGGACAATCTAAGGCTGCTACCCTACCATAATACATCTGATACTGACCCCTCTATTCCCTTCTCTACATTATTTATATTTAACCAGATCCAGTAACTCATGCTTTTGGTGACCAACATTGACCTACAATTCATTCTCTCAATGGACTAACGATTCATTTCTATGTATAATCTTGAGATAGAAATATTTCATTGGTGTTTCGAACAGGGATGGCATGACAATCGAATTGGACTCTCATCGAAGGATTAACCGAAGGTCAACAGGTGTATAATGGAACAAACTTGCAAAAGATGGAGAACCAGATCAACAACTGAAGAACATGGTTGATGAAGTCAAGTTGAATTTGCAGAGGGACCTACAACAAGCTTGGAGGAGGGCAATGTTGGTAGATTTTCTACCAAGATCAGAATCAGTCGAAGGTATACTTTTTGGTGTCGGTTAATCCAAGAACTAGAATAGCTAGACTTGTGATTATGAATCCAACCATGGCATCTTGTTGTGTAAGACCATGAGTTGAGAAAAGACTACTTAGTTACATTAAAGTTCGTTGGATGTAACTCGATAGTGGAGAGTTCAACAATATGCAGTTATAGAAAGTGATTGTCAAGAAGCTCAAGGGCAGGTAAGAAGAAGAAAAATAAAAAGAAGAAGAGTCGAATAAGGGGGGGGATTGGGCAATCCAAGGGAGGATAGTCAATTTGATGTGTTGGTGATTAGTGTTAGTGACTAACAGAATTGACGAGGGAGCGTGCATCTATGCATGGAGTCTTGTAAGAAGTTATTCTCATTGGAATGAAAATCCTTGGAGTACTTATCATTTCTATGTATATTTTGTTGCTCAAGTCGTGTGTTGGATTCTTAAAGCATTCTGATGTTGAATGACGTGAATTGTAATGTGAGAAAGAATTTTATGTCGAGTAAGTAAGAGATTATAGATCTACAATAGGTGAGTAGTGATCTTGTAAGAAGCACAATAAGTGAGTAGATCTTATTCATAGTTAACCGACATGATGTTGAATGCTTAAGACTTAGATTGTAAATTCCTTCTTGCCATGTCCGATTGATTGTGGAAATGTTAATGGAAAGGGATCTGTTGTGAGCAACAAGTATCTTTAGTTACTTCGAATAGAAGTGATAGGACTCTAAATGCCAGATTCTAGTTTTAAGCAAATGTTGATGACAAGTGAGAGAAGTCAATACTAGAAATAATTTCCGAAGCAAACAAGTTTCATGGTGATACCATCAGTGATGAAGAATTACATTAATCAAAAAAATATTATCTATGCCACTATCTTCAATCTCATAAGTCCATTTTGCCAAAGTTTAATGTGGCTATTGCTAGAGCACCTTATCTTACTAGGATCTTAAGAGCTCAAAATTCAAAATATAATTCATGCCTTGCATATACATTATATGTAAGTGTGAATAACGATTGGGAATATCTTTTCAATCAGGAAAAATTTCTTGGAAAGCTGATTATGCTTTATACCTTAAATTCATATTGCTTTTTTTCAAAAAGGTTTACATTGCTCTACAGAGCTAAAAGTATTCAATTTATTATCAGGCAGTGTCAACAATGATTCTCTACTAATGGCTACTCAAGATAGTCAAAATGTCATATCTTTGGTTTAGTTTTGCAAGGTATCTTCACTTGGGATTGATGCCCCAAGCACAATTATGGGAAACTATAGATATCATAATTTTAAAAACAAAACTCAATTTTCAATTCCAATGAGGTCAATTTTTCATGTCCAATCATGGATGAAGTATTGACCTAGGTTGAGATCTAATAGCTTCTTGGAGATAGTTATTGTTGTGTTAACTTGACAACTTTTGGTGAATCTATGATCAATGTTTTGGATCCATTGGATCTTGAAGATGGAATAGTGCTACCTACTAGTCAAATGGAGTCATGTGGTGCTAAATTAGTATCATGTCTGAACTCTTCTACTCTTAGATTTCCAAGTCTTGGTGGCTCTTCAATGGAACTACATGGCAAGTGAAAAAATGGAAAAGGTAAGAAGAGATCTAAAATCACCAATGGAGGTGATAAAACTCTTCTTTGGAAATGGTTGTTGCTAATGACTTATTTACTTATTTGAAAAAAGATGGTGCTTTGAGCATGTTTGAAGAAAAAGTTTCTTTTGCATCTTTATGTGATGAGTCCAAGAAATTCATTTGTGCAACAAGTGGTGTCACATGTATTCATAAATAAAGTAGATCAAAAGGTTCTATCATGAGAATTTGTGAGGAAGATCTCAAGTCAAACGGGAGAGATGAATGTGAAGTGTTCAAAGTAGGATGTACTTTGAATGATGCTTTTGTGAATGATAGTGAGGGCTCATTATCATTACCTATATCATTGATTAGAAGTCCAAGTTTGACAAGAAAAAGTGCTTCAATCATTCTTATGTTGAAGGTACATTAGAGGAGTTTTGGGCTCCAAAAGGCCCTTTAAGAATTCGTGCAAGATGTAGTTTATATTATTGAAATATTATAACACTAATACTTTTGACTTTCCATAACTTTTCAATCATAGCTCAAAAGTATGTCATCTAACATATCATTGGAAAGCGCTCAACACAATGCACCAAACTTCGCTATATTCGGACTTACCACTAAAACGTTATGCCATTTTTAGTGTGGAATCAAAACGTGGACTCAAAAAGTTACGTTACGTAGATTTTGAATTTGAGTGTTTTGATTGGTCCACATGTAAGAAAAAATTGAGAAAAAATATAAAAAGGGTCTTTTTTGGATTTAAAACTCCTCTAATGCTATGTATTCTTTTCATGGCTTCTAATGTTCGAGATTCTTCCATTTCTTATGATGCAACTATCAAGAGAAAGATTGCTAACTTTTGTGGTGGATCATTAAGAGGGAGCCTTGTGAAGGAAAGGGAAAAGGAAGAGTGACTCTTGGGGAGATCCAAGGCATGGATCTTACATCTCTTCATCAACTCAAAGGATGCTATGATTGTGGTGGAGTGTTCATGCATAGTGAAAGGTTGAAATCAAACAATGATGAGATCTTGTGGGATGTTAATCATGTGTTTGAGAGGGAGTATCTTCAGAGGTTCAGACCTGAAGATGTTTATAAATGCAAAGTCCTTGATGTTTTATTGGAAGATCAAGATGTTGATCTTGAATTGCTTCATCAACACCAAGAGGCAAGTAGCAATTGGAAGCTAGTCAAAAGCATCAAAGGGGAGCCACATGGGCAAAGCATTTTGGATCTATTTTTATAGGTTCTTGAAGGTTCGAGTAAGGTTCTTGGAGCAGCAAGTAAGTGTCCTTTTACTCTACTTTATTTGTTTAATCTCATGTATGAACATTGTCATGTCAATGTGTTGGAATTGTCAAAACTCAATGAAACTAGTTCCATAGTTTTGCATTCTTTGGATCTTGGAGATGGAATAGTTATCATTGTTGGTTCTTATGATCAAGTACATGCATTCATTCAAGTCTTGAAAGATATTGAAGTAGTCAATATGTTTACTTTTGAGCAAAGTTCAAGATCTAGCATCCTAGTGCTGGCAAATTGGCAAATTGTTGACAATGTAGGATCAAGGGTTGTATGCAAATCTTGTGGAGATACTTCAAGTATTTCAAGTTCAGATTTTGCTCATTCAAATGGAGCAGAGAACACATCATTTTGGCATTCATTCACTCAAGGGCTTTCATGTATTGGAGATCTACAAAGGCAAGGTGGTGATGGAGGTTCATTCATGGAGATACATGGTGCATTCACTATGGGCATAGTGGAATGTGGAGGAGGCATGCAAACACTTGTTGGTTACTTTCACTTACAACTTGTTTGTTGCTGTTTCACAGAGAATTCAAAGGTGGATACATGGAGAAATCCTTTCATTATGATTGGTTCACCAATCTATGTAAAATTGATGTAAGAAATCCTTTCATTATGATTGAAAAAATTATGTTCTTTTACATGTATCTTGTTCACCAATCTATGTAAAATTGATGTAAGAAATAGTGAAGCATCCTATATGGACACTATTATCTATATCAATTATGTTGTGCTTCATATTGTACATATTAGAGCACTTGAGAAGACATCTATTATCATGATGGAGATCATTCTTAGGTTGGAGCAAAGTAGTGTTGTAAAACTAGCAAGTTAAGTTGAAGAGGGAGTGTGAAAATTGTCAATATTTTCTAGCTAGTTTGAGGTCTAAATTGGCAATTTTTGTACATAGTTTTGGATCTAAATTTTTGCACGTTTGAAAGAGGCCTAGATACTTTTATTTTAGTATATATTTCATATTGAAGAAGTCTCAAACTTCAGGACCTTTGAAATGACACCAAAATCAAGTTATTTGGACATTTAGGACCAAAGTGGCTATTTTAGGCTACTAGTGCCCTAAAACTGGGTCCTAAGTTCTAGAGAGAGGAGAGAGAGTCATCTCTCTCACATATATTAGGCTGAAATTCATGGAGAACAGGTTGGAGAAACTTATTGTATTGTTGAGAGAGATCAATAGATCATTGTCACAGTTTCTTCCTCCATTGAGAGCATTGCTTGGTGTATTGTCTTCAAGCTTTTGTGTCTGGTCATAAGAGGCCTCCAAAAGTGGTAGGCTACTATTGTAGGGCTAGTATGCTGTTGTATTTGGCTGCCATCAGATTTTGTCTCTTGAATGCTTTGTCAAGTTCATTTGTATCAAAGGTAGCATTAGGATGCTTTGCCATTTCTAGCTTTTGTAGCTTGTTGTACAAAGATCTTAGCCAAGTAATTTGGGAGTTCAAGATCCACTTTTTTTACAAATCTTTCACAGAGCAACCCGAGAGCTACATTTTTTCTACAAAGCCAAAGCATGTGTGTTTACTACAAAAGAGTTTGTATGGACTCACCAAGGAGCTGGTATGTTAGTCTTAACACTTTCTTACTCTCTCAAGGCTTTGTTATGAGTGAGTATTAACATTCACTTTATTATAGGTTTTCTGAAAATAATGTTACCATCTTGCTAATCTGTGTGCATGATATCATCTTTAGTGGTGGAAACAATCAAGATGTGGAGGATATCAAGAGTGCTCTTAAGAAGGAATTTGAGGTGCATGATCTTGGTCACTTGCATTACATTTTAGGAATAGAATGATTAGATCTTCTCAATCTACTCTCATTTGTCAAGAGAAGTATGCTAATGCTATTCTAGAAAGATTTCATATGGTATATGCAAAAGCTTGTGATACACCTATGGAGTCTCATGTAAAGCTAACTACAAGAGATAATGAAAGATCTTTCAAGGACATTACTGTCTATAGGAAGCTAGTTGGTTCACTCATCTATCTAGCCATTACTAGACTAAATCTAAGCTATTGTGTTGGGAGATTGAGTCAATTCATGCAAGATCCTAGTGAGGAGCATTGGAATCTAGGAAATTTTTTGAATCTTTTTGAATGCTGTTTCTTTCTCACCATCTATCTTCAAAACTTTTGCCTTAGATATCTTCTCCTTTGTCCTCCCTACACTTCTTGATTTGCGCATGGCTAGATAGTTTGTAATATCTCTCTCTACCAATTGAATGCCTCTCCTAGAACAAACATCATTGCCCAATGTATGTGGTCTTTTTCCCTTTAGTGCATCTTTTATAATACTAGAATAAACTTTAAAAAAAGGAGCTCTTCCTTCTTCAAGTTGCTTAGCTTTGACCTTTTTAAATTTTTCAGCAATGTCTTCACAGAAGAGAGTCCAAAATCTGAAATCCACTCTGAAAGATTTAGAATATCCCAACCCATCTTGATCATTGAACCTTCTCTTCCATTTTTGCTTGGCCCCATTATGGTAGGAGAGTACTTAGACCATTGCAATCCAATACCAAATAAACTTTTTTGTTGTGAGCATTCCACTTGAGCAAAATTACATGGTACGCCATATGCAGACATAATGTTATCCATGCCTAAAATTATTCCTATACATTTGTAATCTTCTTACATCTACCTCCACATCTATGACTGGGAGAATGTCATGACAAGAGATCACTTCCATAGGAGTTGTGTTATTTACTTCTACAACACCCATCTCTTTTTCTATGTCTGCAATCAACATTAGCAGTGATGAATAAGTAAATAAACATATACCATGATAATAAAAAATGTACTGCTTAGTGAGAACTCATAGTAATAATCATGTCCACTTTATTCACTTGACAGAAGGTGTTCATGAAGGTAGAGGTAATAATAGTTGCCCACATGTGATGTATGTGTTTAGGGAGGGCCAGTGTGAATAACCTTGTCTACTCCATTCATGTTTGATGAATGACGTCTGTTAGGATGGAGGGAAGTAGGAAGAAGAGCTGCCCTCATGTGATGTATGTGTGCGTACAACCCTATCTATTTCATTCATGCTTTTTGATGGACGACGTCCATCAAAGTAGAGAGAAGCATAGTGATGGAGTACTTGCATGAGTTGGTGAAACATGGCAAGGGGTAGTGCAACAACCTTGTCTAGTTCATGCATGCTTGATGGATGGTGTCCGTCAAGTAGGAGGGAAGCATGAAGAAGGAGTGTCGACAAGGGATATATGTACTTAATGAGAGGTGAAGCATGGCGAGGGCTAGTGCAACTGCGCCTTGTCTGCTTCATGCATGCTTGATGGACGACGTCCGTCAAATAGGAGGGAAGCATGGAGAAGAAGAAGTGCTCATATAGGATGTATGTACTTAATGAGAGGTGAAGCATGGTGCAACAACCTTGTCTACTTCATGCATGCTTGACAGACGATGTCCTTCAAGTAGGAAGGAAGCATAGAGAAGGAGTGCTAATATGGGATATATGTGCTTAATGAGAGGCGAAGCATGGCGGGGGCTAGTGCAACAACCTCATCTACTTCATGCATGCTTGATGAATGACATGTCCGCCAAGGTAGAGAGAAGCATGCATTGGTGAAGCTTAGCAAGGTCTAGTGCAACAACCTTGTCTACTTCATGCATGCTTGACGGACGATGTTTGTCAAGTAGGAGGGAAGCATGTAAAAGGAGTGCTAACATGGGATATATGTACTTAATGAGAGGTGAAACATGGTGAGGGCTAGTGCAATTGCCTTGTCTACTTCATGCATGATCAACGGACGATGTCCGTCAAATAGGAGGGAAGCATGGAGAAAAAGGACTGCTCACATGGGATGTATGCGCTTAATGAGATGTGAAACATGGTGCAACAACCTTGTCTACTTCATACATGTTTGACGGACGATGTCTGTCAAGCTGTCTTGTCTACTTCATGCATGCCTAATAGATGGTTTCCGTCATCAAGTAGGAGGGAAGTATGGAGAAGGAATGCTCACATGGGATGTAGGTGCTTAATGAGAGGTGAAGCATGGTGAGGGCTAGCGCAACAGCCTTGTCCACTTCATTCATTGCTTGACGAACAACGTCCGTTAAAAAGGAGAGAATCCTGGAGAAGGAGTGCTCACATGGAATGTATGTGCTAGCTAGTGTGTACAACCTTGTCTAATTCATTCATGCTTGACGGATTGCATTTTTTAAGATAGATTGAGACATAATGAAGGGCTACCCACATGCGATGTATGTGTTTAATGAGGTCTAGTGTATAAAACCTTTTCTATACCTTGTGTATTGCATTTGTGCTTGACGAACGATTGTCATGAAGATGGAGAGAAGCATGGTGAAGGGTAGTCTACATGTGCTCCATGTGAATAATGAAGGCTAGTGCAATAGCCTTGTCTACTTCAAGTGTGCTTGACAACGTCTGTCAAGGAGGGAAGCATGGTGATGCATTACAGGAGCTTTGAGCTCCAAAAAAATCCTATAAGAATTTGTGCAAGATTTAGTTTATGTTATTAAAATATTATAACACTAATACTTTTGACTTGCCATAACTTTTTAATCGTAGCTTAGAAGTATTCATGTAACATATCATTGGAAAGCTCTTGTTGAGCGCTTTCCAATGCATTAAGCTCCGCTAAATTCAGACTTACCACTGAAAAGTTATGCCATTTTTAGTGTGGACTCAAAAGCTACGTTATGTAGATTTCAAATTTGAGTGTCTTGATTGGTCCTTGTGTAAGAAAAAATTGAGAACAAATATAAAAAGAATCTTTGCAAAGAATTTTTGGATTTAGAACTCCTCTAATGGGGCTACCCACATGTGCTCCATATGCTTGGTGAGGGCCTTTAATTGTTTACTTCGTGTGTGTGGTGGTGAGGAATTTTAACTGTCCACTCCACTAAATAAGAATTTAATATGAAATTTAAATTGTTTAGTTCAAATTTTTTCCCAAATTGAATTCCTACCAAAATTTCTCAGTTCAAATTTTCTAGTTCAGATTGAAACTCCTCATAAGCACTTTATTGATATTTCAAAGTGTTGGCCCTCTCCTGACTTTAAACTTAGATTTCAGTGTCTAATCCTTCCACCAAAGTCCACAACCTTCAACTTTGTAGCTAGCTTTCTATGCTTTATTTATTATAGGGTTTTGTGAGAATCCTATCAGAAGGTACTCCACAAAGTAAGAGAGTAAGAAGAAGGATGGAGCAACATACATGTAATGGAAAGGATGGAATCGACGTGCTAGACAACAAGTTGAGCTCTTTGGTCACACATGTGGGATCAGAGGGATGATTAGTACCACGAGCTCTCACTTATTGTATATATAGAGCCACATTTGGCCATAATCATTGTGAGACACCAATCTTGGTTTTGGAAGCAATTTTGAGTGATTCTCTCCATTTGTCTACATTTGTTTTGATTGTTTTGAGGTTTTATCAATGTGTACTTTATTTTCAGGTTGGAGTCCGTATTCATATAGTGTGTCACACGTGTGAAACCATAAAGTACACTTACCTTCAATTAATGATTGTTCTTGTTAGGATTTTGTGTCTAGAATTGATCTAGATTGATCTTAATCTGAAGTAAAGATCAAGTAATCTGACAACCAATCCCTCTTGAGGATCAGATTAGGATCCACTCTTGGTCCATTTTGTACTTTTTCCACAGAGAGTCCTCTAGTCAATGTGGACTCAAAAAGTTACATTACGTAGATTTCAAATTTGAGTGTTTTGATTGGTCCATGTGTAAGAAAAAATTGAGAAAATATATATAAAAAAATCTTTACGAAGAGTTTTTTTTGGATAATCGAAGGACGGTAAAGCTTTCACGCTTATTATCATCAATATATCAGATACACATATTGGACACGTAATTGAAGCTAGAGCATCAAAAGACATTTGAGACATCTTGAACTCACTATATGACGTTAGGGATGTAACTACTAAGTTACATCTACAAAGAAAATTCTTCACATTCAAAATGTCTACTGGTGATTCTCTTCAGAGTCACATTAACTAGTTTAAGAGTCTCTTGTAACAGATGGCCGCTGTCGGATCAGTCATAGACGATCAAGATGCAATTATGACATTGCTTTCAAGCTTGTCCTCTACATATGAGAACTGGGCGATGATCATATCGACACACTCAAATTTATCTCTTACTAGAGTTATCACTATGTTGTTGCAAGAAGATAATAAAAGAAGTCAAGACACTTCGTCCGCTTTCTCCTCTCAGGCTCTATATGTCAACAAAGGCTCAAAGCGACAGAAGCAAAAAAACTCCAAGAAGGCTACAACGAATCAGAAGTTGACTCAAGGTCAAGAACAATCATCGAATCCACAATCGAAGAAGAAGATGTTTTGCAAGTATTGCAAGCACAATAACCATGAGATCAAGGATTGCCGAATTCTCCAAGCGAAGAACACAACCAAGCAATCTGATCAACACGCAAACACAATTTCATCATCTCCCCATGTCAAAGTGGATGAAGGCGCATTCATGGTCAAAGATTAAAGTGCATTTTTGGATGATTCATGGTTTCTGGATTCTGGAGCAACTCAACATATGACCAATCAACATGAGATCTTCAACTCCTACACTCCTTTCAACATGAAGAAGTTTGTTCATCTTGGTGACAATAGTACTCTCACTATTGAAGGTGAAGGTACTATAAGATTGTAATTCCAGCATGATCAATTCAAATTACTATCAAAAGTTTTATATGTTCCTAAACTCTCTACAAATTTGTTATTAGTGAGTAGAATTACAGATTTAGGTCATAAGATAGAATTTGAATCTAATCAATGCAAAATTGTTGATAGGAGTAATAAGATCCTTGCACTCGGCAAGAGGCAGAGTTACTTATACAGATTGGCACATTGTTATTCTAAGTCTAGTGAAGTCTTGAAAATCTCTGTATTAGAAAATAAAGTATTACTATGACATCATCGCTTAGGACACGTAAATCATGCATCTATAATATCGAACATGTCCAGACAATCCATGGTTCTTGATCTCAACTATCCTTTTGGTAAGGTCGATCTCCCTATATGTCATAGCTGCATCTTTGGAAAGCAGGCTAGGATTCCTTCTAGATCAAACCATATGCATGTAGCAAAAGATCTGTTAGATGTTGTTCATACAAATATATGTGGACCTATGCAAACTCCTTCATTGCTAGATGCAAGATTCAAAAAATTCAAAGGGCATGCTGAGAATCAAACTTGTAAACGAATCAAAGAACTAAGGTCAAATTATGGGAGAGAATACATCTCCAATGAATTCAAGGACTATTGCCTTAACAACGACATTGAATAACAATACATCACTTTCTATTCGCCTCAATCAAATGGTCTTGTTGAGAGAAAGAACAGAACCTTAGTCAAATCAGCAAAGTGCATGTTATTACATGCAACACTTTCGAAGTGCTTATGGGCTGAAGCTGTTTCAACAGCAACCTATATTCAAAATAGATGCTCTACTAAAGGCCTCTAAAACAAAACACCATTCGAAGTTTGGCTCGACTTTCAGAGTATCAAGTGTGTTTTCATCAGTTACACTACTTCAGATCAAGTCTACAAGTTGTTCGATTCCATCGAGTCAAAGATATTTACTAGTTGGGATGTCATCTTCATCGAAGATCAGTTTCAAGACCTCAAGGGAAAGGGAAGTCCCCATTCCAATTCCCTAGTCAACTATTCCTATTGAAGGTCCAAGCTCCTCTACTCTTGACAAACAACTAATCATCGGCGAATCAGAAGATGATGATATTGCAGATCAGTAACTACAGTATGATGGAAATAATTAACTTCTTGTATTACCTAGAAGGTCTTCAAGAACCAGCAGACCACCTAACTGGTATATCGACGAGTTTGCAACTTATCTTGTTCAGGACCGACGTCTATCCAAGAGACACTCAGTCAACCTGATTCAGATCTCTGGAAAAAAGTTATGAATAAAAAGTATTCATCTCTTATCAAGAAACAGATGTGGACGATTGTCAAATTACCTGCCAACAGAAATGTAGTTGATTGCAAATGGATTTTCAAAGTCAAGTACAATGCAGATGGAAGCATCAATAGGAGGAAGGCATGACTTGTAGCCAGGGGATTTTTTCAGGTATACAACGTTGATTACACTAAGACCTTTAGTCCAGTAGTCAATCATTCTTTTATTCAACTTTTGTTATCACTTGCTGCTGTAGCAAATTTGGAAATACATCAAATGGATGTACAACCAGCATATCTCAATGGCGTTATCGAAGAAGACATTTACATGGTGCAATACGAAGGTTATCTTATCGAGGGTAAGCACAATCATGCGTAAACTCCATAAGGCACTTTATGGCTTGAAGCAATCTGCTCAAGCATGGTTTCAAAAGATCAATACTTTTCTTATTGATCATGGCTATACACCTAGCTCTTCAGATTCAAACGTTTACTTCAAAGCAATGCAACAATCTTTTATCATTATCACTTTGTACATGGATGATACATTGTTTTTTAGCAACAATATCGTTTTGATAAAAGAATCCAAGACAATTCTATCTTCCGAATTTGACATGACCGATCTGAACGAAGCTCATTTCTGCCTTGGTATACAAATCCACAGAGACAAAACAGAAGTTGGTCTACATTACACAACAAAGGTACATCTACAACATGTTAGTCAAATATAATCAGATATCGGTCTGAATCAATATGCTCCGACAATATTATTTTGTGATAATCAAAGTGCCATTGCTTTATCAGCCAACCCTAGCTTTCATTCCAGGAGTAAGCACATTGAACTGAAGTATCATTTCGTCAGAAGCAAAGTTCTCAATGAAGAGGTCATATTGCAGTATTGTAGAACGTAAGATATGACAACATATGTAAAGTCCTTAATCCAAGGATCCTATTCTAAGCACGCCAATCACTTAGCAATACAAGGGAACCTGATGTTGGACAAACCAGCCCAACTAAATCTAGATCAACGGATCTAGCCCCCAAGCTATGGATCAATCACAAAGAGGAGTATGGCATCACACCAGCAGTATCCTGCCACCGATCATGTTATCAAGCATACACTAATGAGAGCCCAATAGGTATACTTATACCTTCCAAGGCCCATGCACCACTAGTAGTGCACTATGACACCTCATTGGACACCTCTGCAGCCTATCTTGGCCACATCATCCAGTTCTCCAAAACTACGGGATGCAGTTGAGATCCATTTGGGAGTTCCGATTGGTAAGCTAATGATTCAGTCTTTTTGAAGATCTTAAATGGTCCTCTACATCTAGGGGACAATTAGTAATGCTAGCCGGTACGCATTACACTTGAACCATCGAGATTTTCAAAAAATACCCCCAATCCCCCACTTGGAAGTTTCTCGATGATCTTTTTAGGCTTGCATAATGTCGGTCCCCATCCTGGTGGGTACACTAGACATTCTCATGTGCAATCCGTAGCATTTCTTGCATATCATGTAGGAAATCTGCTACTTTCTGAAACTTGAATGCCTGAGTCTCTACCGCAATGGGTGATATAGGTTTAAAACTATACGTAAGCATGCACGGGCTATAACCAGTGGGATATAACCAGTACTATAACCCAATCTCCATCAAAGTGACAACCTCTCCGAGGAGATTGCTATGAAAATACGAATAGATATCTTAACTGATCTTTTGATCATGCAGGTAATCCTTCTTTTAAGCGACCAAGTATAGCTAGAATTTGAACTATGATTTGTCAATCATAACGCATCGGATTCTTGTTCTATACTCAATAAAAGAATGTGATACCCTCACATAGGCAACAACCAATGATCAAAAGAACTTTTAAACTTAGAGTCATCTCTACTTTAGCAAATACTGTCGACCAAAAGTGACCAGTGAACTTCAAATCACAAATGTTCATAATGTCACTTTGGTACCGTAAAACCTAAACAAACACTCTATAACCACTTGGTCTATACCCGAATAAAGATAGTTGATTTGGTAAGGTGATCAGTCGTACCAAAATTTCACTAACCTATTTATTCATCCGAGGTATGAATATGATCCTCTCCTATGGGTGTATTTCCTAGAATTTGAGCTATGATTTACCAATCCTAACTCTCTAGATTCCCGAGACCATACCATATTATAAGAGTGTATTACAATCATTAAAAGACACATGAGTTGTTCCAAAAAGTCTTTTTTCCATCTGGAAAGTTCCAAACTTTTCCAACTCACACACAATGCCAATATAAGGATTGTAATCTAAAAAAATGCCCTTACTTTAGACATGGCACAACTTGTCATTCCAAAGTTAGGGTCCCAATCTAGAATACGTCTAGATTTTCCTCTTAAGTTCTAATCTAGAATAACTTAAGATTTACTGGAACCTCATTATGTGAAGTTCTAACTTTTGGCAACCCACAACTATTCAATTCTCCTAAGTCTTTCGGCATAGCATTCCATCCTTTCCGAATGGGAAAAGATAAGTCCCAAAAGTTTTTGTGTACTCTATGTACACTCATCTGTAAATGAATCCAAAACAGCTCATAAATGTTGTGACTTATAAGCAATACATTTCAACAATAATATTCATAAGTAAGATTTCTATTGTTTATTTACAACAAGTAACACAGAAGTAGTGCTTCTGACTTGCTAGCTGTATTGGATCTAGAAAATATTAAATGTCTCGGTGTGGTACCAAAACACCACTTTTAATCTGATTCTAAATCAACCCTAGGTCAATAAGCAATTCTTAATGAGAAATTTCTATAGCCCAGTGAGAAATTGTCTCAACACAATTCTCATCAGTATGCCTATGTACCAACAACTAGTTTATGCATGCAAATAGACTTAGTTCATGGAATACTTTGTAGATCCACACGATTAAAAGTAAATACAAAAGGTTTTAATGATCCCACAAAGATTCACTATATAGCATATCTCTATAGACATCTCCAAATCTATACACAACACTTTCATAACCGAGAATCCTATAACTTGGTTATCCTCTAAGAGAGAATACTACTTAAAGAGTGCTATTTCACATCCAAAAATCTCAACTCGAGATTAACTCAAAAGAATATTTTGTTAGTATGAATTTCCCTCCTTGCTTCAACCCACGGATCTCAGTCTACACTAAGATCAAGTTGATTACTTCTAGCAAGGAACAAGTTTCAACAAACCCCCATCTAACAATAGAATAACCAAGTTCTGACAAAAATGAATCGGACTTGTTATCAGCCACTTTCCTACCACAAGAGTACTTTCTAAATTTTTCCCCCCTTTAAGTCTTCAAACCAGAAATCTACTATAATCCATAAAGGAATTTTGTGATATCTAAATATCCTATCATTTCTGATTTATAAAGCAGGTCTGTCAGCTATAACAGATTCCTCTTGAAATCTTTGACAGATGCTTCTCATTGATTACTCTCTTTTCTTCCTACCTCTCCCTCTTTTTAATAGGAAACGCCACGAGTTTCCAAGGGGTGCATATCATTTGCAATTTGCTTAGAAGAAGTTTTAAAGAAAATATATGAGAAAATTTTGAAAGCCAAAGAAATGTTGCATCATTGTTAGCAAATACCAATGATGTCCCAACATAGTGACTAAACCAAAGATCTCGTTACCAAGCTTGATAATTAACCCATAAATCAAAAATGGATTTCTTGGAGATTCAAGTAGAGAAAACAATTTTAGAAAATAGTTTCATTAACCATTTCTGTGACATCGTTAGGTCAACGGGTAATCAAAATTACCTTCCAAGAAATCACAAGAATTCGGGTTAATTAATGTATTAAGAAATTCACCAGCATATTCTTTATAAAGAAATATCTTGTCGGGTTTTCAATTTTGTAAATTTGAGATATCCTAAAAAGGGGTCATGACCAATATCTCAAATTTCCGACAAAACACCCGTTTTATGATTGACAGTATTTGGCATCATTAAGATTTATGGCCATACTCAAATCCTATCTTCCATGCTAGAACAAAGGATAATGAGATAGCTCATCAGTTTGTGAGGGAGAAGGTACAATCCAAGGAGGTGCAACTACACCATGTACCATCATCCGAATGCATAGCTGATATCTTAACCAAGCCATTGTCCAAAGATCCATTTTTTAAGTTAAGATATGCTCTTGGAATTGTAGATAGATGTACATTAGATTGCCAAGCTAGAAGTGAGGAGGAGTGTTGAAAATTATCACTTCTCACCATTGGTTATTGTAAATATTGATCAAACATTAGGATAATGTTGATGATATGATTTCACACACAAATTAGTTTCTCAAAGGTTCAAAAATAGGGTAGATACTGTCCGTTTTTTCTCAAAAACCCTGATTTGCAGGTTCCCATCCATATTTACAGAATAGGCTAAGTTGTAAACCATACCATCAATATGATGGCCTTACTGATTCACAAAAGCCTGCAAACCTCTGTTAGTACGACAAATCAAACCAGCATGAACCTGTGAAACACCAAGAAACTACCATGCAAATCCTGTCACAACCAGTGATTAGTCTTTTTTTGTGTTTCTTTTGTTGCTTTTGCTCAAAATCAAGCCAAAACTGGCTTATTAAAAAACAAAAGATAGCCAACAAAACCATTTAAATCATTGTTTAAAGAACAAAATGTTGTAAAATCCAGTATTACCTCTAATTGATCCTGTTGCTAACGGAAAAGTGTTCCTAAATGAAGTAAATGGCAACGACAATGATTTAAGAAAACCAAATTTTACTTCCAAAACACAAATTTGAAGTGCCAAAAATCCAAATCAATTGTATACCTGGTAATACACATACCCCACAACCGATTGTACTTCAAAAAAGTGAAATTTGGAAAGAAACATTCGAATTTTTCCACTTGTTGCTCACTCCACTAATCTTCTCAAAGAGTGTCAAGATTCCATATCACACAATGCAGAACTCCCACACAATTCAATCAATGGCACAACCATGCTCAGAATTGGCTTTGATACCAATGTAAAGTCCTTAATCCAAGGATCCTATTCTAAGTATGCCAATCACTTGGCAACAAAAGGGAACCTGATGGTGGACAAACCAACCCAACCAAACATGGATCTAGCCCCCAAGCTATGGATCAATCACAAATAGGAGTATGGCATTACACCAGTAGCATCCTGCCACTGGTCATGCTATCAAGCATACACTAGTCAGAGCCCAATAGGTATACTTATACCCTCCAAGGCCCATGCACCACTAGTAGTGCACTGTGACACCTCACTGGACACCTTTGTAGCCAATCTGGGCCACGTCAGCCAATTTCCCAATGACTCACTAATAGACCCATACAAAACCACCATCAAGTGCTTAGGCCATTAATTATGACCACGTACACATAAGGGTCCCAAATCTCTTATAGTCACAATTAACTTATGGGTTGTCGGTCTACCAGTCCCTAGCATGGACACGCTACTCGAGACCAGTCATGGGCATGACAGCAGATGTTTTTACTAAAGCATTAAGTTTGGAGTCACGTAGAAGATTCTGTGTAGAACTAAGTTTGAAGGTCAAGGCATTCAAGAATTCAGATTAAGGTTGAGTGTTGGACTAGTCTCCTTCCTACCAATCAACTAATCGGTTTTAAGCTTCATCCATTGTTTATCCAGTTCTACGGATTTTTTTGTGGTTTTCACAGACTACAAAATTACAAGTGTTTTTACACAGTCTGTAGTTTTTTGATAGTTTTGTCAAGTTCAAGACTTTTGTTGAGAAGCATCATATGGCACAAGATCAAGTTCTTTAGAGGTGATAATGGAGGAGAATATATCTCCAATGAATTTAAAGACTTTTGCAAAAAGTGTTGAATTTCACACGTGTAGATTGTCCACTACATGTACTTGTGATCTCCTAAGGTGTGTAGATGCACCAAGATCAAGACTAGATTGAGATTCAAGATCTATCTTTGATTCTATGGCAAAAACACACTACTACATGCATTCAATCACTTCCAACTCTCACTCACACATGTGGGAAGTATTCAAAAAATAATCTAAGTAAAAACAAGCTGCTCTCCTCGGGTAGAGAGAGAAAAAGCATCATGAGCTCTCGGGTAGAGAGAGAAAACTAGAAATCCAATAACTCACAAAATCCATAAAATCACCAAATCAATTAGCTTCAAAATGAGGAGTACAATGATACTAGTAGATCCACGAGCTACCACTATGCTTAACTATGATTGGACCATACTTTGTCACATCTTGATCCTATTGGACCATTGATCCATGCACCTCTTAATTCTATTGGACTATATTCAAGCACACCTCAATTTCCTATTGGACCTCTTGGAATTCATCAAACAAAAGCTTTACACTTGTCTACACTCTAATTGGGCAAGACTCCAAATGAGATATGGTTCAACAAAATGCCAGACCTCTCACATGTCATGATCTTTTGATGTGATGCCTATATGGACACACCAAACCAAAAAAGAAAGAAATTGGATGAAAAGCCTTCGAAGGCCATCTTTATTGGCTACCTGTCTGAGAAAACTGGATACAAGTTGTACAATTCACTGACCAAGAAAATACTTGTCAGTAGAAATGTCAAGTTTGTTCTCGGGATCAAATTAAGAATTTGGTGCTAATTTTAATCAGTATCCATATTTTGCCAGAACAGACACAAGTGAGGTTGAGGAAGCATTTGCAAATCCCCCAGCTCAATTAGTATTGCCACCAGATGAGGGGCAACAGAACATACAAGTGCAAGTACATTGAGCAAGACAATCTAGAGTTGCAGATCAGCACCAGTGGAAGGGCATTAGATGACAGTAACCCGACTAGTGAAATTGCAAGCACCTTCATTGAAGGTGATTGAGAATGCTGAGATGAGTCATGTATATACAAAATTTTGTGAGATCACAGAAGAGCATGAAACTTCTCAGGAAGAGGACCAGAGTAGTGAAAGTAAGCAATGGCATCAAGCCATGCAGGAAGAACTACAATCCGTGGAAAGGAACATAGCATGGAAATTGACAACGCTACATGTTGGAAGAAAAGCTATAAGCAACAAGTGGGTTTTCAAAAGGAAAACAAATGCAGCAGGTGCAATGGTCAGCTATAAAGCCAGATTAGTGGCAAGAGCTTTTTCACAAAAGGAAGGGATCAATTATTTCAAAACCTTTTTTCCCACAATGAAAATGGCCCACGATGTCAAAGCAACATTCTTATATGGGAACATTGATGAAGAAATATATATGACATAGTCAGAAGGCTTTGTGGATGAAGGTCATCTAGATTGACAAAATGCATTTATGGATTGAAACAGGTTGTGAGAGCATGTGAATGAATGCATGTAGAATGGTTTTTTGCCTTAGATCTTGTCATTGATCTTGGATTTCAATCAGTAGGTGATCTATAGTGCATGAGTCACGCTTAGGAGATCAGTTTCACACATTAGAACATTCCCACATGTGTGAAGTTTCACATGGTATCAGAGCCTACCTGAGCTTTTGATGCATCTATCATCCATAGTTTCAAAATTTTCATGAAAATCAAGATCTAGAGAGTGTTGATTGCATCTCCCATGCTATCTCGAGGAAATTTGGATCAAGAGGGTTCATTACCATAATGATTGAGTCATTTCAGATACTATACAGAATTTAGTGCTCAGACACATTTGAAGTACATCCAAATTCGTTTGGAAAGTTCTCTTCCAAGTTAGATCCAAATTTGGTGCTAGATAGCTTGTTTGAAAGCTAGCTTTGTCTAGTTTTTGTTGCAATTTGTTCCAATCAAGATCTATAAGCCTTTGAAGAGGGCTAGGTAGGGCACCTAGACACATTTGGTTTGATCATATCTTGCTAGTTTGACCAAAAAATTTAAGAAGAGACTTGCCAATGTAATCTTTTTGAGATCTAGTCATCATTTTGAGGTCATAGCCACTTTCTTTCATACAATTGGCTTGTATTTGAGTGATTTGTGGATTCTTGGAGTGTGTCACACATGACAAAGATAGTTTGACCCAAAATTTGCCTATACTCTATCAATTGATGAGAGGTTGATCTATTTTGAGAGAGATTGGTAGTGCTAGTGATGTTAAAAATTCACAATTCTAGCTTGACTAGTTTTGGTCATATGACTTGTAAATAGTTAGATGGTCATGATGTGGCTTGTCACACGTGCCAAATATCATAGGATTCTATTCATAAGGATGTTCTCAAGTAGACCTAAGTGATAGAACCTTTGGAATGAGTCTTAATCATGCTTAGATACAAGAGAGAAAAAGTAGGAGCTATTTTTGGTAGTTTTTACATTATTGAGGGATCTCCAAGATTCCAACCCTAACTTGGTAGGGATGAAAGATCCACCAAAATTACCATCAGGTATAGGTTTAGTGCTACTCATACCTACCCAAAATTGTGATGGATCATGTATATATAGGTGATGATCTCTCACCAAAATCAATCAAGCAATTTCATGATTTTTCTCTCATATTGGTGCAATTGCTCTCTATGTTCTTAACTCTTTGAGCTCTTGTGATTCTTAATCATTATAGGATTGAATGTGGGTCTAGTTTACAGTGCTCAGACTGTGGGAGGCCGTACTTTCACACGTGTGAAGGCTTCTTCAAGGATTTGGGCCATTTAGTAAGGTTCATGCATTACATGTTTTGTCATGATTAGGTCAAAATTAAATTGTGATGTAACTCACACTAGTTAGGTTTCTTACACATGTCAAGTTTAGGTTTGATGAGTGATGCACCCTATGTGGTGGCAAAAGTCAAAGGGTCCAATCATAAGAGAGAGATGTGTTGGAAGGGCCCAATCAAAAGTGAGGGATGTTGCATCACACATACAATAGGATTAGAGAGGCTATGTTTAAGGGGTCCAATAGGAATTAAGCTTGGATCTCCACGAGTTTCTATATATACTTTCACTCCCTTAATTAATGGATGAGAGATAATTGAGTTTTTGAGTCAATTTGGAGATTTGCCAATTTTGCTTGTATTGTCTTCTCTCTCTAGATGAGCCCAAAAGTGGTATTTTCTCTCTCTACCCGAGGAGAGGAGCTTGTTAGGACTTGGTTTATTTAATGAAGTCTTCCACATGTGTGAAATACCTTTTGGTAATGAATGAATGCATGTAGAATGGTCTTTTTGCCTTAAAACTTGTCATTGTTGATCTTGGATTACAATCAATAGGTGATTTATAGTGCATGAGCCACGCTTAGGAGATCAATTTCACACATTAGGACATTCCCACATGTATTACTTACACCAAGACCACCACCATGTCTCGTGTGTTTGGAATATGTCGCCTTCGCTTTGTAGTGACTTTTTTCCATTCCTTGAGTGCTCCATAGAGACAATGATCCATTCCTTGAGTGCTCCATAGAGACAATGATCCATAGTTTTCTAAAAACCACAGAGCGTGTGCATAGATTATGTGCTTCCAAAAAGACATTTCAATTAGTGGTACACATTTTGTATTATAAAAAAAAATTGCAAACCATCTAATGAGTCACATGCATTTCTCCATAGGTAGCGACAAAGGTCTCAATGAATTCTTTGACTTTTGTAGGTAGAATTTGTAATCAATATCAATGCCTTTGTTCAATATGTGTGACAATTAATCATATATTTGCCACACTTTCATTCTTCTCACAGCCATATGAGGATCAAAGCTTATGTTTGTTGTACATGCACATACTTTTTTTCAATATTCCCTGGATGATTAGACAAGAAGTGTCAAGCTTTCACATTGTCCATTGATACTCTTTCTGGTAAATTCTGTGTTTGTTACTAAGTTTAGAATCCTTTCACAATAACATATTGCCCAAATTCTGACATGGCCCTTCAACGTATTTTTTAAAAATTTTATAATACGTTGCAATTTGACACGTCGGAATCCGACATCCAATCAAAAAATTCCAAAATAGGAGTCCGGTGATCGAAAAATTGTGGCGGCAACCAATTTTTAAAGTGCACGTTGGAATCCAGCATGTCAAAATTTGACATTTCAATGTGGATATGGTGTGGCTTTTTTTTCTCTGAAAAATAATTACGTGTCATTCGACGTGGACGTCGGATTTCGATGTCCACATCAACAATCCAAAAGCCTATCCACAGCGTCTGGCATCTGGCGCTCGAGCCTGAACTAACATGTACATCGGATTTCGACATGCTTGGAGGACGTCAAAATCCGACGTCTGTTTCATTTGAAGAAGGAACCATCCTTTAATAATTCCTTCATCTGAAATTCATATGATATATCGACAATGCAGAGTGTATAAGACCTTTTTTAAAAAAATTGAAATTTCTTTACAATCGCCCTCCTCAACTGAGTAGAAGCATGGTTGATCATCAACACTTTTGGGAAGGTAGATCTCTAATATGGATCCTCCTCCGCAATGGTCTCACCCCGTGCCAATCTCTCTCTGTCCCTTTTTTTGCTTTTGCTTTTAGAATATGTCTCTTGAATTGCTCTAGAAGGACTTTGTTTTTCTTATTTTTGAGAAACTGAAAAAGAAAAAGCTATGCTTATCATGGGAGACACAAAATATAAAATAGAATGGAAGACCTAAAGTATCAAAAAAAAAAAATTAAATAAAGAAAAAGCTATGCTTAGCATAGGAGACATAAAATATAAAAAAGAAACAATTAATAAACACCTATGCTTAGCATGGGTGAAATAAATACCATGTCTCTAAACAAAATAAAAAATGAACTCAAAGCTTCATTTCGGCTATTCAGAGGATAAAGCCTCTGGCGCTCTTCGAAATCTTGACAATTTAGCCCTGTCACAAGGGATTCTTGAACTTTCATAAATAATTTATGCCTGTATTTAAAAGGTACAATTGTTAAATCCAACAAAATCATGAAAACCACTTTATTACAAAAGGTAACATGAAAATAAATATTTAGATTATGACTATTACCTTTGAAATTCTTATCCCAATTCTGTCAGAGAAAGTTGACCATCGGCAACTCTAGAAAGGTCACTTATTCTTAGTTCTATAGAGCTGATCCCTTGCATATTCTTCCACTCTGATATTCTCATTTCTGTAGGGATTTGCTTCAGAGTTTGAGTGTTGACAACTTTTTTTTTGACTTTGAGGCACCCTAAGCAGGTTGGCCTTTTATTTGAAAAGTTTTCCATTTATCAAAAATTTTATCAACAAGGGCCCACACCTAAAATAAAAAAAAAAAATCTATTTGATAAAGAATTTAGAGAGTATTAAAATTGAGTTCAAAATATTAGTCTGATAAAAACAATTTAAAAGGATTACAACATATATTATGACTAGAACACTCCATGACGAGCATAGCAAAAACAATTACCTGACCACTACGAAAAACAAGCTAAAAAAATTACCATATTTTGTAAGGCTTTGCATAGGATTTTTCGAATTAAAAGACAGGGCTGTCTCTTGAGCACAGAGTGCTTTCAGCTCTAGTTGATTCACATGTCCTGCTTTGGAGACTCTCACGTATTCTTTGTGGAAAAATCAAATTCTTTGTAACACGGTCATCTTCATCTGGTAGTCCTGATCAATATTATGGTCCCAAGCCAATAATTTGGTTTCTTCCACTGTCAGACCAGCAAATGCAATAGCACTCATAGTTGGAAAGGTTGGAATATGGAGATACTCTTGAGATAATTGTTTCCGAGCATGTAAACTGTGTATGCCCCCAAAAACAAAAAAATGATATGAATCTAATAAAGAAAAATCAAAATTTGGAACAACGTTACATTTGTTGGGATCAACCAAAACAACAAAAGGAGTAAATATGACCTGTGGATGATCTTTAAATACATGTGTTTTATTCAGTTCTCTTACGTCTTCCATTGGCCTGTCTCCTATTATTGGGTCTATAGGTGGCCTATCACACTAATTTATATCTAAAATCAAAGTTGTTTCTTTGATTTTTTTTGTTTTATGAATATCTTCTCTTAATTTGACAAGCTCAGAGCTATCTTGTAAGGGACGAATGAATGCACCAAGTAGAAACATCGATGGTTCGGTGGCGGCTTTCTTGCTTTCACCAGAAGGGATGGACTTATGGCGATGTGTAGCCATGGTCTTTGGACATGACTTGGGTCTAGTGGGAGAAGACTTAGAGATATTATGAGATCTCTTTTTTTTGGGATGAGGGACAACTACAGTTTCATCCTCAATGTTTTTAGAGACCGACTTTGTGACCTGAGCAGTGGTAGAAGCAGGCTTGCGAGGTCCAATAGATACACCTTTTGAACTCTATAATGAATAGACCGGATCTTTCCCCTCAATAATAGCAGCTAGAACCATTTTTAAGCATTGCTTCATGCTCTAAACAAAAACAAAAATCAAGTTTAAAACATAATGAGTAAAGGCTTTTACTTAAAAGTTCAAAGAATTTTATATTTAGTAACCAGTATGCTAAGCATGAAACAAATGTAGACATACTTGAATAAAAATGTTTTTATAATCACTCACCAAAGTAACTATAGCTTTATCAAAATAGGCTCTGATGGCCTCATCCTAGCAAAGTCGAATCTTTATCATAGTCTCGTTCAGAATGAAAATGTAATGAGACTTATCCGTCTCCTTTACAAGTATGTTCACAAAACCTTCTTCCTCATCCTCATCTGGTTGATCAGCAAGCAATCTTCCTTGAACTTTGAATTGTGAGTATCCTCTGTCAGGCTTTTCAGCTAAATGAATAAAAAGCTCCGACAGCTTTGTGTTGTTGACTCCTCTGGTGAAGTAATACATGAATTTATTCTCATCTTTTAGTGGAATATCTTGAGGTTTATCCGAAATTTTGAAAGAAATCCTTGACATTGCGAAAATTATCAAAGACAATTGAAAATCTGCAAAGAAAAAAATTCTTTAGGAAAATTTAATTCACTACTTGAACGAAAATACTGAAAACTTTAATAAGACAGGTAGTTTCTGTGAAAAATCTCTAAAAATCAAAACTGAAAATATAACACATTTTCTTACAAAAACATCTCAAAAGTATCACTTTTCTCAGACTAAGCCTTATAAAACAGAAAAAATATGAGTAGCAACCTATGCTAAGCATAGGTTGTATCTTTAGTCCTCTTCTAACTATGCTCATCATAGGTTGACAAGCAGATTGCGAAGACATCCTATGTTGAGCATGTTGAAAATTGTCACTTCTCACCTGTCATTTTTTATTGTAAATAAAGATCAATCATGAGAACAAAGTTTATGATCTGATTTCACATGTGGCGAGCCCGTTCCCATGTGTGAAAGAAAGTACTTTTTATACTTGTAAATATCTATTTTGATTTTGTATCAATCAAGTTAAGTGTGAACATGATTTGACTAGTTTTTAGTCAAGTTGGCTAGTCACCTAAAAATTAGCTTATCCTTGCATGTGCATGAGTAATGCTCCCACATGGCAAGTGGATGTTCACAGGTGTGTATAGAGTTCTAGAAGATAAGAGTTGACCATTTTTCTTAGATCCTATTTTGTAGAAAATATTCCTATATTCTAGGAGACCTAGCTCTTTGGATTTTAGCCATATTCTAGAAGGTCAACTTTGGATAAGGATCAAGGATGGATCATATGGATAGATCTGAGTGATGTGGCACTCTTCACACGTGTACCAAACTCATGGATGTACTTGATGGATTGTACTAGACTCATGGATGTACTTGATCCACAAAAGGATCATCATTTTGCTAATAAGATTGATGAGACTTTTGCATTCTACACTTTTGTGAGATTTCTAGTCAATAGAATTGTGATTTAGATAATTATTGCTATCAAGAACCAAAGTACTTGTTGTTTTAGGTGTAGGCCATTCAGTGGACAGTACTCCACATGTGTGAGGCCGCTATCACTAGTTTCTGAAGTTTTGTTGCTTAAATCTAATTGTAGTGAGTCTCAATCAAGATCTAAAGTGTAGAACTTGATAGATCCATTGATTAAGCAACCAATAACTCTCTATGATTGTTAAGTACAGTCATTATTGTCCTTTAAACTGAAATTTTATCATGGTATCAGAGCTAAGTAAGAGCGTGATCATTTGATTCATAAAACTTGCAAAAATCATTGGCAAAATTTGTTTTTTGGCCAATACTAGTGAGGGTGAGTTCATCTAGAGTGATAGCTTGTTTCTATTTGGATCAAATCAACTTGGAGGCTATGTATGTACTTTTCACACTTGTAAAACCATACAACAACTTTCATTTCAAGTTATTTTGTGTTTTTTGGTCCTATAATCTCAATTCTAGTTCATTTTTAGTGCTTTTTGAAGCATAGTATTGGTCTAGATTCAATCTGGCTAATGCCTATGACCAAATAGAGTTTTGGATCATTGAAGCATTTCTTTTTGGACTTTAAGATCAGATATAAGAGGCTAATTTGTTCAGATCCTTAGTTGAAGTGAAACCTCTAAGAAAAGTGTAAAGAAATTTTTTGTGTGAGAGTGAAAGCTAGGAATTTTTGTCAAGATCTAATTGTGTATCATTCAAGCTTGTGTGCTAGTTTGATAGAGACAAGGCTATAGGCACTCTTGTGAGCTTGTCTTTTCATAGATCTTTAAAATTCATAAATCTTTGTGATTTAGAAGAGCATTCATTCTACAATGTCAACCATGGGTGGTTATTTGTTGGAATCAAGTGAGAGACTCACTTCCACAAATTATTCCATTTGGAAAGTGAGGATGGAATCACTCCTAGTGATCCATGACCTCCTTGGCATAGCTCTAGGAGTTGAGGAAGATCCTCAAGCTACCCAAGAACAAACCAAATACAAGAAGAGAGCAAGATTAGCTCTACATTGCATAAAGTTGAATGTATGCAATGACCTCTTGAAGGAGGTGTCTTCTTGTGCCTCATCCAAAGAGCCTTGGGATGCATTAAAGAGTATCTATGAATCCAATAACACTTAAAGAATCCTCATGCTAAGGAATCAAGTCTTTCAAAGCATGAAAGAAGAGGAGAGAGTGGATAAGAGTATATCCTTAGGATCAAATCTCTTAACAAGGAATTGAGTGCTATAGGAGAAAAGATCCAAGATCAAGAGCTAGAACAAATCATATTGAATGGCCTAGGTGATGAGTTC
The DNA here is from genome assembly GCA_029204225.1 of Diphasiastrum complanatum. Classification (NCBI taxonomy): domain Eukaryota; kingdom Viridiplantae; phylum Streptophyta; class Lycopodiopsida; order Lycopodiales; family Lycopodiaceae; genus Diphasiastrum; species Diphasiastrum complanatum. The sequence goes on along the minus strand of CM055106.1, from coordinate 3,957,434 downwards.
ACCAACTTGGTCCAATCATTTGCTATTCAATACACTCTTCCATCCATTGAAAAGTTGCATGATGTTCTTGTGGCTGAGGAGAGTAGACTCCTACACCTCAAGACAAGAATGGAAGGCATGTCACTTAATGGAGGAGAGGAGAAAGCAAACTTTACATCCAAATGCAAGAAGAAACAACATCCATTCAAGAAAAATCAAGGCAAAAAGATGAAGAATGGAGGTTCTACCTTCAAAGTCAAGGTGAAGAACAAGGCAAAGCTCAAGTGTTTCTTTTGTGGGAAGAAAGGACACTTTGCCTCAGAATGTTACTTGAAGAAGAATCAACAAGCAAATGGAGATCAAGGGAAAATTGCTCAAGAGGAAGAAGATGAGGAAGGATTCAACATATCCTTAATGGTTGCATCTACACCAACTACAAGTCAAGACACATGGTGGATAGATAGTGGGGCTAGTTCCCACATGTCTTTTAACAAGCATTATTTTTGTACTCTTCTCTCTTGTAATGACTCTAAGCAGTCAATATTCACTGCTAGTGATCAAGAATGCAAGACATATGGCATAGGATCTATTCCTCTTTGCTTAGGCACATCTGAAAGGATAGATCTAGATAATGTTTTGTGTGTTCCTAACATTTCAAGAAAATTGCTTAGTGTAGGACAATTCATGGACAATGGACTAGATGTACATTTCAAGAATGGAGTTTGTTAGATCTGAAAAATGATAAGTGCATAACTAGTGGCATTAAGCAAGGTAGGCTTTTCAAGTTGGATGCTAATGCTGCAAATGAAAGTGTGAACTTGGCTAGGGAAGACCTATCTCAAGTGGAGCTTTGGCATAAGAGATTAGGCCATCCTAATCTTCAATCCATGGAGTCAATGGCAAGCAAGGAGCTAGCTCTCTGCCTACCAAGAGCTTCAAAACGTGTGGAAAGATGTGTGAGGCATGTGGCCTTGCAAAGTCACACAAATCTTCTTACAAGAGATCTTCATCAAGATCTCCCTCTCCCTTGGATCTCATACATTCTGATGTACATAGTTTTTCACATGCAAGTAATGGAGGTGCCTTGATGTATGTAACTTTTATAGATGATTGTACTAGATTCGCATGGATTGAGTTACTATCAAAGAAAAGTCCTGTATATGAAGCTTCATTAGGTCCAAGTCTCTATTTGGGAAGCAACTTAGTACTTGCATCAATGCACTAAGATGTGATAATGGAGGAGAGTACACCTCCAATAAAATGAAAGACTTTTGTGAGATCAATGGCATTAAATTGCAATACACTTGTTCCTACACCCGCCAACAAAATGGGGTGGCCGAGAGGAAAAATAGGAGTCTATGTGAATTTGCAAAGTCCTTAAGACTTGATGCATCACTTCCCATCTCATTTTGGAGAGAAGCTATAACATGTGCTAATTACTTGTGTAATAGACTTCCTAGTAGTGCTATTGATGGGATCTCACCTTATCAAACTTTGTTTGGTAAGAAACCCAATGTAAAAGATTTTAAAGTCTTTGGATGTGTTTGTTATGTCCACATCCCTTTGGAGACAAGAAGGAAGGAAGATGCTACCTCCTTCAAAGGGATTTTTGTTGGCTATGGAGAAAATAGCAAGGGCTATAGGATATATGATCCTATATCCAAGAGAGTAAAGGTAAGCAAGGATGTACTTTTTGATGAGTCACAATTTTCTAAAAGCTTGTCTAATGATCTAACCCATTGTGCATTGAAGATCTTGACAAAGCCGAGGAGGAACTTGACAAACTCGAGGAGGATCTTGACAAATCCGAGGATGGAGACAAAGATCCTATCAAAGGGCACCAAGAAGATCAACAAGGAGCAAGGCCGAGCCCCCTAGGCTGACCTATGTGGACAAGGAAAATAAAAAGGAAGACTCTACATCTTCTACCTCTTACTCTTTTTTAGCTACATTGCTTGAAGAACCATCATCTTTTGAAGAAGCATATAAATCTAAAGTTTGGAGAGATGCAATGCAAGTAGAGTATGATGCATTAGAAGAGAATCATACTTGGAATCTTGTAAATCTTCCAAGAGGAAAGAAACCACTTGCATGTAAGTGGATTTATAGAATTAAGTACAATCAAGATGGATCTATTAGTAAGTACAAAGCTAGGCTTGTTGCTAAGGGATTTATTCAAATAAAAGGATTGGATTATAAAGAAACATTTGCACCTATAGCTAAGCTTGTAACTATTAGATTAATCGTTTGCATTGCTACTTTGTTCAAATGGGATCTCTACCAAATGGATGTGACAAATGCCTTCTTGAATGGCTTCTTAGAAGAGGAAATCTACATGATGCAACCCGAGGGCTTCATCAAGGTTGGTGAGGAACAAAAGGTGTGCTACTTAAGGAAGAGCCTATATGGCTTGAAGAAAGCACTTAGAGCTTGGTACTCTAGGTTGTATGATTTTCTCTATTCCTTTGGCTTTGTACTAAGTGCTTATGAACCTTCTTTATATTTCAAATGTAATGAAGGAAAGGTCATCATGCTGGTGCTTTATGTTGATGACATCATTATGACAGGAAATGATGATGAAGTCATAGGCAAAGTAAAAGTTGATTTATGTAGTGAGTTCAAGATGGTAAATCTAGGCTTCCTAAAGTTTATACATGGGATAGAAGTGTCTAGAAGTAGAAATTGTACTTTCATAAGTCAATCTAAGTATGCTTCTTCCATTCTTGAAAAGTTTGGTATGAAAGATTGTAAGGGGATTGACACCCCTATGGAGCATGTTGTGAAAGCAACTAATGAAGGTGATGAAGCATCCTTTGAGGACATCACCCTCTTTAGAAAGCTTATAGGTTCCCTAATCTATTTAACCATCACTAGACCTGACTTAAGTTTTTGTGTAAGCAAGTTGAGTCAAAGTATGCAAGCTCCTTTAGTGCATCATTGGAAAAGTGCCAAGAGAGTGCTTAGATATGTTTCTAGTACTAGATTTTTTGGCATACTTTATGAAGGATCTAACTTGCACTTGAGAGCCTACTCGGATTCAGGTTTTGCAGGTGACAAGATGGATAGAAAGTCCATTAGTGCATTTGCAACATTCCTTTGTGGAGGAGTAATATCTTGGCTTTCCAAAAAGCAAGATACTATCTCACTATCTTCTTGTGAAGCCGAGTACAAGGCATTGACTTCAACAACCAAAGATCTCCTATGGCTAAGAAGACTCTTGATGGAACTACATGTGCTAGAGGTAGAGGAGATCCTTCACATATATTGTGACAATCAAGCTTCTCAACAAATTGCTTCCAATCCTATCTTCCATGCAAGAACAAAGCATATTGAGATAGCTCATCACTTTGTCAGGGAGAAGGTACAATCCAAGGAGGTGCAACTGCATCATGTACCATCATCCAAATGCATAGCTGATATCTTAGCCAAGCCATTGTCAAAAGATCCATTTTTCAAGTTAAGATATGCTCTTGGAATTGTAGATAGATGTACATTAGATTTGCCAAATTAGAACTGAGGAGGAGTGTTGAAAATTGTCACTTCTCACTTGTCATTTTTTATTGTAAATAAAGATCAATCATGAGAACAAAGTTCATGATCTGATTTCACACGTGTGGAGATTGTTCCCACGTGTGAAAGAAAGTACTTTTCATACTTGTGAGCATCTATTTTGATTTTGTATCAATCAAGTTAAGTGTGAACATGATATGACTAGTTTTTAGTCAAGTTGGCTAGTCACCTAGAAATTAGCTTATCCTTGCATGTGCATGAGTAAATGCTCCCACATGGCAAGTGGATGTTCACATGTGTGTATAGAGTTCAAGAAGAAAGAGTTGACCATTTTCCTTAGATCCTATTTTGTAGGAAATATTCCTTTATTCTAGGAGACTAGCTCTTCGGATTTTAGCCATATTCTAGAAGGTCAACTTTGGATAAGGATCAATGATGGATCAAATGGATAGATCTGAGTGATGTGGCAATCTTCACATGTGTGAAAACCTGCTGGACTGTACCAAACTCATGGATGTACTTGATCCACAAAAGGATCATCATTTTGCTAACGAGATTGATGAGACTTTTGCATTCTACACTTTCGTGAGATTTCTAGTCAATAGAATTGTGATTTTAATGAATGATTGCTATCAAGAACCAAAGCAGGCCATACACTGGACAGTACTCCACACGTGTGAGGCCACTCTCACTAGTTTATGAAGTTTTGATCCATTACTCTTGCTTAAATATAAGTGTAGTAAATCTAGATCAAGATCTAAAGTGTAGAACTTGATAGATCCATTGATTACGCAACTAATAACTCTCTATGATAATTGAATACAATCATTATTGTCCTTTAAAATAAAATTTTGTCAGAGCATAGTTGGGACTAGAGCACGCGAGTGACAACCTATGCTGAGCATAGGTTAGAAGAGGACCAAAGATGCAACCTATGCTCAGTATAGGTCATCACTCACGTGCTCTAGTCCCACCTAGGCTCAACATAGGATGTCTTCACAATCTATTTGCTAACTTATGTTGAGCATAGGTTAGAAGAGGACCAGAGATGAAATCTATGCTCAACATAGGTTAGCAAGCAGGTAAGAATAGAAAAATGCCATCAGCTTCCTATGTGGAGCATAGGTTGTTACTAAGGACCCGAACGCAACCTATGCTCAACATAGATTAGAGGAGAGGACTCGTGCAACCACTATGCTGAGCCTAGGTCACCCAAGTTTTAAGAAGATGAATACTAATTAATAAATGAATATTTACTAATTCAATAGTTTAATACCCATGCTAATCATAGAACAAAATTAAAAAATGAAAATAATCTTACCGTCAAGAAATCTATGAGCGAGCACGTATGCAATATCCTATAGAAAGCCATGACTTTGTCGTAGCGAGAGCTCTGGCAGCATGTGTGCTTTTGAATTTGTAGATGAGGTGAGTTATGCTTGGACTATGGTCCTTAAATAATTTTTTTTTGAGTCCCCCGCCTCATGCCTCCAGCTTGTGTCGGGACCAAGTTGCTGTGACTCACAGCTTCTGTCGGTATGGAGTTGCCACAACTCACCTCACCTCACGCTGACCTCGAGCCTGAGCCGGGATCGTCCAAACCTAAACCTAACTCTCAACCTACTCTTGGGTCAACCCTAGCCCTAAGGATGCTGCCAAACAGTATTTAGGGCATGGTAGCAGTTGGAAATTTTAATTAACCAGTTACTTTCTAGACTTGTTGCTCATTTGCATTTAATTGTTTTTCTTGTATACGTCTATTCAGGTTTGCATAGCTTTTTATTTGTTCTTTGACCAGCATAGGTTGCAGTTAAGTTTTTGGAGCACATTTAGTTTTGTATTAACTATTTTAACGAGTCTATGCTTAGCATAAGTACATAGTTAAAATTTCTTTTAGGATTACGATGTCAAATAGTTCTACCTCTTCTATTCCAGTAGCTGTAACTCAATTCATTGCAACAAGTGCATCATCTTCATCTGATATTCCCAATGATAGCTTTTTTTATAAAACCACTCCTAAATCTGAACATATTTTCATAAATGATGTGACATCATCATCATTTATCCGTTCATCTTCTGAAATTCCTCAAGCAAGTACTTTTCAAGAAATGACGCCTATAACTCAGCTTGTGTCAAATCTTTCGACCTCGTCCTCCTCTTTAGATACAAGCTCTGCACAATTAGAACATTGTCCTTTGAACAAGTTGAATCATTGAGTGATGAGTCAAAATCTTCAATTCACTCAGTTACCGATTCTAGTAAATCAACCGATCTACATAAGTCTGTTGATCCGCGACGTTCAAGCTTTTCTCATGTTCGTAGGAGACCTTGTCAAAGCGATGTTCGTCATGAAATTCCAATCAACTAGTTCAAGCACCTACTAGTGTTACATGTTCAATTTATAGATCAGACTCCAAACAAAAATAAAAAATTCAAGAGAGACTTGAGATTCTCACCTGATTTAATGAATCATCAAAAACAGTTGATTACAAAATCTGAAATTCAAAAGGTACGGAATATTATTTGCTACTCATCCTGTTGTTTGCAAAAGTTGAGTATCAAAGAAATTGAAGAATTAAGATCAAACTTCTTTTTACGAAGTAAGGATGAGAGAAATTGTTATTTGTGTGCAATAGTGAGACCGAACAAAAACTCATTTTTTCATTTTACGAATGCTTTGAGGTTTGTCGCAAACTTTACAAAGCAGTTCATGCAATTGGAAACTCACGGCTTCAACAAATGCATGCACGACTTCAGAAAGACCAACATTACGGGTATTCTTACAAGGTCGAACTGTTTCTCCTGATGCTTTAAATGCAATTGCTTGGCTAAAGCATGTCATAGATAACAACAACAAATGTTTTCAAAGAGAAAAAGTTTTGAAACTACTTAATTTTTTTCTAGCACTTATACCAAGCAAATCAACACATAGAATAGTGAAATTTTGATCAATCTATGATCTATCCTCAATCTAATGACTCTTGCCAGTTCCTAAGATTGAAACACACTCAAATAAAGTTCAGTAACCTCACTATCTAGATATCCAATCAAAATTAGGGTTTTGACACAATCACAAAAAATTAATTATTTCAAATTCTACATGCAAATGCTGAAAACTTGATATGCAATCTATTAGCCACCACTTAGTTTTTTCTGATGATCCAAAAGTCATCCAAATCCAATAAGTGAAATGAGAAATCGGAACTGTACAAGATTATAACTCTATATAGGACTTTGATTTGCAAAAGATCCAATCTACATATGCAAGAAGCTCAATTTTGGTGTAGAATCCTCTCTAGCATGCTTTAGCCTTGATATCTTCACCAAATCATTGATAGATATGATTTCCTCCTTCATAACCTGAAACACAAGCTCTGATACCATGTGAAAGAATTCACATTATTGATGATACAAATCCACAAATTGAACTTGAATTAGAAAGAGAACAAATCAACAATCCTACCAATGTAGAAAAATTAGCATCTACTTTATGAATGAAATGCAAGCTCTAATTTGAATCATAATATAAAAATAAGTGATCAGTACCCTACTGTATTTCACATATGAGGATATGAAAATTACAAATAATGATCATTCTACACATAGAATTGCAAGCAATCTGATAATTATACTACTTGAACATTGTGGTTATGTCCTATTTCAAAATGTCACCACATATTCCCTCTGGCGTGTAGGTTTTTCAATGCAAGTTGGAAAGATTAGAACCTTGCCTTTAACGGGAGAAAAGTAAGGGCTACACACCTTCCTAGGATTGGAAATTTTAATTATCTACATTTCACTCTTGCATATTAACTAATTGCTAATGTATGCGGTGAAATACAAAATTGTTTTGAACAAAATGAAAGTGATAAATTACATTTGATTTTTTACTATGTTAGATAACGTATAACAAAAAATAACAAATCAAAACAAAAAATAAACAACACAAAAAATAACAACACAAACTCACCGGTGAACTCACTCAAAGCCTAAGTGCAAGCGTGCAATTGCTAGCTCTTTCAATGTTTGCTCTCTTTTCTTTTTTTTGAATATCTTTGTCACATGTACAAGCAATTAAAAAATAACACTATCTTACAAAATTGAACCATTACTATAAGCAAATTATTCTAATCTACTTCAAATTCTCTCTCATTTTATGCCTACTCTTCTCTCTCTCTCTCTCTCTCTCTCTCTCTCTCTCTCTCTCTCTCTCTCTCTCTCTCTCTCTCTCTCTCTCTCTCTCTCTCTCTCTCTCTCTCTCTCTCTCTCTCTCTCAACACCATCTATTCATCTATCATTCTTAATCCTAAATAAATGCAAATCTAAAAATCTAGTACTACCATAGACTATATATTTATCTATTATCCTAAATTCTAAATTAATGCAAAATGTCAGACACACTCACACACATCTTTTTTTTTTTTCTCTCTCTCTCACACACACAAACAAATTATAAATCTAACAATATATTACTACCAAACACTATATCTATTTATCTATTTACCTAAATTATAAATCAATGCAAAATTTAAAACACATACACTTCCTCTCAAACACACACAAAACACTATCCTAAATCATTCTAAATCAATGCAAAATTCAAAAAAACTCTCTCTCTCTCTCTCTCTCTCTCTCTCTCTCTCTCTCTCTCTCTCTCTCTCTCTCTCTCTCTCTCTCTCTCTCTCTCTCTCTCTCTCTCTCTCTCTCTCAAAATAGGAACTCAAATAGGAAGAAAAGAATGGAGAAATCCAAAAAGATGGATCCATTAAGGAAAAGTATTGAGTTGTTAGCAAAAGAATTGAGTGATTTAAGGTCCAAAGCATCCAGCTAAGTGTTACTTCGGGATGAGGGAAGGCATCCTGTTAGGACATAAAATTTTGAAGGATGATATACAAGCCGATATCGAAAACATAAAAATGATTTTAGAATTATTAGAACCGACCAATTTAAGAGAGCTTAGAGGTTTTCTAGGACATGTAGGTCACTATCGTAGGATAATTGAAGCTTATGCTATAATAGTGACTCCTTTAACAAGTTTATTAAAAAAGTCTGTTGAGTACCATTGGTCACACGACCATCAGCAAGCTTTTGATCAATTGAAATAGTCATTAGCAGAAGCCATTGGGGTTAGACCTCCAAATTGGGCCAAAAAGTTCCATGTATATGTAGACACATCATCGTTTGGAATAGGTGTAGTACTTAGTCAAAAAGACTAGAATATAGATTATCCAATTTACTATGCGGGTAGGCAACTCGCTGCATCAGAAGAATTATTATACTACCGAGCGAGAAGCACTAGGGATGATTTATTCAGTAAAGAAATCAAGACATTATCTTTTAGGATACCCTTTTGTTTTTCACGTAGATCACTACGCATTAAAACATTTAGTGAATAACCCTGATCTTTCGGATATGATAGCTAGATGGGTATTATTATTAGATGAGTTTAATTATGAAGTAGAATTAAGAAGAGACAAGGATTGACAAAATGTTGATTATATATCCCGCCTCCAAACAAAAAACTAGTTAGAACCCATTTTTGATGAATTTTCAAATGAACATATAATGCGTATTCAATCGGAAACATCAATTTATATGGACATTATTAACTTTTTACAGGACCAGACATATCTTGAACATTTTTATACACAACAAAAAACTATTTTTCTTTCAAAAGTAGGACCTTATATGATTGTAAATAGAATATTGTATAAATTAGGAGCTGACGATAGTCTTTGTCGATGTTTAGAACCAACCGAGGCGACCGCTGTACATGAGGAACATTTTGGGGGTCACTATGCTCTTAAAAACACTACAAAAAATATTTCCAATGCTAAATATTGGTGGCCTACCATCTATAGAGATGTTAAATTATTCATTCAAAAATGTGATGCATGCTAGAGGATGGAGAAACCCAGCTACGCGACACATTGGCCGCTTACTCCAATTATTCCCTTAGCACCTTTTGAGAAGTGGGGGATGATAAATTTTACAGTTTTTTGGACAATAATAATTGTACTTTACAATCATAGAGAGTTATTGGTTGCTTAATCAATGAATCTATCAAGTTCTACACATTAGATCTTGATCTAGATTCACTACACTTGGATTTAAGCAAGAGCAATGGATCAACACATCATTTTTTAGTGAAGCAGTCTCACACGTGTGGAGTACTGTCCACAGTATGGCTTGCACCTGAAACAACAAGTACAATGATACTAGATAGCAATCATACATAAAAATTACAAGACAAATGACTAGAAACCTCACAAAAGTGTAGAGTGTAAAAGTCTCATCAATCTTCTTAGCAAAATGATGATCCTTTTATAGATCAACTACATCCATGAGTCTGGTACAGGCCAGCAGGTCTTCACACATGTGAAGAGTGCCACATCACTCAGATCTATCCATTTGATCCATCCTTGATCCTTATCCAATAGTTGACCTTCTAGAATATGTCTAAAATCCAAAAAGCTAGTTTCCTAGAATATAGGAATATTCTCTACAAAATAGGATCTAAGGAAAATGGTCAACTCTTATCTTCTAGTATTCTATACACACGTGTGAACATCCACTTTCCATGTGGGAGCATTTACTCATGCACATGCAAGGAAAAGCTAATTTGTAGGTGACTAAAAACTAGTCATTTCATGTTCACACTAACTAGAATGATACAAAATCAATCTGGATATATACAAACATGAAAAGTACATCCTTTCACATGTGCGAACAGGCTCCACACGTGTGAAATCAGATCATCAACATATTCTAATGGTTGATTAATATTTACATGAACCGATGTCAAGTGAGAAGTGACAATTTTCAACACTCCTCCTCACTTCTAACTTGGCAAATCTAGTGTACATCTATCTACAATTCCAAGAGCATATCTTAACTTAAAAAATGGATCTTTGGCAATGGTTTGGTTAAGGTATCAGGTATGCATTCGGATGATGGTACATGATGTAGTTGCACTTCCTTGGATTGTACCTTCTCCCTCACAAAGTCGTGAGCTATCTCAATATGCTTTGTTCTAGCATGGAAGATAGGATTTGAAGCAATTTGTTGAGAAGCTTGATTGTCACAAAATATGTAAGGGATCTCCTTAGCCTCTAGCACATGTAGTTCCATCAAGAGTCTTCTTAGCCATAGGAGCTCTTTGGTTGTTGAAGTCAATGCCTTGTACTCGGCTTCACAAGAAGATAGTGAGATTGTATCTTGCTTTCTGGAAAGCCAAGATGTCACTCCTCCACAAAGAAATGTTGAAAATGCACTAATGGACTTCCTATCCATCTTGTCACCTACATAATCTGAATCCGAGTAGGCTCTCAAGTGCAAGTTAGGTCCTTCATAAAGTATGCCAAAAAATCTAGTACTAGAAACATATCTAAGTACTCTCTTGGCACTTTTCCAATGATGAACTAAAGGAGCTTGCATACTTTGACTCAACTTGCTTACCAAAAAACTTAAGTCAGGTGTAGTGATGGGTAATAGATTAGAGAGCTTATAAGCTTCCTAAAGAGGGTGATGTCCTCAAAGGATGCTTCATCACCTTCATTAGTTGCTTTCACAACATGCTCCATAGGGGTGTTAATCCCCTTACAATCTTTCATATCAAGCTTTTCAAGAATGGAAGCAGCATACTTAGATTGACATATGAGAGTACAATTTCTACTTCTAGACACTTCTATCCCAAGTATAAACTTTAGGAAGCCTAGATCTACCATCTTGAACTCACTACATAAGTCAACTTTTACTTTGCCTATGACTTCATCATCATTTCCTGTCATAATGATGTCATCAACATAAAGCACCAGCATGATGATCTTTCCTTCATTACATTTGAAATATAAAGAAGGTTCATAAGCACTTAGTACAAAAGCCAAGGGAATAGAGAAAATCATACAGCCTAGAGTACCAAGCTCTAGGTGCTTGCTTCAAGCCATATAGGCTCTTCCTTAAGTAGCACACCTTTTGTTCCTCACCAACCTTGATGAAGCCCTCGGGTTGCATCATGTAGATTTCCTCTTCTAAGAAGCCATTCAAGAAGGCATTTGTCACATCCATTTGGTAGAGATCCCATTTAAACAAAGTAGCAATGCAAATAATTAATCTAATAGTTACAAGCTTAGCTATAGGTGCAAATGTTTCTTTATAATCCAATCCTTTTATTTGAAGAAATCCCTTAGCAACAAGCCTAGCTTTGTACTTACTAATAGATCCATCTTGATTGTACTTAATTCTATAAATCCACTTACATGCAAGTGGTTTCTTTCCTCTTGGAAGATTTACAAGATTCCAAGTATGATTCTCTTCTAATGCATCATACTCTACTTGCATTGCATCTCTCCAAACTTTAGATTTATATGCTTCTTCAAAAGATGATGGTTCTTCAAGCAATGTAGCTAAAAAAGAGTAACAGGTAGAAGATGTAGAGTCTTCCTTTTGCTTTCCCTTGTTTACATAGGTAAGCCTCGAGGGCTCGGCCTTGCTCCTTGTTGATATTCTTGGTGCCCTTTGACTAGGATCTTTCTCTCCATCCTCGGATTTGTCAAGATCCTCCTCGAGTTTGTCAAGTTCCTCCTCGGGTTTGTCAAGATCTTCAATGCACAATGGGTTAGATCATTACACAAGCTTTTAGAAAATTGTGACTCATCAACAAGTACATCCTTGCTTACCTTTACTCTCTTGGATATAGGATCATATATCCTATAGCCCTTGCTATTTTCTCCATAGCCAACAAAAATCCCTTTGAAGGAGGTAGCATCTTCCTTCCTTCTTGTCTCCAAAGGGATGTGGACATAACAAATACATCCAAAGATTTTAAAATCTTTTACATTGGGTTTCTTACCAAACAAAGTTTGATAAGGTGAGATCCCATCAATAGCACTACTAGGAAGTCTATTACACAAGTAATTAGCACATGTTATAGCTTCTCTCCAAAATGAGATGGGAAGTGATGCATCAAGTCTTAAGGACTTTGCAAATTCACATAGACTCCTATTTTTCCTCTCGGCCACCCCATTTTGTTGGCGGGTGTAGGAACAAGTGTATTGCAATTTAATGCCATTGATCTCACAAAAGTCTTTCATTTTATTGGAGGTGTACTCTTCTCCATTATCACATCTTAGTGCATTGATGCAATTACTAAGTTGCTTCCCAACTAGAGACTTGGACTTAATGAAAGCTTCATATACAAGACTTTTCTTTGATAGAAACTCAATCCATGCGAATCTAGTACAATCATCTATAAAAGTTACACACATCAAGGCACCTCCATTACTTGCATGTGAAAAACTATGTACATCAGAATGTATGAGATCCAAGGGAGAGGGAGATCTTGATGAAGATCTCTTGTAAGAAGATTTGTGTGACTTTGCAAGGCCACATGCCTCACACATCTTTCCACACGTTTTGAAGCTCTTGGTAGGCAGAGAGCTAGTTCCTTGCTTGCCATTGACTCCATGGATTGAAGATTAGGATGGCCTAATCTCTTATGCCAAAGCTCCACTTGAGATAGGTCTTCCCTAGCCAAGTTCACACTTTCATTTGCAGCATTAGCATCCAACTTGAAAAGCCTACCTTGCTTAATGCCACTAGTTATGCACTTATCATTTTTCAGATCTAACAAACTCCATTCTTGAAATGTACATCTAGTCCATTGTCCATGAATTGTCCTACACTAAGCAATTTTCTTGAAATGGTAGGAACACACAAAACATTATCTAGATCTATCCTTTCAGATGTGCCTAAGCAAAGAGGAATAGATCCTATGCCATATGTCTTGCATTCTTGATCACTAGCAGTGAATATTGACTGCTTAGAGTCATTACAAGAGAGAAGAGTACAAAAATAATGCTTGTTAAAAGACATGTGGGAACTAGCCCCACTATCTATCCACCATGTGTCTTGTTTTGAAGTTGGTGTAGATGCAACCATTAAGGATATGTTGAATCCTTCCTCATCTTCTTCCTCTTGAGCAATTTTCCCTTGATCTCCATTTGCTTGTTGATTCTTCTTCAAGTAACATTCTGAGGCAAAGTGTCCTTTCTTCCCACAAAAGAAACACTTGAGCTTTGCCTTGTTCTTCACCTTGAAAGGTAGAACCTCCATTCTTCATCTTTTTGCCTTGATTTTTCTTGAATGGATGTTGTTTCATCTTGCCTTTGGATGTAAAGTTTGCTTTCTCCTCTCCTCCATTAAGTGACATGCCTTCCATTCTTGTCTTGAGGTGTAGGAGTCTACTCTCCTCAGCCACAAGAACATTATGCAACTTTTCAATGGATGGAAGAGTGTATTGAATAGCAAATGATTGGACCAAGTTGGTGAACTCATCACCTAGGCCATTCAATATGATTTGTACTAGCTCTTGGATCTTTTCTCCTATAGCACTCAATTCCTTGTTAAGAGATTTGATCCTAAGGATATACTCTTATCCACTCTCTCCTCTTCTTTCATGCTTTGAAAGACTTGATTCCTTAGCATTAGGATTCTTTAAGTGTTATTGGATTCATAGATACTCTTTAATGCATCCCAAGCCTCTTTGGATGAGGCACAAGAAGACACCTCCTTCAAGAGGTCATTGCATACATTCAACTTTATGCAATGTAGAGCTAATCTTGCTCTCTTCTTGTATTTGGTTTGTTCTTGGGTAGATTGAGGATCTTCCTCAACTCCTAGAGCTATGCCAAGGAGGTCATGGATCACTAGGAGTGATTCCATCCTCACTTTCCAAATGGAATAATTTGTGGAAGTGAGTCTCTCACTTGATTCCAACAAATAACCACCCATGGTTGACATTGTAGAATGAATGCTCTTCTAAATCACAAAGATTTATGAATTTTAAAGATCTATGAAAAGACAAGCTCACAAGAGTGCCTATAGCCTTGTCTCTATCAAACTAGCACACAAGCTTGAATGATACACAATTAGATCTTGACAAAAATTCCTAGCTTTCACTCTCACAAAAAAAAATTCTTTACACTTTTCTTAGAGGTTTCACTTCAACTAAGGATCTGAACAAATTAGCCTCTTAGATCTGATCTTAAAGTCCAAAAAGAAATGCTTCAATGATCCAAAACTCTATTTGGTCATAGGCATTAGCCAGATTGAATCTAGACCAATACTATGCTTCAAAAAGCACTAAAAATGAACTAGAATTGAGATTATAGGACCAAAAAACACAAAATAACTTGAAATGAAAGTTGTTGTATGGTTTTACACGTGTGAAAAGTACATACACAGCCTCCAAGTTGATTTGATCCAAATAGAAACAAGCTATCACTCTAGATGAACTCACCCTCACTAGTATTGGCCAAAAAACAAATTTTGCCAATGATTTTTGCAAGTTTTATGAATCAAATGATCACGCTCTTACTTAGCTCTGATACCATGATAAAATTTCAGTTTAAAGGACAATAATGACTGTACTTAACAATCATAGAGAGTTATTGGTTGCTTAATCAATGGATCTATCAAGTTCTACACTTTAGATCTTGATTGAGACTCACTACACTTAGATTTAAGCAACAAAACTTCAGAAACTAGTGATAGCGGCCTCACACATGTGGAGTACTGTCCACTGAATGGCCTACACCTGAAACAACAAGTACTTTGGTTCTTGATAGCAATAATTATTTAAATCACAATTCTATTGACTAGAAATCTCACAAAAGTGTAGAATGCAAAAGTCTCATCAATCTCATTAGCAAAATGATGATCCTTTTGTGGATCAAGTACATCCATGAGTCTAGTACAATCCATCAAGTACATCCATGAGTTTGGTACATGTGTGAAGAGTGCCACATCACTCAGATCTATCCATATGATCCATCCTTGATCCTTATCCAAAGTTGACCTTCTAGAATATGGCTAAAATCCAAAGAGCTAGGTCTCCTAGAATATAGGAATAATTTCTACAAAATAGGATCTAAGAAAAATGGTCAACTCTTATCTTCTAGAACTCTATACACACCTGTGAACATCCACTTGCCATGTGGGAGCATTACTCATGCACATGCAAGGATAAGCTAATTTTTAGGTGACTAGCCAACTTGACTAAAAACTAGTCAAATCATGTTCACACTTAACTTGATTGATACAAAATCAAAATAGATATTTACAAGTATAAAAAGTACTTTCTTTCACACATGGGAACGGGCTCCCCACATGTGAAATCAGATCATAAACTTTGTTCTCATGATTGATCTTTATTTACAATAAAAAATGACAGGTGAGAAGTGACAATTTTCAATATGCTCAACATAGGATGTCTTCGCAATCTGCTTGCCAACCTATGATGAGCATAGGTTAGAAGAGGACTAAAGATACAACCTATGCTTAGCATAGGTTGCTACTCATATTTTTTCTGTTTTATAAGGCTTAGTCTGAGAAAAGTGATACTTTTGAGATGTTTTTGTAAGAAAATGTGTTATATTTTCAGTTTTGATTTTTAGAGATTTTTCACAGAAACTACTTGTCTTATTAAAGTTTTCAGTATTTTCGTTCAAGTAGTGATTTAAATTTTCCTAAAGAATTTTTTTCTTTGCAGATTTTCAATTGTCTTTGATAATTTTCAAAATGTCAAGGATTTCTTTCAAAATTTCGGATAAACCTCAAGATATTCCACTAAAAGATGAGAATAAATTCATGTATTACTTCACCAGAGGAGTCAACAACACAAAGCTGTCGGAGCTTTTTATTCATTTAGCTGAAAAGCCTGACAGAGGAGACTCACAATTCAAAGTTCAAGGAAGATTGCTTGCTGATCAACCAGATGAGGATGAGGAAGAAGGTTTTGTGAACGTACTTGTAAAGGAGACGGATAAGTCTCATTACATTTTCATTCTGAACGAGACTATGATAAAGATTCGACTTTGGTAGGATGAGGCCATCAGAGCCTATTTTGATAAAGCTCTAGTTACTTTGGTGAGTGATTATAAAACATTTTTATTCAAGTATGTCTACATTTGTTTCATGCTTAGCATACTGGTTACTAACTATAAAATTCTTTGAACTTTTAAGTAAAAGCCTTTACTCATTATATTTTAAACTTGATTTTTGTTTTTGTTTAGAGCATGAAGCAATGCTTAAAAATGGTTCTAGCTGCTATTATTGAGTAGAAAGATCCGGTCTATTCATTACAGAGTTCAAAAGGTGTATCTATTGGACCTTGCAAGCCTGCTTCTACCACTGCTTAGATCACAAAGTCGGACTCTAAAAACATTGAGGATGAAACTGTAGTTGTCCCTCATCCCAAAAAAAAGAGATCTCATAATATTTCTGAGTCTTCTCCCTCTTGAGCAATGTTCCCTTGATCTCCATTTGCTTGTTGATTCTTCTTCAAGTAACATTCTGAGGCAAAGTGTCCTTTCTTCCCACAAAAGAAACACTTGAGCTTTGCCTTGTTCTTCACCTTGACTTTGGAAGTAGAACCTCCATTCTTCATCTTTTTGCCTTAATTTTTCTTGAATGGATGTTGTTTCTTCTTGCCTTTGGATGTAAAGTTTGCTTTCTCCTCTCCTCCATTAAGTGACATGCCTTCCATTCTTGTCTTGAGGTGTAGGAGTCTACTCTCCTCAGCCACAAGAACATTATGCAACTTTTCAATGGATGGAAGAGTGTATTGAATAGCAAATGATTGGACCAAGTTGGTGAACTCATCCTGATGAAGATCTCTTGTAAGAAGATTTGTGTGACTTTGCAAGGCCACATGCCTCACACATCTTTCCACACGTTTTGAAGCTCTTGGTAGGCAGAGAGCTAGTTCCTTGCTTGCCATTGACTCCATGGATTGAAGATTAGGATGGCCTAATCTCTTATGCCAAAGCTCCACTTGAGATAGGTCTTCCCTAGCCAAGTTCACACTTTCATTTGCAGCATTAGCATCTTGAAAAGCCTACCTTGCTTAATGCCACTAGTTATGCACTTATCATTTTTCAGATCTAACAAATTCCATTCTTGAAATGTACATCTAGTCCATTGTCCATGAATTGTCCTACACTAAGCAATTTTCTTGAAATGGTAGGAACACACAAAACATTATCTAGATCTATCCTTTCATATGTGCCTAAGCAAAGAGGAATAGATCCTATGCCATCTATCTTGCATTCTTGATCACTAGCAGTGAATATTGACTGCTTAGAGTCATTACAAGAGAGAAGAGTACAAAAATAATGCTTGTTAAAAGACATGTGGGAACTAACCCCACTATCTATCCACCATGTGTCTTGACTTGAAGTTGGTGTAGATGCAACCATTAAGGATATGTTGAATCCTTCCTCTTCTTCTTCCTCTTGAGCAATGTTCCTTGATTTCCTTTGGCTTGTTGATTCTTCTTCAAGTAGCATTCTGAGTCAAAGTATCCGTTCTTTCCACAAAAAAAACACTTTAGTTTTGCCTTGTTCTTCACTTTGCCTTTGGAGGTAGATCCTCCATTCTTCATCTCGGCCTCCTTGCCTTGATTTTTCTTGAATGGATTTTGCTTTTTCTTGCCTTTAGATGTAAAGTTAGCTTTCTCCTCTTCTCCATTAAGTGACATGCTATCCATTCTTGTCTTGAGGTGTAGAAGCCTACTCTCCTCAACCACAAGAACATTGTGCAACTTCTCAATGGATGGAAGAGAGTCTTGAATGACAAATGATTGGACTAAGTTGGTGAACTCATCACCTAGACCATTCAAGATGATTTGTACTAGTTCTTGATCTTGGATCTTCTCTCCTATTGCACTTAACTCCTTGTTAGAATATTTGATCCTAAGGACATATTCTTGTCCACTCTCTCCACTTCCTTTCATGCTTTGGAAAACTTGATTTCTTAGCATGAGGATTCTTGAAGTATTGTTGGATTCATAAATGCTCTTTAATGAATCCCAAGCCTCTTTGGATGAGGTACAAGAAGACACCTCTTTCAAGAGGTCATTGCATACATTTAACTTTATGCAATGTAGAGCTAATCTTGCTCTCTTCTTGTATTTGGCTTGTTCTTGGGGAGTTTGAGGCTCTTCCTCTACTCCTTGAACTATGTAATATAGATCAAGGATCACTAGGAGTGATTCCATTCTCACTTTCCAAATGGAGTAATCTGTGGAAGTGAGTCTCTCACTTGATTCCATCAAATATCCACCCATGGATGACATTTTAGAATGAATGATTTTTAAAATCACAAAGATTTTTGAATTTTAAAAGATCTATGAAAGGGCCTAAAGCTTACTAGAATGCCTATAGGCTTGTCTCTATCAAACTAGCACACAAGCTTGAATGATACTCAAAGATCTTACCAAAAATTCCTAGCTTTCACTCTCACAAAAAAAAATTGCTTTACACTTTTCTTAGAGATTTCACTTCAACTAAGGATCTGAACAAATCAGCCTCTAAGATCTTATCTTAGACTCTAATATCATTCTAGTTAGTGTAAACATGAAATGACTAGTTTTTAGTCAAGTTGACTAGTCACCTACAAATTAGCTTTTCCTTGCATGTGCGTAAGTAAATGCTCCCACATGGCAAGTGGATGTTGACACATGTGTATAGAATACTAGAAGATAAGAGTTGACCATTTTCCTTAGATTCTATTTTGTAGGGAATATTCCTATATTCTAGGAGACTAGCTTTTCGGATTTTAGTCATATTCTAGAAGGTCAACTATTGGATAAGGATCAAGGATGGATCAAATGGATAGATCTAGTGATGTGGCACTCTTCACATGTGTGAAGACCTGCTAGACTGTACCAGACTCATGGGTTTACTTGATCCATAAAAAGATCATCATTTTGCTTCAGAAGATTGATGAGACTTTTGCACTCTACACTTTTGTGAGGTTTCTAGTCATTTGTCTTGTGATTTTTATATATGATTGCTATCTGGTATCATTGTACTTGTTGTTTTAGGTGCAGGCTGTACTGTGGACAATACTCCACACGTGTGAGGCCGCTCTCATTAAAAAATGATGTGTTGATCCATTGCTCTTGCTTAAATCCCAAGTGTAGTGAATCTAGATCAAGATCTAATGTGTAGAACTTGATAGCTTCATTGATTAAGAAACCAATAACTCTCTATGATTGTAAAGTACAATCATTATTGTCCTAAAAACTATAAAATTTATCATGGTATCAGAGCTAAGTAAGAGAGTGATCATTGAATCATAAATCTTGTAAAGATCATTGGCAAAATTTGTTTTTGGCCAATACTAGTGAAGGAGAGTTCTTCTAGAGTGATAGCTTGTAATCATTTGGATCAAAATGACTTGGAGGCTGTGTATGTACTTTTTACACATTTGAAACCATACAACAACCTTCAATTTAAGCTACTTTGTGTTTGTTGGTCCCAAAATTACAATACTAGTTCATTTTTTGTGCTTTTTGAAGCATAGTATTGATCTAGATTCATTCTAGCTAATGCCTATGACCAAACAGTGTTTTGGATCATTGAAGCATTTAACATGAAAAGTACATCCTTTCACACATGGGAACATGCTCCATATGTGTGAAATCAGACCATCAACATATTCTAATGTTTGATCAATATTTACATGAACCAATGTCAAGTGAGAAGTGACAATTTTCAACAGAAGATAGATTTTGTAAGACCTATCAAACCGATCATGCATAAAACTCGTCGTCGTTACATTCTCGTTGCCACGGACTACGCTACCAAGATGGTAGAGGCCAAAGCCACAATTAAGAATGATGTTATTCCAAAACATTATCACGTGATATGGTTGTCCCTTGGAACTCGTTAGCGATAGGGAACCCATTTTCTTAATCAGACCATTGAGGCCATGTTGTCATATTTTTCTATTACACATCGCCAAACCACTCCATATAATCCAAAAGCAAATGGGTTACGGAGCGGGCAAATGGAATTCTATGTAAAATTTTGAATAAAGTAACGGAAACACATTCTTCTAATTGGGATCAGAAGCTACCGTCTGTCTTATGGGCATATAGAACTACTGAAAAGATTACAACTAGGCAAACTCCATACTATCTTGTGTATGGAATGCATCCCATACTACCAATAGAATTCGGAGTTCCGATGTTTCTCATTAGTAATGAAGAGCGAATGGATGAACACGATAGTTTTCAGGAGCGGATGATTTCTTTGACGCAACTAGAAGAGGATCGTCGTCTTTCATTGAGACTAAACGAGTTCAGAATAAAAGAAAAGAAATTTTTGACCAATCCATTAAGAAAATAAAAATTAAACAAGGGGACTATGTGCTTCTATATGATAACAGACACATTTTGTTTTTTGAAAAATTACATACCAGATGGATGGGACCTTACAAAGTCATAGAAGTTTTTAACAATGGATCACTTTAGTTAGCCGATCTGAAAGGACATCTACTTGACAATCGAGTAAATGACTCAAGGGTGAAGCGCTACTATGACTAGTTTCTCAAAAGCCATCATTTTTTTTTTGTCCAATTATTTTCACCGAAATATGCAAAAAACCCAATACCTTCACATTGTTTGCCCATATATGTAGCAAATTTTAACACCGCTACATTTCCAAGTTCTACATTTTTGCAAAAATGCCAAAATCACCGTTTTGCATTATTGCGAAAAACCCGACACCTTCGCTACATTTCCATATCATTGTTGCAAAAAACCAGACACTATATTGAATTACAGTGTATTGAGTAAATTCACCATTTTTAGAAATACAAAAATTGCGACACTTTTACCATCGCATTTTTTTAAAATTTTCTTTATTCCATTTCTCGCCAGAATGTTGTGCATCATTTTGCATATGCCTTTTTCGTTATGTTCTCATATTACCAAGACCATCGAAATATGCAAAAAATGCGACACCTTCACATTTTTTGCATTTTAACGAAGGAAATGATAGTCTTCGCTTGTAACTACTAAGCGAAGTATTTGTGTATTTTGTTTATTTATTTATTTATTTACTTTTGTTTTTAGTACTAAACACTTTGTTATTGAGTATGTACCTTCAAAATGAAGGGCACGCTTCCATTCAATATTAATCTAATCCGCTGAAATATCATCAATACGTCTAAAACCTCAAACACTACTGTGGTTGTCACTACCATTTTCCATCACTCTTGCTCTCTGCTTTCTGAATTGTTGCGATCAAGCTCTTTTTCGCCATCGCTCGTTTACAATTGCAAGCACCATGGCGACCGTATTTAAAACGTACCCAAAGCCAGTGTAACCATTGTTATTATAGAAGGATTTTACTGTCGTGCCTTAGGATTGCCTATGGATGGCAGTATGCCAGTTACTAAACCAAATTACATTGCAGAGAGCGGAGTTTTCTAAGAAGAAGCTTACCTTGAGAAACAGGGATGTAAACTCTCTTACATCATAGATCCCAATCTCAAAAGCTTCATTCGCTTTGCTCTTGTTTCTATTGTGGATGAATGCTTAGTGGACCATAAGTAAACTATTTGTCTGTTATCAAGTCGTATAGAAGTTGTACTTCACACGTGTGAAGCGGTGGATCATCATTTCTTGATTGTTCTTGCTTGGAATCACAAAGATTGTCAAATAGAAGCTAGATTTGGAAGCTAGTCTTGATAGATAGTAAAACTGGAGTCTATACATAGAAAATCAGAATATAGATCAAGATCCCAAGCTACCAATCACTCTTTGTGATCATTTGTAGATCAGATTCAGTCCTTAAACTCTAAAATTTGACATCTCCACTACATCAAGATGAATGTCTCTAATGAGATATTGAGGGAGATTGGTATTTGCACTACAGCCAAAGAAGCTTGGGATTGTCTCAAGATTGTCTATGAGGCTAAGAACACCTGTAGGCTCCTCACTCTTAGAAATCAAATCTTTCAAAGTAGTCAAAAGATTGGTGAGAGTGCATCTAATTATGTTATGAGAGTCAAGGATATTCATAAGGAGTTTACATGCATTGGTGACTCAATCAATCAAAGCTAATAGTGCCATTATTAGTGATTTGAAAGTTTCTGGATGTACTTGTTATCTACACATTCCTTTAGAAACAAGGAAAAAGAAAGATGTCACTTCTTTCAAAGGCATCTTTGTTGGTTATAGTGAAAGTAAGAAAGCTTATAGGATATATGATCCTATTACAAAAAAGGTTGTTACTAGTAGAGGTGTACTTTTTGATGAATCTCTCCAAGCCAAAGGAAAGGTGACTTCCAACAACACTCAACTTGTCAAAGATCATGCTAAGGCCGAGGAGGAGCTTCATGAAGATGAAAACCAAGTGGAACTTAGTCGAAGTCCAAGGGTGCCAAGAAGATCAACAAGGACAAGGATTGAGCCATCAAGGCTCACTTATAGTGACAAAGGGGAGCAAAGGGAAGATTCTCAACTACTCAACTCTTATACTTTCTTGACTACTATGCTTGAAGAACCAACTAGTTTTGAGGAAGCAAATAAATCTCAATATTGGAGGAAAGCTATGCAAGTAGAGTGTGATGCATTAATGGAAAATCAAACTTGGAAACTTGTTGATTTACCTTATGGAAAGAAGCCTCTTACTTGTAAATGGATATATAGATTGAAATATAATCAAGATGGTTCCATTCATAAGTACAAAGCTAGACTTGTAGCAAAAGGTTTTTTGCAACTCAAAGACATAGATTATGATGAACCTTTGCACCTGTTGCAAAGCTTGTGACCATTAGACTAATCATATGTCTTGCAACTTCTTTCAAATGGGAGCTCTTCCAACTTGATGTGACAAATGCTTTCTTGAATGGATTCTTGGAAGAGGAAATCTACATGTGCCAACCCGAGGGCTTCATCAAAGATGGAGAAGAAGACAAGGTGTGTCTCTTGAAGAAGAGTCTTTATGGACTCAAGCAAGCACCAAGAGCATGCTACTCTAGGTTGCATTCCTATCTTATTTCCATTGGATTTGTTGTAAGTTCTTATGAACCATCATTGTACTACAAATGTAATGATGGAAAGATCATTATCTTAGTTTTATATGTTGATGACATTATAGTCACAGGAAATGATCTAGATGGCATCAAGAATGTAAAAGTTTCCTTGGCTAGTGAATTTAAGATGGTAGATCTAGGACTTCTTAAAGTTATACTTGGAATAGAAATCACTAGAAGTAATGATTTTACCTTCATATGTCAATCTAAGTATGCTAGATCAATCTTAGCAAGATTTGGCATGATTGATTGTAAAGGAGTTGAAACTCCTATGTAACTAAGTGTAAAAGTTTCTAAGGAAAGTGATGAAGCATCCTTTGAGGACATCACTACCTATAGAATGCTTATTGGTTCCTTGATATACTTAACTATCACTAGACCAGATCTTAGTTTTTGTGTTGGCAAGTTGAGTCAATACATGCAACGTCCATTAATATGTCATTGGAAAGTAGCAAAAAGGGTGTTAAGGTACATCTTGGCTACAAAAGACTTTGACATAGTTTATGAAAGGACTAATATTTGTTTGAGAGCATATTCGGACTCAAGTTTTGCAGGTGACAAGATGGATAGAAGATCCATAAGTGCATTTGCTACATTCTTATGTGGAGGAGTTATATCTTGGCTTTCCAAAAAACAAGATACCATCTCTCTTTCATCAACGAAATCCGAATATAAAGCTATGACAACAACAACAAAGGAGGTTCTTTGGCTTAAAAGGCTTTTGGAGGAGCTATATGTGATCAAGGATGAAGACATTCCATGCATATATTGTGATAATCAAGCAGCTCAACAACTTGCAAAACAATCCAGTTTTCCATGCTCAAACAAAGCACATTGAGATTGCACATCATTTCGTGAGGGAGAAAGTGCAAGCAAAAGAGATCAAGCTTATTCATGTTTCATCATCAGATTGCATTGCTGATATACTCACCAAGGCATTGCCTAAAGATCCATTTATAAAATTAAGATTGGCTCTTGGAGTTATAGATAGATCTATGCTAGATTTACCAAGATACCAAATGGTCCTGACAGCATACCGCTGACGCCACGGACCGAATGGTCCCGACGGCATACCGCTGGTGTCCCGGGATACGACCCTTAGCTATGTGCCAACTTAAAAATTTTGAAGCGGCCTTACAACTGGCGCTTTTACCGAACACTGAAACCCAGAAGGTAATCAGAGTTAGTTTGAGGATAATCCCACTTTATTGATAAATCTGAGAAGGTTACATTTCAAGTGTGTGACCGACCCTAGTCTCCGGGGAGCTGGCATGCCAAGGCGAGTGCCTGGACAACATTCCAACAAGGGAGGCTGAGACTTGGTTGGAGCTCGTCCTGAGTCGCAACCCACACTCCCCTATAATATTGGTGGGATTTGGCACCCCTCCTCATAACAAGCACTCTACCTAGGCTGGTAAAGCACGTTTTTCGCTCTCTAGGATTTTCTTTCTCTAAAAAGTCATTTTCTCTCTCTAGATTTTATTGATCCCCAGGCTTCCTTTAATCATGCCTAGATTGTGTGAGGTGATTGCACATCGATCTGAGCTCTCTAGACTTCGCTAGAACCAATCAAAGATTTTTAGCCATAAGAACTTGGCACCGGTTGGATTCTGGTCAAAGTGGTGTCGGGAGAGGCGTCGGCGCCATTGGCGCTGGGAGCAGCAGTGGCGCCGGGAGCAGCAGGGGTGCTGCTGGCACCGGGGACAATGTTGGTGCTAGTGGCGCCAGAAGTAAAGCTTGTAAAGATAGCTTTACAACATGTAGCTAGTTGGTCAAATTTTCACCTTAAACTTATGTGTATGTCCTATAAAGTAGGGATGAGCACCAAATAGACATGACCAACTCTCTTGACTTGACCTAACCAGTTAGAATTAATGTAGAATCACTGTGTCACTGTATTGTGGGTCCTATCAGTTGATAAGGATCAGTTGGCTGTGCCACGAGGCAAGTCGACGGGACACACCTCCCGCCAATGACAACCTGGGTCATGCATGGGTTGCCTGAGTGAACAACTATATGTAGGTATAATTTCGTTTTGAGAAATACAGTTGCTATGTGAGCTTGTTGTGGAGAGTGTTTTCTGTCTGTGTTACTGTGTAGCATGATCTGTGTTCATGTTCGAAGCAGATTCTAAATTGGTATCAGAGCTGTACAGGGAGTGTTCATAGTACAGCATCGTCATTGAAGAGAGCTTCGGGAGAATTGTCTTCTGAGAGTTCGGGGTTTACGGCGGGTTGAAGAAGGAAGGAGAAACACGGATGCAAAGAGTTTAGCACACAAAAGCTTGGTGAGCTTGAGATTGTGTGAGAATTCAGAGAGAACGGTTGTCGGTTGAATCAGAACCTCAGCAAACAGAATTTTGAAATTCCGAAGCAAGCTATTTGGTTTTTGTAGTCAGTGTGCAATCAATCGGACACCGTTTGACAAACGGTTTGAGGCATCAGACTCGTAGCAGTAGGGTGACCTCAGAGGAAAAGTATTGGCATGTCAAAGAACTGTAAACAAGAAGCCAAAATCAGAATTGTGTGAAAAACCCTGGTCTAGAGTTTGGGAGCACAAAATCAGAGATTTTTCTCCATTCTAAATTCTTTTTGGAGTTGTAAAAGTTGGAAGGAGGGCATCTTGATCAGTCATAGAGGATCTAAAGTGGTCGTGTGCAGCCGATAGCTGGTAAGAAAATGTGATAAATCTGAACGTGGCAGCCATATCCAAAAAAAAACCTTGGATGAAGAGAGGAGGAGGTAGCGTGGACAGTCGCGCTCGACAAGCGTGACTAGCCCCATTGTGTCTGGAAGGACCCAGCGGCTCATGGAAACTGATTTGGCGTGCAAAGTTGCATGCCACCATTTGATCTACCTAAGGCGCAATCAATGGTATAGATCGTATTTCCGAAAAGCAGTGTGGACCATTGGATTTAAGTGACCGTTGGATGACAGCTTAAAGAGCCCATGAAAGGTTGAAGGGTTTGAAGTGTGTTCTAGCCTTCAATTTCATTAAAAATTTCCATATTGAAAGTTGAGTTGGGACCGTTCACAAGTGAAAGGTGAAGTTTCTTCAAGCTGAAGAAACAGTTCAAAAACTAGAAAAGTCCCTATTTTTGGGTCTCTTATCCGTTTTGACCAAAACAAAAGGCTATAACCTCCAAACGAAGGGCACCTGGACTGTACTTGCAAGTACAATATAGCAAAATAGAGTGATTGCAGTGGAGAAAGTGTTCGGAGTGTGCCAAAAGTGATTTCACCATTCCATTGGGCACGTAGTTGGGAGTTGACGACTGAGTGCATTTTGGAAGGCGACGCCGATTCGACTTTCAAATTGTTTGAAAAACGGCGAGTGGCTTGGTAAGGAAAAAAGTGCAGGTCATTATTTTCAACTTCTGACATCACCTTTGGCCTCGGCATACTACTTTTAGCCTACGACAGAAGTTTCAAGCAGTTTTGCGATGGCAAACATGGGAGAGTCCATTTTGAGTGAAAGTAGCAAATTGGACAGGATTTCCAACTATGCAGTGTGGAAATTCAAAATGAAAAACATACTAATGGAGAAAGACGTGTGGGAAGTCATCACAGGTGATGAGAGAAGGCCACAAAATGAAGCGGATATCAAAGTGTTCAACAAAAAAATGAGAAAAGCTTTGACCTTCATTAACTTGTCAGTGAAGGATCACATCATTACCCACATTTGTGATGTTGTTACACCCAGACAGGCATGGGATGTGCTAAAGGAGCAGTTCGAGATGTCAAATCCGTCAAGAATCATGTTTCTAAAGTCAAAGCTGAATAGTGCCCGCATGGAGCAAGGAGATCACATTTAGACGTACATGACCAGAATCAAGACAATGAGGGATGAACTGCATTCTATTGGTGAGCGCATACGTGATGTGGAGCTGGTGCACAATGCATTGTGCGGCATTGCAGAACCCTATCAGATGTTTGTGAGCAGAATAGCATCAAGAGAAAGATTGCCAACCTTTGACGAGCTCACAAGAATCTTGATGCAGGAAGAGCAACGACGAGAAATGGTGAAAGCTAGAGGTCAAAATACTGATGATCAGGCACTTGTGACACGCCAAAAACAAGGCAAGGGCAAGGGCAAGAAGAAGTCTAAGTAGCAATTTGCCAAGTCTCAGGAGGATGATGGATCTTCCAATAAGACCAAGAAGAAAGACAAGTGCTTCCATTGTGGTAAGAAGGGCCATTGGAAGAGTGAATGTCACAAATTCCTGGCAGAACAAGACAAGGGAAAACCAAAACAAGCAGGTAACCTTGTCGATGAGAGTGAGATTGAAGACTCTAGCATCTTCATATCTGCATTGTCATCTAATCAAGATGATCATGCGTGGTATATTGACTTGGGAGCCACAAGACACATGACAGTTAACAAGAATTGGTTCAGTAGCTTGAAAGTGTTGGATAATGGAATGTCCGTTTCACAAGCAAATGGTGAGATGTGCAAGATCAAGGGGATAGGCACCGTTTTAATCCAACTATCTGATGACAAAAGTAGGATGATCAAGGAGGTACTTTATGTACCAAGTTTGAAGAAAAACCTACTTTCTATTGGAGTCATTACTGATCAAAAGTTGAAAGTAGAATTCGCCCATGATCGTTGCTTTGTGAAGGATGTGAACCAAAAGTTCAAAGTTATTGCGGATGGAGTAAGGGAGCCCAATACAAAATTGTACAGGTTGAATGCTACAATCAAGAGGCAACATGGACTTGTGTCGTCCATTCCATCACAAACTGAGTTGTGGCATAAGAGGCTTGGTCACTTAAACTTGGGAAGCCTCACTTTGATGAGAAAATTGGAGATGGTAACAAGATTGCCTACTATAGAAGACCACTTGAAATCGATGTGCGAATCATGTGTATATGGGAAGCAGCATCGAGAGAAGTTCAATAAAGGTGGTGTTGCAAGGGCAAAGAACATCCTGGATTTGATCCACACATATTTATGCAGGACTATGAGGACCATGTCCTTAGGTAAATCCTTCTATTTCATGACCTTTATTGATGATATATCATGTAAGACATGGATCTACTTGTTGAAGAAGAAATTAAATGCATTTGACAATTTTAAGAGCTTCAAAGCATTGGTCGAAAATCAGACAAGTAGGAAGATCAAAGCTCTAAGATCACATAGTGGAGGTGAGTACAATTCTAATGACTTCAATGATCTTTGTGATCAATGTGAAATTAAAAGACAATTTATGCAAGCTCATACTCCTGCTCTCAATGGTGTAGATGAGCACAAAAATTGTACGATTGTGGAAAGTGCTAGATCTATGCTAGCTGAGATGAAACTACCAAAGATTTTTGGTCAGAAGCATGCAGTATGGCAGTCTATCTTCAAAATATAAGTCCTACCATTGCCATACCAAAGATAACACCTGAGGAGGCATTCACGAAGAAGAAGCCAAAGGTGAACCACTTGCGAATCTTTGGATGTAAGGCCTTTGTACACACTCCTAAGGAAGAGAGACGTAAACTTGATGTAAAAGCTATCAAGTGTATATTCCTAGGATATGATGATCGTGTGAAGGACTATAGATGTTTTGATCCAGTGGAAAACAAAATCCATGTAAGCCGTAATGTTATCTGTGATGAATCCAAGGTGTATGAAGACGAGAATGCTGAGAAAATAGATACATCCAGTGGGAAAGATGGTATAGTGAGGATACCTCCTGATGATGATCCATTCATTGACCTTCTAAGTGATAAACATGAGGATACATCTCAAGATACTACTACTCAACCCCAAGAGACAGGTTGGAGAGGTAGGGACAAACCTTTTGGCGCAAAAAGGATTGAAGTTGCAGGTGACAAATGCAAGGAGAAGGATGTACCGCGAGATACATTTTCACCAGGAAGCCGATCACCTGACAAGAAGCTCCCTAAGTGGTTTGAGAGATTGTTGGAGAGCCGTGATATAGATGACTTTTCAGTATCATCTAGCCAGGGAGAGCTATGAAGATCAACAAGAGAGAAGACACAACTTGAAAGGTATGAGGCATATTATACTCTCATATCTAGCATTATTCAAAGCAAAGAACCTTCGACTTATGGTGAAGCAAAGGATGATGACATTTGGGTCAAGGCCATGGAAGAGGAGATGGAGTTAATTGCTAAGCATAGCACGTGGGACTTAGTAGAACCACCAGTTGGCAAGAAACCCATTGGTTGCAAATGGGTATAGGGGACTAAGTATCATGCAGATGGAAGTATAGCAAAGCACAAGGCAAGATTGGTGATCAAAGGGTATGCACAAAGTAAAGGCATCGACTATGAGGAGACCTTTGCACCGGTATGTAAGTGGATTACTCTATGTCTACTTGTTGCTTTAGCTTCACATTTTGGTTGGCCTTTGCATCAGATGGATGTGAAATCTGCTTTTCTAAATGGTGAGTTAGAAGAAGAGGTGTTCATGGATCAACTTGAAGGCTTTGTAGTGAAGGGACAGCAAAATAAAGTATGTCACTTGAAGAAAATGCTTTATGTTCTTAAACAGGCACCACGTGCGTGGTATAGCAGGATTGATGCCTACTTTTGTTCAAAGGGGATGGTGAGAACACACCCTGATCCAAATCTATATGTCTTATGCTTTGATGGTATGGTTGCTTTGATTGCTCTTTATGTTGATGACTTGATTATTACGAGAAATAATCAAGAGATGATAGACATGATCAAGAAAGATCTCATGGAACAATTCGAGATGACAAATCTCAGCTTGATGCATTATTGCATTGGAGTAGAGGTGTAGCAAAAAGGACACGAAGTGGGTTTAACACAAGTGAAGTAAGTCAAAGAGTTGCTGCACATGTTTAGGTTGCAGGATTGCAAACCAGTAAATACTCCCATTGAACCAGGTAAAAAGCTTTCTAAGCTTGATGAGTCACAGCCATTTGATGCTACGTTGTATAGGCAGTTAGTAGGGAGCTTGATTTACCTTACCACGACTAGACTAGATATATGCGATGTTGTTGGCATTGTAAGTCAGTTTATGGAAGCACCTTCAAAAACACATTGGAAGGCAACTAAACGCATTTTGCGTTATGTGAAAGGCACTTCAGATTATGGCTTGATTTATAAGAAGCATGATGGGTTACCTGAGTTGTGTGGTTATGTAAATTCGGATTGGGGAGGTGACTATGATGATCGTAAATCCACCACAGGGTATGTATTCTAGTTTTGTAGTAGTTGTTTTTCCTGGTCTAATAAGAGGCAAAGTACGATTGCTCTTTCCACCACAAAAGCAGAGTATAAGGCAATGTGTAGTGCAGCACATGAAGCTATATGGTTGAGACAAATCTTGGAAGAAGTTGGCATGAAGTAGAAAAATCCCACGATATTACATAGCGACAGTCAGAGTGGCATTCAGCTAGCAAAGAATCCAGTGTTCCATGTGAGAACCAGAAACATTGAGATTCAGTGTCACTTTATACGTGAAAGGTTGCTGAGTCGTGAAATTTATGTTGTTCATTGTAGCACAGAAGAACAACTAGCTGATATTTTCACTAAGCCACTTGTTGGAGAAAAGTTTGATAAGTTTAGATCAAAGCTTTCTGTACTTAAAGTTTGTTGACTTTAAAACTATGTATATGACTGTATAAAAAGTAGACTCTACTTTAAGGGAGAGAGTTAGAATTAAAGTAGAATCACTGTGTTACTGTAATGTGGTTCCTATTAGTTGATAAGGATCAGTTGGCCCTGCCATGAGGCAAGTTGACGGGACACGCATCCTGCCAACGACAACCTGGGTCATACATGGGTGCCTGAGTGAACAACTATATGTACAGTGTAATTTTGTTTTGAGAAATACAGCTTGCTGTGGAGAGTGTTTTCTGTCTGTGTTACTATATAGCATGATCTGTGTTCCTGTTCGAAGCAAATTCTAAGTTAACCTACATTAGGAGTGGGTTGCCATGTGGCATTTTGGCCATACATGTGTGCAACCCAATGATGTACAAAATTTACACTATTCTTCATGGTTTTGATCAAGCTAGATTTGCCAATTTTTGGCAATTCTTCACAGTAAGCCCACTCCATGAGCACGTCGAAGCTGCATTCATTAATGAGAAAAAAGAAATGATTTTAAGGCCATTGTGGGAATAAAATAAATTAGAGGCCTAAAAGTCAAGTTAGGTCAATAAATGTTGTTTCTCACTAATCTTGAAATTCAAATATGTAGGGAGATAAAAATTGGCCAAAAGTAAACAAAGGCCAAATGCCCGCTCTCCACTATAAATAGTGGCACAATGTACTTTATTTCTCATGTTCAATCAAAGAAAGGTAGAGAGACTACCGTTTTGGTGATTGAATGCCCTTGCTTCTCCTTTTTCTCCATCTCTCTCATGTTTATTGGATTTTCATGCTTGTTGGATTTTGCATTTGTTGAATTTGCTTTTTGTTACTATCTTTATCAAAGGAAAGATTGAGAAAGGAATAGTGAGTGTTAATCTCATGATGATTTAGGATTAATGTTTGTAAGTGGTTAGAATTTCAATCTAAGCTTGCCTAACATCTTGTAAATAGACACTACTCCCCTTGCAATGAACTACCACATGACTATTATTGATTATGTTCCTTCGAGTGTGAATGAAGCTTTGACGACAAAAGAGTAGTGTGACACAATGAATAATGAGTATGATGATTTGCTTGAGAATGATACTTGGGAATGATCCATAGATGAAAAAGCACATAATCAACACCTAAAAATCTTCCCTAGATTCACAAATTAATTTTAAGGTTGAGTTGTTTGAATTTATGTCAATAGTGATACAACATTGAAAAAACATTACTAGTAGCTTAACATATACCAAAATGAAATTGCTTCTAACATTGGTCAAATTGAAGTGAAGTCTAGTTTATTAATTCAAGAATAAAAATTGTTACATTATTGTACATTTTTTCCTTGTGTTGCAATGGTATTTGATAACACTAGCTCTCACCATGTACAATGCACTTATTTCGGTTTGCCAATATTGGGACATGAGGCTCCTAGTTATGCCTGTTTTGCAATGGCCAAGATTTGAGTTTGCACCTTTATGGACCTAGCAAACACCGTTATTCAATTTGATTGCCAAGGATATAGAGTAGATCATCATATACAACACAACATCAATTACTAAAAAAAAGAATTGAGAAATATGATTAGTGCAAGCTATCCATGAGGTTTTGCTTGATGAGCCCATCCTCAAAAAGCCTTGTAGAATTGTGCATGGTTTTACTTTACTTGAACAATGATTAGTATTTTGCATGTTGTATACACACTTGTCTTATAGCACTTCACTCACAAAAGTGAAGTTTTTGTCACATAATTCAAAGGTTGCAGTAGACACCAACGATCATCGTAAATACTCCATCACAAAGCACACAGTATTGACTAATCGACAAAAATAATTTGACCTACTCATGTTCTCCTCACTTGAAAAATCAAATCATTTTGTTGTTTGCAAGAAATATATGGTCATCATCATCATCATTCAAGCTTCTCTTGCAAGCCCAACATGTTGAGTGGCTCAATGGAAGACTCGAGAGTCATATTGGGATGCTTTTCTTGGTCTTCCACTACACCCTTCTTTCTTAAGCTTGAATGCTGAACCAATCATTTAAGAACTGGGCCTCTATTCTGAGTCTTCTCCTCCAGAGACTCCCAAAATCAAAGAGAAGTGAAAAAGAAATAACACTCTCTGCTCTGCTCTGCTCTCTGTTTTCATCCTGTTTCCTCAGCCTTTTCCTTCGACTCCCTCCTCCTCATGATGTAGTCCTACTTGCAAGCACGTCGCTCGCACATCCTTGGAAAATCGGGACGCAACCGGCCATGGAGTGGGAAAGTGAGAGCTCTGCACATAATACCTCAGCTCGCTCTGGCTCCTAGCTGCATTGCAACAACTGTACTGCCACTGTTGTGACTAGACTCTGCTTATAATTCACCCACAGCAGGCAGGCGATACGATGCAGTGGACAGGCTTGCCGGGACATTCAAAAGGCTTGGGATTTTTTAGTTTGGTGGCAGGATAGTGCGGCGTGACACTGCAGACTAGACTGGGCGGCTGTTGATAATGATGAGTGTGGCCAGAGCTGTCGGCCAATTTTCTGCTACTCTATGAACACACTCATTGGGCTTCCTGCTGCAGCATTGAGGAGTTTGTTGATTCTGCTTGCAGACTTGAAGGCTGAGATTCGAACTCGAGCTAAGACAAGTTACAACACCCTCCTCCATCACAGATCGAAGAAAGTTCGCTAGTTTGAATCCAGTAGCTGCTTTGCACAAGCTTGCTTTTTCCGTTTGCCTTTTCTTCAACTCGGGAGTGCGCCTTGAGCAGAGTGCAAAAAGAGGCAGGCAATTATGCTACTTTTGACTCAGAATTGGGCCGGCCAGTACTTAACCTTGTGATTTCTATTGTCTTTATCTAAACCCAATTTTTGCTTTCTACTAAAAGCATGTTTAGAGCACCTTGCATAGTTTTATTCTTTTCTTTTAAGGCAATGCTTTTGCATAGTATGCATATTGTGAGTATTTGAGGCAACAAGGTAACTCTCCTTAACAATTTTCAATATTTCCCTTACTTTTGCTTTGTAAAATTCCCTCACATTGATCATGTAGAAGCTAACATTTTACACCTTTTGTATTGGGGAATGGATTTTCTAAGGTCCTTTCCACCTGGTTCAACAACCTTTCAATTATTACAGCTCAGCCCAATTCTTTGGAAATGTCTCTAGAAATTTTTCTCCTAACATAAGGGATATCAATGCTTTTCCCATTTCTAGTGCTGATTTTTTTTGGAGCCACAAATTTGGACATTTGATGGGCTGCAATATGCTTCTAAACTTTCTTTATGGCACCTCATGTTGCTCTTTGTACTACTGGTAATCTAGCCCCATTTTCAACAACTTAAAAATGACAATGTGAAAAATGACTCATGGAATCAAGACATAATCCTCCAAATAGATTAGTCATGACCTCTTCATAAACTCTTGAAAGATGCACATCTTTGCATGATTTAATGCACCTCAACAATGAACCTCAAATGGATGCCAAACCCTTTGCATATAATGACATGGGTGAGTACATGTCCATTCCATCATGTCAAAGGTAGTTCTAAAACTTTTTTATACCTTGTAAAATTGTCATGTTTCTTCGAGCTCATATTCCACCCTTCACTATCCCTTTAAGAGAGAGAGAGAGAGAGAGAGAGAGAGAGAGAGAGAGAGAGAGAGAGAGCGCAATGATAGAGAAAATGTGTTCTATGTGTTTTGATTAGCCCACGTATACTTTAGGTTTTGACCAACACTAGTCAACAAATTTTCGTTGACATACATCTATGGTTCACTATATCCCTAATACACATTTTTTTCTAATTGAAAGTTAATATGTATCATGGTTGTATCTTCAAAATGAAAAACATGAAAGACTAGGGCTTTTCTAGAATTAGGGTTTTGGGGAGGAAAAATAATGATATATAGCAAGGGGGGGGGGGAGAGAGAGAGAGAGAGAGAGAGAGAGAGAGAGAGAGAGAGAGAGAGAGAGAGAGAGAGAGAGAGAGCGCTCTATCAATAACTTACATAAATTTTTATGTAGATAAAAAAGTATTGGAATCTCATTATCTCTATTATATCAAACATAAATCTGAGATCAACGAGTACAAATGAAAAATAGCTATAAGTTGCTTTGTGTTCTAACTCATTTCTTCTAGCTCGAAAGGCATAAACAAGCAATGGTTTCTTTTATTCTACTTGGACTTAAAAAATTGTATATTAAGTGTTATGATATATGTTGGAATTGCACTCTCTACTATCTAACAATTCAAGAAATAGCAAAGGAAGCCGAATATTGATGAAGACGATCAGGGGCCATTTTCAAGAAAGAGAAAAAATGGCAAATGCTTCTATTGTCAGAAGCCAGGCCATTGGGCAAGAGATTGTTGCAAGACAGGGCCCTTTTTGGACTCAAAAAGGGCCTCTTCACTAATTATAATTAGTGTTAATGACAACATGTGTACCAATAAGAGAGTGACAATTGAGATGAAATGGTCCATATGACATGGCACATCCAATGGTGTAAAATAGATCTCCAATCCTAACCCACCCATTAGCCCTCCTCTAACCCTACTTGCTCAACCCATAGTAATGATGATAGGACAAGGCTCAAATTTGAAATAAAAATATAACCATTTTTTCAAGCCCTTCAAAATTGAAATGACTCCTAAAACTGGCTACTCAAAGCTAATGGAAGAGCAACATCACAGAGCAGGGAGAAATGTGTTTCGAGGTGTTTTGTCACCATTCCATCGAGCGGAGTGCGGGTGACCTAGTGATGGGCTAAATTTGCTATTTGGGTACCGTAGGCCCAAATTGGGGACGCCTTTTGGCTGGTGAAACCTGTTGCAGGGTGGCACAATGAGGCATTATCACTTCAAAATCATTATTGCTTACTTTTGACAGGGTAACAGGGTGTTTGAAAATTGTAAATGCAGTATGGGGGCGAATGGTAGCAGAATTGTGTGGAGAAAGCTAGTTTTGGCAACAAAAGTGCAATTTGGCGGCGTGACTACTCATCATTGGTGAAATTTTGAGAGGGCAAGCAGTCACAGGTGAGAGGTAAACATGGTATGCCGGTTGTAGGTGAAAAAAAATCTCGTAATCAAGTTCAACTCTTGGAGTTAGAACCGACCAATGTCAGGTGGCATTTTGGTGGAACATTCTCACAGGCATGATCGACAATGGCATTGTCGAATCAGGTGATAGCTGCATTGACACACGCATCTGTAGCTTGGAAATTTCTCGTTTGGAGGGAAAGTGGGGCTAGCTTGGAGGTGCACACATGTTTCAGTCACGGGTGATAGAAGTGCGTGGTGGTGACAGTTGGAAGCCATTGGGCTGGATAACGGACTTGCATTGGACGAGCTACGTGTGGGACATATGGAGGATGAAGAACGGGTCAATAATCAAACTTTGGAGGCTCTTGGAGAGTGGTAAGTGTGATGATTTTGCGGTTTTGCAGTCGGTAAGTCAATTTTGCCATTGTAGTTGTGGAGCAGTGTATCAGGCTTGTCATCGAGGAGATACACTTTAACTGCCAGTTTGGATAAGTCAAGTCAATTTGCCATTGCATCAGGGATGCATATTCCAGTGATGACAAGGTGCAGATCATTTGGTTTGGGCCATGGAAGATCTCACAGGTCCACTTGGAGGGATATTGGCATGTCACGTCATGTGAGGGACTTGATGGTGTTCTTATGAAAATACATTTCCGCCAAGGAGATACCGTTGGCATCCATTGAGGCAGCAAGACAAAGCTCCATCGAGGTAGTGTGTTTGATCGAGAAGCACTTTCCCACATGCATTCTCACCATTCAAATGCATCTCATCGTGCATTTGGTAGATGAGGTGGCCATTGTAGGTACATCATATGCTTGCATTAATTGCCTATTCCTATTGTGGTAATTCACATGTTCTCTCACTAACATTGATCCATTTTTTTGAATTCAGGCACTGTCCATAGCCATTGGATGTTTTTCTTGAAACGATTCATGAAAACATTGAAAGGCTTCTTAAGACAAAGAGCAAGGCCTGAGGGTAGCATGGCGGAAGGATGGCTAGTGCAAGAGTCCATGGTTTACATCATGGAGTTCCTTGCTCATAGCGATCCTTCTATTCCTCGTCTTTGGGATAAGAAGGATGATGAGCATGTTGTTGGGGAGGTTCCTCAAGGAAAAGGAGCAATCATGAGGGGGCCTAGAAGACAACTATATCCACCTGACCTTGCCCTTCTACCCAAGGGCATGACGCTTGATTGCATATTTAAAACTGTGTGCAGGCTCACGACTTTGAACACAACAACAACACTACAACCTTTTCAAAGAACTTGGTGCAAGGAATATAACGCGTATGATTTTTGTCAGTTTTTTATTGTTTGATGCTCATTTTTTTTAGATGACTTGGATTGGGACTTCTGTTGTTTTGTTGCATTGGAAAGCAAATCATTCTTGATCAATTTTTCCCAATTACAGAGCAAAGATTTTAGATTTTGCTCTTTTTTTCTGGAGGTGGCTCTCTTCTCCAAAATAAAGGCTTCTAATAATATGTCCCACCGCTTTAAGTCATTTTTTGTAGGAACATAGACTTGTACTTTAATATAGAATATTTTGAATATACGCAATAATGTGTGCAGCTATGCAGTGTGCTTCAAATGAGGTTGGTCTTCAGAGTTCCAAGTATCAAATTCAAATTTATTTGCATGTTTAGCCATTTTCTACAACTTGTTAAGGTGGTTTAAATGTCAGTCCTAGGTTGTACCATGTTTTTAGAGAACCGTTGCTAGTGCTTTGTTGAATTTTTTCAGCATATGTGGTGGTCATTGTTGATAGCCCATCTAAGTTTTCATTTTCTATACAAAAAAATTGGTTTTGATATAGCGACGATCTAAAAATTTAACAGATGTTTATCACAAAACAAATAGCTGAGATTCATGAGTTGAGCATTCTAACAAAACATGACAATTTCACATTATCATCAGATTGAATTTTCCTGGACAATTCATTGCTCTTCTCTCAGATGATTCACCCGAAGAAGATAACACAAGATTTTTGATTCTATCTCTTTGTTGAGGAGATAGATTCTCAAACCACTCTTGATTATATTCTTCAGGGTCCTCACGAGCTCTTCTCCTAGATGGTCTCCCGCTTGACCTCCACTTGACCTACCACTTGAAGACATTGTATCAAAGAAAAACTTTAAAAGTTAGAAAGTAGTGGAGAATGGGAGTGAAAGAGTATTGAAGACTTTTAGATTAGAAGAGTAAGCAATGAATAGAAAGCAATAGATTAATAGTAAGCAAGAACAAAGAAGATCAATAGAGCAAGCAAAAGCAAGAGCAAGATCACTAGCAATGAAGAGCAACCAAAAGCAAGCAAGCAAGACTATAGAGCTTAGAAGAGCAATAGCAAACAAGGGCACTAAACACTAAATTAGAAAACCTATAAAACTTGAAAGCAAAAGAAGAGGAGCAAGAATGCTCGCGGAAATGCCATTTTACAAGCATTCAAGTTTCGCGTGGATTATCCATGCAGAAGTTATCCACGCGATATCCACGCGTGGATGTTCCACGCGTTTTTTTTCCCTCTCTTCAAATGTCATTCAATATTCTCATAATCTTTTCTAGATTTTATGAGAATATTTTATTGTAGGATTCTACATAAAATATATTTTTTAATATGATGGAATGTAAAAAAATCAATTCAAAGATCATTATGGTAGTATTTAATTGTTAAAACTAGTTTTATATTGTTATAAATTTTATTTTTCTTGAGATTTGACATACAAGACAAAAACATGAGATAAGAAATAGTACACATTATTATTAAACAAGTAATTTGAAAAGTTTTTTAAGATTTTATGACATAATATTATGTCAAATTGGTGATGTCATAAAACATTTAGTTTATTAATAATCTAGGTGTCATAGATTTGATATAGTTTGATGACATAATTACATGGTCAAATAAATTTTTTTTGCTTTTGTCATGTGGCCTCTTAAATGGTTGCATGGGGTCATTTAGATTCATGATCAAAAGCATTTATGCTATATTGAGGACCTTAGTCATATGTGACCAATATGATAAATATTTTTAATTGTTGGTGTGTGACCTATATAACCTTATATGAAATCATAGTAGTTAGTTGAAATAACACTTAGCACTGTAATAAAGATGTTGATCAATGGTGTGATTTCTTGCATACAAAGCAACCATAGATATAAAGGGCGAATGCATATTGCTCGTCATTAGATACCATGGCACACTAGGCCAATCCAAAGAGATTTACCTTGAGATCATCACTCATCTTAGACAAGAGTTTAAACTGAGAGCTTCGAACATTGATTGCTATGTGGCCTTTAAAATAGTTGAGATAGGCCTGCACACACAATCTACTACTGATGTCTAACATTTGTCAGTATGAACCTCATTTTTATTGCTCGTCATGTGTTGCCCCACTCAAGCAATTTTCTTGATAGCAATGTTACTAGAATATTAGATTTACGTTAAGCATAAGTAGAATATACATGGATTAGATGTTGGCATGTCTTTAACAAATTTTATTATATTTGTTCTGAACATACGATCTCATAATGATTACTTATGATGTGGTATAGAGTAGTTGGCTACAGTGTGTATATGTCATCGACGATGTCATCATCATCAAATAGCGATTCATCTCATGATCGCAACAGCATGTATATATTGTTATCGATATTGACATCAATTGCACTTTATTTGTTATATGAATATGAGTGTATAATTTTTCTTGCAAATTTATTTTTACAATGACATTTGATTGGAATTATGAATTCTAGGGAAACTATCGTACCTCCACGTGATTTAGAGAAAGAAAAAAGAATTGAGCTCTATCACAGAAAAAAGGAGCAATCAAGACTAAAGTACAATGAACAACTATTGACTGGTTCATCTTCAAGCTCTTCCATCAGTCGACGTAGACCGCCTATTGATCCATCACATGTATATATATTGATTTATGTCATAATTTTTTTATTTGTAATTGTGATGTAATCCGATTTGCTCTTTGGATATAGTATATTGCTCTTTGGAAAGCCAAGACACCACTCCATCACAAATGAAAGTTGAAAATGCACTAAATGTACAAAGACTATTTTGTCAATTTTTGTCACATGTTAGAATTTTTCAATTTTCACTTGAATGACACTGAAAGAATTTGTGCAATTTGCAATTGGATTATTGGACCAGTTTCAACCAGAATATGATGAGAGGATACCATGTACATGCACACAATGCAAAGGCCTTAGGTTTCGGACAAGGAGGATTGTCAACGATTATATTTGGGCCAATGGAGTGCACACAGAGAATCCAAGAGTACGAGAGATAAACTCTTTAAAGTGTTTTTCGAAAATGCTTTAATCTTTGACCGTTATGACACTTCAAGTATAGTTTGGCCAATAAATACTGAGCAATAGGATGAGTACCACGATACTTTGAAGTTAATCTCTCACTTGCTTCTAAAAGGAAAAATCCAAATAGAATATTTAGATGAAGTTAATCTCTCACTTGCTTCTAGAAGGAAAAATCCAAATAGAATGATTAGATGAAGTTAATCTCTCACTTGCTTCTAAAAGAAAAAATCCAAATAGAATGATTAGATGTAGTTAATCTTGATTTCCATATTCAATCACCCATAATAGACTCATTCATGTCCGAGAGAGAGAGAGAGAGAGAGAGAGAGAGAGAGAGAGAGAGAGAGAGAGAGAGAGAGAGAGAGAGAGAGAGAGAGAGAGATCATGAAAGAGTTAAAGGTAACCAACACTCCCAATTCTAGGAAGGTGTATAGCCCTTGTTTTCTTCCGTATTTTTGAGTAAAAACATATCAAATTTTGGAAGTTCAAGATATGAACACTGACGAATGTGCATGACAACTTTGAAATCATTCTAAGGATAACACATTATTTTATAATAAAAAAATTAGTATGCATTACTAGAGAACATGGATTTATATTGCATAATGTTTGAGAATAATGAATGTGAGTGTTTGAGAATGTATTTTTCTAGCTTACGTTTTCCTTGAAATAATCAAAGAAAAAATTGTCGAACTTGTTAGAGCAACTGTCAAAACAAGATCATAAATTGAGCGGGATACAAGCCAGTTGATTTAGTTGTCATTAGCCTAGGGCTTGACCAATAGTCAATATACAAGGGTGAGTACACACTAGAACTTAGAGCAGATGATGAAAAATCAGATACTCAGAACTCTATTTGTTCAGAGGGCTGTTTTTACTTCATCAAACATACCTATTTTACTTGTCCAGAGTTCTCATTGATCCCAGTCTGTGACAGTCACACCAGTTTAGGTGGCCTCTTATTCCAAGAATAGTTGACACTTATACAAATGCAGGTGAAAGTATTATCGGTTTGCCATCTTGTCAAAAAGAATGGAGACAATACCTTTAGTGGAATATACAAGACATGTTGCTCAATGCAAAATTGAGTGGATAGAGTGAACTCCCTATATATCAAAAAATGTTTGATAAGAGATTATCAAAACATCACACTTAGACGAAGTATATAGAACTACGATGATCTTGAATTTTTAACTTCTATTGAAATTTATTGTATGGATTTTGGTTTCCTCACATAATTTACTTCTCAAATAGCTTGTTATATGCTCAGCCTCCAAAGATGACATGATCAACTTTTCATTTTCCTAGGGAACTACTATAAAAGCTTTGTCCATTTTGCTTGTGCTCCATCCCATTAGACCTTTGGACTCCGAGTGAATTATTGCGTTGGGGTCTTCCAGTGTTTAAGTGACTCTTGTCTCCACAAGATAAACAGTGGCCACCACAATAGAACCTTCTTTAAGTGTTTGCTAAAGAAAAAATGCCCGTTAGGCTACGTGGCAGATTTTGATGGAAGCATTACTTGCTATTTCTATAAACGACATGCAACATGTGTTGACACTTGCTCTTGTATTTTGTACTATGTCATGCCAAACAATGAGACACTCACCAGGTTAACGATACACTCTGGAAAACATTTACCTGGTGTGCAACCCGGGACATCAAAGAGGAGTATTGAAAACACTAGACTGTTGGTTGAAAGGGCGATAAATGCTGACAAAAGTGCTGGACCACAAAAAGTGCAGATGATGATTGCAAGAGATTTGATTTCATCAACCCTAACAAAGCCTGATCGCCTACCAAACGAGGTTGTCAAAGATTTGGAACTTGGAAACTTTTTGGATGAGTTGATTCCTCTTGTCCAAAATAGAAGGTACATCATCCTTAATAAATAAAATCTTTGTTTAAGAATTTCTTTTTTGGACCCCTAAAACAAGTTCCAATCTATGGTGCCTATGTGTCAGATTACGTCGAATGGTTTCCAAGGCGAAGAACACAGTCATGCCTTTAGGAGATGGTTTGGACAGTCTTCTACACCTAAAGAAGAATTCAATGCATGACTTCTTTCATGGTAGCAGATTTCCAGGACAAGGTTTTTTAGAAGACCGTTGCTTTGTTTTCAAAATATCAATGAAGGGACCTGCTTCAGGAGTGGATCTAGTAAATCGAATGTGATGAACAAGCAATGGAGATCTCAAGTATGCTTGGGTTCAGTTTGATCACACCCGAAGAGTAATTGGATGGTCAACAATAGCATGCCACATCTATGACCAAGGTATCTCTTTTATGTTCCAACAGAGTTGAACAAAACTTTTTCCAATTTGAAGAAAAACTTACAAACATGATCTTGATTTTTTTTGGTTCAGTGTACAAGAGCTGTTGAGCATAGCTACGTGCGAGATGAAGGAAGAGGATACTGAGGCACAAATTCTATTTTGGGAGATGCTCAATATAGTCATGAAGCGTTCTGGTCACGACCATGCTGACTTTCATGGATTCATGACAGATGAGGCCCAAGCAAATTGGAGGGCAGTCCGAACAGTGTATAACGGGGGCGCAGATAATGTCATGAGTGGTCGTAAAAGGTCATGCCTATTTCACTGGGAAAAAGGCCTTGTGAGACACACCAATGCATATGTTCCAAAGGATTAACAGGCTCAACACAAGTTATTATGCAAAAATTGGAGGACTTCCACAACAGGGACGAAGATTGGAACACTACAGGTTGATTAGGTAGTGGTGGTGGATAGCAAAAGTGAAGGAGTGTGATGTTCCAGCTTTGGATAGTTGGTTGAGCTGGTGGAATGTCAGAATTGCTCATTGGGACGAAATCATGGTAGCAGTAAGTTGTTTATATAAAGCAAGACCATAAATTGTAATTTATTCTCACTACAAATTCAAATTGATAACCATAAACCATTTTTTATGTTAAATTCTAAAATACTTGTGTTTGCATTTGATAGGTGACGGATAGAAATACCGCTGCAAATGCTCCACGAACCAATTTATCGGAATCCAAACATGGTAACTAGCTTGCTGGAGAGGGGCAGAAAGATAAAATTTCCTTGTACGATGCAGTTGTCTCTGATATGGCAAATGCTCTTTTGCAAAGTGCAAAACAACATGCATATATTATGGAAAAACATTTGGGAGCTGGACCAAGCTTGAAGAATTTAATTGATAGAAGCTCATCAAAGCATCCATTTAAGCCTACAACAATAGCACAAACAGTTCAACAGATTGTCACTGGCACTCCAATGTATCACAACAGGGTCAATTTAGAGGGTGAGAGAGAGACCATGCGACAGAAGAGGAGGCCTTCCTTGGTTGTGGATGTAGAGGATGATAGTAGTCACAAACCTGAATTTGTTCATGTTACCAAAGAACGCAAGGAGCGGGGCCGCCCCAAAAAAATTATATTTCAAGCAGAGGGAAGTGTACCTGGTCAAGGTATAGAGGCACCATTGACTTCAAGGGTTCCCCCACAAGAAGGTGACTTCGTGTTGCAAGATAAGCAAGAGGTGGTGGAACATAAACTACACGACACCTTTTGGGCAATAAGGATGACTAACATTGGTAGTCGTGTGAAGTGTCTCGGTTGGATATCCAAAAGTGAAAAATGTAGTCGTGCAATAACCAATTCATTGAAAGGTACTCCCGCGCCATGTTTTTTCTCAACACGACGCCATCCAAATGGGAAGTCCCAAAAATGATGTGGTTTTGTATTACTGATTGCACCCATTCTTGGAACCCAGACAAGAGCATAAATCCAACACCAGCAAAACAACCAAGCATATGGCCTGTCGTTGAAGGAACAAAGTTGGTGCAATCAGAGGTGGACATGTTGACTGCTGCAGGATTTCAATTGGAAGTGAAGTCTGTTAGTGTGAATAGTGCTGCTGGTGTTCCTGGCCACAAACAAGCGGCTGGTCCTAGTAGAGTAGAAAATTCCAAAACCCACGAATACAAGTGACCAAGGCATAGGACAAAAGTATCAAAAATAGCACAAACATGTATAGAGAAAGCCCTGACCGTGAGTGCTTCTGTGATGACAGAGAAGGTAGTTAAAGAGTCACAACACAAGATTTTTGAAATTGAGACTGAATCTTCTCTGCAAGCAAGACTTCGTTATGATGTCCATATGAATATCAATCCCTCATGCACTTGTCCAAACTTCCAAAAAAGGTTGGCCGAGAGAAAGCCATATACGGCTTGCAAGCATATATATTTCATATTTTTAAGAATTTTGGGCTTTGATAAGCTAAGCAACATGTTTATTCATCAAGCCACTTTGAGTGAAGAAGAGGTCTTCCAAGCACTTACTCGTGGGAGAACATACCCATAAATAGGACAATGGTCCATTGTTATGTTGTTGTGGTGTTTTGCATAATCATACATTTCCCATTGCTTATGTGAAAAAGCCCATGACAACTTATGTGAAAAGCATCATATGGCATGGTATGAAATGATGAAAAAAAAAGGGTTGTTATTGGCAACATGGACCAAAATTCAGAAAAATAACTTTGTTATTAGGCATATTAATGTT
This sequence comes from Diphasiastrum complanatum, assembly GCA_029204225.1. Classification (NCBI taxonomy): domain Eukaryota; kingdom Viridiplantae; phylum Streptophyta; class Lycopodiopsida; order Lycopodiales; family Lycopodiaceae; genus Diphasiastrum; species Diphasiastrum complanatum. The sequence continues at coordinate 3,912,583 of CM055106.1, read as the reverse complement.
CACCACCTTTATTTTTATTATTTATCTTGCATAGTCTCTAAAACAATATATTTGATGTCCTTATGATTCCTTGAATTTAAGAGTTTTAGATCATACTCTTTTTTCCTATTACATAGTTGTTTTGTATTGTCTAAAATCATTTCCTTTGCACAAATGTAAAAGGATATGATAGGTTGATCTATTGGGTCCATGAATGTTTCTGCAATCTATTTTTAGTAGGCCTGGAGGTAGCAACATGAGCAACTTCATAGACAAGCGATGATTCCTAAGCCTAGCCATATTTTTTGCTTCACACACCATGAAAAAAAAAGACTACCATTGCAAAAGATGCTTATGTGCTAAGGAATGCAAGATTGGCAAGAGACTAGCAACAAGACGGAGAATGTCATTTTTTGTATCTGAAAGTTTTGTGTCTTGAGCATACTTGACCTTTGAGGCATGCAACGAAAGCATACATGGAAATTTTCGAACCCATGTAAGTGTACATTTTTAATATAATAAACTCATTGCAAAATAATCAATATGAACAAATTCACATCTATGGAAAATTGACAACAGATAGGCCATAAGTAATTATCAAGGCAAGCCTAGACTCTAATATCTAGTAACAATACCCATGGGCAACCTCAATGGTTTTCCCCAACTTATGGCTTATATTGACAGTGAAGAAGTTTTTAAAGAAGGGCAGATGGAAATCTTTTTTCTTGCTTTCTAATTTTTGCTATTAGACTAAATTAGACAAATTGAAATGTAAGCCCTTTTATTCTATATGTGAGCAGGTTCTGAATTTAATTTAAAATAAGTGTGAGCAAATCATCTTTTTATCGTAAATTAAGCACAGTTATATCACCGTAAATCCTAAATCATGAAATATCATGATGTTCTCTTCATCTCTCATATTATATCTCATCTTTCCAAGTAACTAAGCTAATTCATATTAGACTAAGAGTTGTACATGTGACCAGTTGTGTTTAGACATTCACTTATGTGCTTAGACTTCTGTTTATGCTCAAATATTTTGAAGAATCATACTATATGATAATGGCATGATGTGGCTAGTGGCATAATCTATTCCCATTTTTAAGGACAACTTCCAATGCATTATCATCCTTAAAATGGTGGGGGCCTGTTTGTTGTTAGAAAATACATCTATTTCTCATAAACCATTTCTTGAAAACATGGGTATATCAATAGAGTTACGCTACTTTTAGATGTGAAGTAATGTTATATTTCATTGGAGTAGACATACCCTGAACATGTTATATTTCACTGATATAGACATACCTTATACATGCATGTAGAAGGGAAAGATCATTTGATAATATTGCCAAATAGCTTATAGTGGGTGGACTCTACTAGTGGAAAAAGCTCGCTTCGAACACATAAAAGCTCGCCGCAAAAAGCTCGCCAAAAAATCACACCCAAACATCGGACCCGAGGCTCGAGCATTCCACTCCCCTCGCGACTCAATTTAAAAACTATATTTCAAAGAAACGCTAAAAAAAAAACCTTGGTAATCGCCCGTCCTCTTGTACTGTCAGGGCAAATGCCAAATTGATCAGTATAAGGGTCAACAGAATGTATAAAGTTCACATCAACATTCTACACGTAAGAAGCTATTTAGCAATACACAGATAAAAAGAGACTTGACTTTAGCATCAAACGTCCAATCTTGTAGTAACTAACTTTAAAATTGTTGTGAAGGATTTCAGATCATTATGATTTAATCCACTTGAAAGTTCTTTGGTTAGAAAGAGAAATACACTACCAATCTCACCAATGTAGAAAAATCAGCATCTACACACAAAATGAGATGCAAACGCCAATAGAACTTGATCAAACTTGAATGAAATGACTACATACTATTTCTATCCTTACAAAACCAGCAAGATACTATCATTCACATGTGTGGAACTGAAAATAGCATTTATGAATCATTCTACACATAAAATTGCATGCAATCACCAATATAGTGCACCAATGGATAGTAGAACCCAAGAGAACCATGTATAAGCATGAAATGAGATAGATAAGAGAGAAGATCACTCTCTCCATGAGTTACATCCATTTATAATAGGTCCAAACCCTATTTGGCCACTTGGCTTTCCCTCCAAAATGTTGTACCCAATTATTCAAATTTGAATCTCCTAAAACTCGCCTCCAAACTTTCCCACACTTTAAAAGAGTGTTTATTCAAATGAAATTTAGACTAATGTACTTGAAAAGTCAATCTCTAAGTCTAAAACAAGTTTTGGCCTCAATATGCCAAATATGAAAATATTGACAAAATGATCAAACTAGTTGAATCTTTCACACTCCCTCTTCAACTAGTTTTAGCATAGACTTTGATAGCACTCCAAGTAAAGTCCTATGCTTCATGAACAAGTCCTTTCCCAATGCTTTGGTGAAGATATCAGCTACACATTCCCTTGAAGACACATGTTGAAGCTCCACCTCCTTTGCAATGACCTGCTCCCTCACAAAGTTTTGCAATACCACTTCAATGAGCAATGAAGAATCACATAGAATGTAAATGAGATAATTCCACCATGCTTCCAACTCTGAACTCTTTGGAAAAATACAACAAACAAACAATAAATATGAGTGATCAACATTTTCTTGCATGTCTCCTCCTTCTTTGTCCTTTGTTGCCATGTATCCACCATGATACTCCATGAATGAGCCTCCATCTCCATCTTGTCATAAGATGCCATTAAGCCTTGATGACTTGACCATGAATGAGTGACATAATTAATCTCCAATAGCTTCATTTCCATCAGCAAAACTAGCCAAGAATGCTAGTACAAATCCAACATCAAAACAATGCTCATCACTGTAGCTAGTTTTACCATATCTTGACAATTTGCACACATCCACATGAAAATGCTCAAACATGAGATAGTACAAGTAAAGTAGACTTGAACAACATTTCCTTGTTTCTCCTTTGACCTTACTTGAGTCTTCAATAAGCTTCAAAAACATATCCATAACATCTTTGCCAATTACCTCTCCTTTGATGCTCTTGACTAGCTCCAAATTGCCAACTTCCCTTTTGACTAGTTGAAGCGCTTTGAGATCAACATCTTTCCGGATCCATTATTTGATTTCACATCAAGATAACATCCATCCATTTGCATAGCACCATCTACACAAGAAGATCCTCCAAAAGATGTTCCATTCTTCATAAGAGCTTGATACTCAAGATCCATGCTTGGATGCACTCCTCTTCTTTCCTTGCTTGATCTACACTTGTAGGCTCATCCAAAGAGGTTAGGAAAGCAACATAATTTCTAGAAACTACTTGCTAACCTATCATCATCACCATCCAAAGTAGGATCCTTTTCATCAACATCAAGAGTTCTAGATCCATCCACACTACCATCAATCATGCTTGAACACACTTTTGGAATGTTCCCCTCATAAAAAAAAAAAATTCTCTAACAACAATCACTTTGTTAGTAGAAGGATTGTAAACCTTGTAGGCTTTACTCACCTCACTATATCCAACAAAAATACCTCTTCTTGAGGATATATCCTCCTTGGTCCTATCATCAAGAGTAGTGTTGACATAGCATGTGCATCCAAAGGTTCTTAAAAAGTTGACACTCGGCCTCCTTTTGAATAGCATCTCAAAAGATGTCCTTCCATCCAAAATAGCACTCGGCCACCTATTGCACAAGAAATTGGCACACAACAAAGCCTGATCCCAAAATGGTTTGTTAAGATTAGCACTTAACCTCATAGCTTTAGCACTTTCACATAAAGTCCTATTCTTCCTTTTAGCCACTTCATTTGTTGTGGGATCCTTGATGTTGTATACTCCCTCTTGATCCCATGCTCTTCACAAAAGGCCTTGAGCTTGGTAGATATGTACTCACCACACCTTAAGCACTTGATCCTTCTATGGAAAATTGGTTCTCCCTTGCATTCTTGAACTTGATAAAGACATCATACACTTCATCCTTTCTCTTTAGTAGATAGATCTAACAAAATCTACTAAAGTCATCAATGAATGTTACATACATCTTAGCTCCACTATAATTGTAGTAATTCCATGAATATCTAAATGTACAACTTGAAAAGGCTTTGTAGATCTAGATGTAGATCTAGTATGTATAAGGTAGTCTATGTGACTTTGACAAATCACAAGACTCACAAACATGATTGATGCCACTTAAGGAACTTGGAAGACCTATCACAATCTTCTTTCTAGCCATTACCTCCAATGACTTGAAAATGAGGTGTCCCATCCTTTTATGCCAAACCTCTTGAATATGTATTTGCTCCCTTGCAATACATCCAAGCTTGAAAGCTTGAGAGAGTTGCTACAATACTCTATGAATACTTTGAAAACCATTAGACATAATAGAAGTATGATCAACTTTTTATACCAAGCAAAATGCGGCTCGTCCAATAGGACAACTAATTAGCTCATAGATCTTAATGGCCAACATAATCTGAAGCCTTTGAATGCTTCAAAAAGTTCAAGGTGATGGTTGAGATCCAAACATCTTATAAGGTGAAAGCACTCCGAACTGATGGTGGTGGCGAATACCTCTCTAATGATATGTCTAACTACCTAGCTGAACATGGCATTCGAAGATAGTTTACAACTTCCTATTCACCTTAGCAAAATGGAATTGCAGAAAGGAAGAACCGAATGCTTCTTAACTTAGCCAGATCAATGCTACACCAATCACACCTACCTACGAAGTTCTGGGTAGAAGCTACTACCACAGTCTGTTATGTACATAACAGATCTAGCAGTAAAGCCATCAACAACAAAACTCCTTATGAAGTATGACATGAACACAAGCCTAGCGTTATCCATTTAAAAATCTTTGGTTGTATATGTTTTGTTCATGTTCCTAAACAACTTAGTAAGAAACTGGACCATAGGAGAAATAATTGTATTTTCATTGGATATCCTGATGAGTATAGAGCTTATAAAGTTTATGATCCATCCACCAATGCATCCATCAATGCAGCATTTGTTTCTAGGGATGTAATCTTCAAAGAAGATACATTCTATTATTTCAAACAACCATCGATACATGATGATGTATTATTTCATCCTATTTTACACAGCATAGAATCTTCCAATGATGATGTTTCTTCTACAGAACCTGCAGCTACAGCTACAGAAGATGATGAGCATCCAACAATACATGTCATCAAACCAGACCAAGCTAGTAGATTTGGACAGATTAAAAAAGAAGTACTATCGCAATCTGGTCAGCCAATTGTTCGTATATCCTCAAGGATTCGAACAGTTCTTGAGAGATATACATCTCAATATTTTTGGACTTCATCAAAAGAACTAGAGAACCTAGTTGAAGCAATCAACTCTAAGGATGATGTGAAGTGGCAAGAAGCTATGAAAGGTGAGTACAACTCACTTTTGACGGACACTGGTTGACTTCCCCACTCACAAGAGAGTTATCGACAACAAGTGGATATTCAAGAAGAAGATAAACTCTGATGGCTCCATCGCAAAATGGAAAGCATAACTGATGGCTAAATGATTAACTCAAGTCCAAGGATTGTAATGTTTATTCCAAGCATATAGGTGTCAATTCAGTCCATATAGCTCTTTATGTAGATGATGCGTTTATTTTGTCTAACGAGACAGTTTTACTGCACACTACTAAGAATGGTCTTTCAAAGAAATTTGACATGACTGATCTAGGTGCTGTTTATTCTTTATTAGGAATTCACATTACTAGAAATAGATTGCAAAAGAAGATCTATCTTAGCCAGCAAAAATACCTAGAGTATGTTCTAGAAAACTTTCACATGTCTGATTGCAAACCGATTGATACACCAATGAATCCAAGTATGGTATTGGCTAAACCTTCCTATGCGAACATCAAAGTGAAGTACCCGACTTAGCAGATTACCCTTATCATTCACTTATAGAATATATGATGTATGCCATGTTGTGTACTAGACCAGATTTCGCATACACCATTAGCACATCAAGTCAATTCATGTCTAATCCTAGGATCTTGCATTGGAAAGCATTAAAGAGAGTGATGAAGTATATTCAAGGAAGTTTAATTCACATTTTATGTTATGATGGAAATGTTATCGACCCACTAATCTTGTGAGTCTACTCCGACTCAAATTGGGGAGGAAATGCCTCTAATAGAAAATCTACCTCTAGGTTCTGTTTTTTTGGTGGCAAGGGGACCAATTTCATGGAACTCAAAAAAGCATAAATCAGTGGCACTTTCTTCAACCGAAGTAGAGTATATCGCAACATGTCAAGCTTCAAAAGAAGCAATATGGATCTGGTTATTACTCCATGACTTATATCACACTCAGTTCAATGCTACTACCATTCTATGTGACAATTTGAGCTGTATTTCACTGTTGCTGAATCCTAGATTTCATGGCAAGTCCAAGCACATTGAAATACAATATCATTTTATTCGGGAGAAGGTTTTCTCATGGCAAGTGATTCTTTAATACTGTTCCACAACATAAATGGTTGTAGACATATTCACCAAAGCTCTTCCCAGGATCAAGCATAAGATGATTTTCAGCATGCTAAACCTGACGAAGACACCAAGGCACCAACCATGACCTTAAGGGGGACTGTTGAAAATTAAGCTCACAATCTTCTCCTTGGTTATGTTATTTTCTATTTCAAGATTTTTCCTACACATTTATTAATCACAGATCTAGGGTCGGATGCAACCTCCTTTGGTTCTATGTCTGCTCATCTGGTACTTGCAAGAATTACAAAACTTAGACAATTGAACTATTCGAAGGACAACTACATCGGACTTTCGATTGATCTTCATCCATGGATAAAGACTAAAGGGTAACTAATCCTATTGTTTTCACATTCAAATGTCAAGTTCAAGCTATCTGAAGATCATTGAGGACCTGGCCATCTTCAACGATTTCAACATTTTTCTAAGATGGGCCCCCAAGTATTGTGGTTTTTAGGGAGTTGTTATTTTTAAGACTATATTCAAAGCTAGAAATCTCATCCAATTAGCTGAAATCAAAGTTGTATAGAAAACAATTACGCTCTTCACCTTGACAAATTGGAAACTAATGGCAAGAATGTTTTTCTCTAACACATGATATTTACAGAATTATAACCATCTTATTAATCTGAACTTGTTGGATTTTGAATTCTACTATCATTTTTGTGCCAAAATAATGGAAAACAAGCCAAATTTGGCCACAAAAGAGCCTAGAAATCCAACATGCAACCTGAATTTCAACTACTTCAAACTGAATAAACTTGCTAGAAATTTCAGATCCTTAACTATTTTTGAGTTACACATGCTAAACCTCCAAAAAGACAATCAAAATTGATTTTTTAGCACAATTTTCCATAAACTACAAGGAATTTGAGAGAGATATGGATCATGCAAATTGAAATTGGGAAGATCCACCAACTTGCAACCTTGCTCCTCTCCTTGGATGAGAATAATAGTTGATCACCACCAAGTTCCAATGAAAAGCACCACCTCTCCAAGCTTGTAAGTCTTGCTCTAATACCATTATAAGAGAAGCTCCTTAGATCTTGCTTACAAGTTACAAACACAATGGATAACACACTATGGAGAAACCACCCAACCAGGTAGAATCATCCAATCAAACTCCAGAAGCCTCGCCCCCAAGCCAAGGAACAAGAAACATGAATATAGAGTGAGAGCCTGGCAATGAATCCAAAACCATGATGAGGAGTAGGGTGAGTTTGGTCTCAATATATAGATCCAAAAGCATCTTGGGCACATAGCCATGCATAGCCCTAGGTTCCCTATATAGAGATTCACCTAGAATAGAGTCCTAAGCATGGACCAACTATTCATAGAATTGCTATTGATAACTCTACACATGCATACCCTGTCTCATACCTTGTCTAAACTCCATTTAGTGTGTTTTGGGCCTCACAAGGATATTAGTTACTTTCGGGTCACATCTAGTATGACGTGGCATAACTAACAACTTGTTTTATTGGAGTACCATCGTGTATCCAAGACTAGGAGTATACTGAATCCTATATACTGATTGTGGACATGACAATTTGCATCATGAACATCCAAACCATCATCTTCAAGATTAAGATTACCTTGCTTGTCTCCTTGATCTCTTTTCTTCTTGTAGCACTCACTTGTAAAGTGTCCTTTGATGCAACAATAGAAGCACTTGAGCTTTGATCTATCCTTCTTTTTGCCACTTGAATAAGCATTCACTTGATCTTGTCCTTTAGAGCACTTACTTTTGGTTATGCCCTTGAATTTGCCCTTTGTGAACATAGCATCATCTTGAAGTGTCGATGTAGATCCACCTCTTGCTTGAAGCCTATATTTTTCATTGATCAAGATTTTTTGAAGATCCATCAAGCTTGGCAAAGTCTTTTAAATAGCAACACTTTGAACAATGTTAGCATGGGCATCCAACAAGCCATTAAGAACAACTTGAACAAGCTCTCATTCCTTACTACTTCTATCAATGCAAGCCAACTCATCATTCAATGCTTTCATCCTCAAAACAAAAGTACTTGGACTTTTGTCATTCTTTTGCAAACAAGAAAAGATTTGCCTTCTTAGAGTCAACACCCTAGAAGTAGACTTGGATTCATAAAGCTTATTCAATGAATCCCAAGCTGCCAAAGATGATGTGCACTTACCAACTTCCTTGAGAAGCTCATTGGTAACATTCATCTTTATCATGAGTAGAGACTTCTTGGCCCTCTTGTCATACCTCATTTGATCTTGTTGTGTTGCTGGTCTCTCTTCCAAACCTACAACAATATCCAAAACATCATTCATCTCAAGAAGTTTCCATCCTCCCTTTCCACAATGAATAGTTGCTTGAGGTAAGCCTATCATTAGCTTCCAACATGAATCCAATTGAGGTTGCCATGTAGCATTGACTTGATCTACTTAAAGCACCATCAGTCGCAGAATAACAATGAGTAAGTCGATAAAGATATCCTTGTCTCTTTCAAGTGCAAGGATTAAGAATCTTGTATGAATCTGATTCAAACTCTTCCTCATGTCCTAAATCAATAATTCTGTTGACAAATACTAGATTTTTCATCAAATTTGAAACATACAATACTTTTCATATAAGCTTCAATTCTCCATGCTAAAAATTCAGTTTGACAATATCTTCACCTTTGATTATGTGTGAGCTTGTCTCCAAGGTGAACAAATTTTGTCACACTATAGGCTAAATAGTCAATGAACCATTCTTGATGGCTTGCTATGTCACTCTGGAATCAAGGAACCAGTCCTAGAGTTATATGAAATCATACTTCCATATATGATTTGTGAATATGGCTCAGAATCTATTGGTGTTTTCAATTGATTCAATGGAGTTTAGACTTTCTGAACCCGAATGTGTATCTCTATATGATAGTTGATTGTTGAGATGTAATATTTCGAGAAGTAGTGGTAAAGATTAAATTAATGTTCACTGATGGTTACCAAGTACCATTTTATTATGGATTGGATCAAATGTCTGTATAACTTAGCCTAATTTTGGTTTGTACACTAGAATCTAAAGCAAACTGTTTGGTTGAAAAAATTTTGTTAATAAGAGTTAGACGGTTGGAAAACTTGTGATGTGAAATTATTCACTTCAAAGATTTCCCAGATATGTTATTTACTCTTGAGAAATAGAGTTTGTTTGTAGTTGAGTTGCAAGATTCTTAGTGAGTTATGTGAGTAATATATCGGATTATGAATATCTGCCAATTTATAGCCTATGTTTATGTATAGGAACATAGTTGGATATGTTGCTTATGTACATCTTAATCTTGTGGACCTGCTATGTGTTTCCTATGTACTGAGTTTATACCTTATAATTAAACTAGTAAGAGTGCATAGACATTTGAACAAGTACTGTGAGGAATAGTTACTTGTAGGTTAGCGGTTCTTTCTGTGGAAAGGATAATTCATTAACAAATTTATGGTTTAGAAGAAGATCTAAATATGGTGCTATACGTGTATGATTGAATACTGCACCTAGACATTTAAGAGTTCTGAATCATTTACAATTAACTTGAGTAATTGGATTACTCCTGTTTAAAAGGTAATTGGTTGAAGCAGTGTAAAGAGAATTCATTGGAAACTGTTTAGTTTGATCTATATTGCTTATAAGACACATGATTTGTGAGTGATCAGGATTCATCTATAGAAGTTGTGTGCATAGAATATAGAAGATTCTTGATATTGACTATTTCTTGAATGTAAAATATCCTAGGTTATTGACTAGATTCCAGTGAGCTCATATTGGATGGTAGAGTCTAACTAATATCAAAGATAACCACTGAATTTAGTTGAAATTCAGCAGAACTTTGTAATCTTTAGATGTTGTTCTAGGTGATTGTATAAAGTTTATGTGTTAAAGATGGATGTTATTATGGTCTTTGATTACTTGGTTGATTGTAGAATTTGGAACTCATAATCTGGTTAGGGATTGGGTTGGAAGAATATTCTTGGAACCTCGTAATTTTCCTTGTGGAAAAGATTTCAAAATGTTTCTTATTTTTCCTAAGTGGTATGTGTTGTACATATATTCTAGTATCTTTTAATGATTATGATTTTGGAATCCTGTAAATTATGATTGACAAATAATAAGATTCTAAATGCTATGATTGAAGAATCATAAGTGGATATAGCATGGACATTAGACATTTAAAAGAAAATGTGATGATTCTTAAGAGATGAGCAATTCTTGATCAATTGAGAGAGTTAAGAATCTAGACTATAAGAGCTAATGTGATGGTTGAAAGTGTGAACATGGCAGATTCTCAACTACTCAACTCTTATACTTTCTTGACTACTATGCTTGAAGAACCAATTTGTTTTTAGGAAGCAAATAAATCTCAATATTGGAGGAAAGCTATGCAAGTAGAGTTTGATGCATTAATGGAAAATCAAGCTTGGAAACTTGTTGATTTACCTTATGGAAAGAAGCCTCTTACTTGTAAATGGATATATAGATTGAAATATAATCAAGATGGTTCCATTCATAAGTACAAAGCTAGACTTGTAGCAAAAGGTTTTTTGCAAGTCAAAGGCATAGATTATGATGAAACCTTTGCACCTGTTGCAAAGCCTGTGACCATTAGATTAATCATATGGCTTGCAACTTCTTTCAAATGGGAGCTCTTCCAACTTGATGTGACAAATGCTTTCTTGAATGGATTCTTGGAAGAGGAAATCTACATGTGCCAACCCGAGGGCTTCATCAAAGATGGAGAAGAAGACAAGGTGTGTCTCTTGAAGAAGAGTCTTTATGGACTCAAGCAAGCACCAAGAGCATGGTACTCTAGGTTGCATTCCTATCTTATTTCCATTGGATTTGTTGTAAGTTCTTATGAACCATCATATTATTACAAATGTAATGATGGAAAGATCATTATCTTAGTTTCATATGTTGATGACATTTTACTCACAGGAAATGATCTAAATGGCATCAAGAATGTAAAAGTTTCCTTGTCTAGTGAATTTAAGATGGTAGATCTAGGATTTCTTAAAGTTATACTTGGAATAGAAGTCACTAGAAGTAATGACTTTACCTTCATATGTCAATCTAAGTATGCTAGATCAATATTAGCAAGATTTGGCATGATTGATTGTAAAGGAGTTGAAACTCCTATGGAACTAAGTGTAAAAGTTTCTAAGAAAAGTGATGAAGCATCCTTTGAGGACATCACTACCTATAGAGTTCTTATTGGTTCCTTGATATACCTAACTATCACTAGACCAGATCTTAGTTTTTGTGGTGGCAAGTTGAGTCAATACATGCAAAGTCCATTAATATGTCATTGGAAAGAAGCAAAAAGGGTGTTAAGGTACATCTCGGCTACAAAAGACTTTGGCATAGTTTATGAAAGGACTAATATTTGTTTAAGAGCATATTTGGACTCAAGTTTTGCAGGCGACAAGATGGATAAAAGATCCATAAGTTCATTTGCTAGATTCATGTGGAGGAGTAATATCTTGGCTTTCCAAAAAGCAAGATACCATCTCTCTTTCATCAACAGAATCCAAATATAAAGCTATGACAACAACAACAAAGGAGGTTCTTTGGTTTAAAAGACTTTTGGAGGAGCTACATGTGATCAAGGATGAAGACATTCCATGCATATATTGTGATAATCAAGCAGCTCAACAACTTGCAAACAATTTAGTCTTTCATGCTTGAACAAAGCACATCAAGATTGCACATCATTTCGTGAGGGAGAAAGTGCAAGAAAAGGAGATCAAGATTATTCATGTTTCATCATCAGATTGCATTGCTGATATACTCACCAAGGCATTGCCTAAAGATCCATTTATAAAATTAAGATTGGCTCTTGGAGTTATAGATAGATCTATGCTAGATTTACCAAGCTAGATTTTTGAGGAGTATGAAAAATGCAAAAATAAGCTTGGTAGAGGCCAAAAATCTTGTATATAGGATAGACACACATGTGTGGAGCCTGTTCCCACGTGTGAAACTAGTGTACTTTTCATGTACAATAATCATATATGTTGTACATATGTTTTAATTTCTAGTGGCTAAAATGGCCAAAAACTAGTTTTCTAGAGATATGACACATGGCACCAATCTAATGATTGCATGAGCCAAATATTATGAATAGGTGTCACATCCCATGTGTAGAGGACAGCTCACACGTGTGGAAATAGCTAAAGTAGGGGGGTTTTGCTTCTAGAAGATTTCCATGAAGATCTCCATATAGTTGGAAAATAGACCAAAAATGCCCAAAATGAAAAGTTTTGATCCAAGTGTCAAATTGCATGATGGTGACAAGGCATCCTCACACGTGTGAGATTTGATGAATGATCAGTACCTCGAGCTCCAAAAGTGTATATATAGAGGCTTATTTGGCCATAATCAATGTGGGACACCAATCTTGGTTTTGGAAGCAATTTTGAGTGATTCTCACCATTTGTCTACATTTGTTTTGATTGTTTTGAGGTGCTATCAATGTGTACTTGATTTTCAAGTTGAAGTCCATACTCAGACATGGTTTCAAACGTGGGAAACCAGAAAGTACACCTACCTTCAATTAATGATTGTGCTTGTTAGGATTTTGTGTCTAGAATTGATCTAGACTGATCTTAATCTCAAGTAAATTGATAGATCAAGTAATCTGACAAGCAATCCTTCTTGAGGATCATATTAGGATCCACTCTTGGTCCTTTCTGTACTTTTTGCACATTACGTCCATGTCCAGTATGAGGGATTCGAAATAATGGGCCCAAACCTACAATTAGACATAGGAGCACTTGCATGGTGTCTGATTGCTATAATGCAAAAATAGGAGGTCAATTGCTATTCCAGGTTACATGGGGATTCGAAGAGGAATATTCTCTCCTCATGGGAGAGAGTATGTACTAGTGAAAACTCACCCATCTACCTATTGGGATCCTTGTAGCCACGAGCCCCTTCTCTCTTGCATTCATTCACCATGGCATGGGGGTGAATTGGTTAGGGTATTGACTAGCCTTTTCTTGTTATCCAATAGCTATAACTCGCCACCCAAAGACAATGTCGATAGAAGTGGAAAAACTTGATTTTTCTTAATATTTGGATGGAGATCCCATCATACATTTATAAATTCCAAGCTCGAATCTGAGCATATTAGGGCACATCCGAACTTATCATACCTAACCCTAACATCTAACCTAATAAGTCATTGGATCCACCCTAACTTGGGGTCAAGATCTCAAGATCCTAAAACAATGTAAAGCATGCTATTTTTAGATTCTAGAATTTCTCTAGCCTATCTAAACACATTTTGGCCTCATTTTAAAGATGCTATCACAATGTAATATGAGTAATGAGATCTTTGGAAAGAATCCTATGTGATTTGGCACGTGTGAAATCTATTTACATGGCCTTCTTGCCAATTACAATGCATGTGACCAAAAATGGTCAAGCTAGAATTGTGAAATTTCAATGCTCCTCCTCACAATCTAGCTAGATGATAACATAGCTCTACTAATTAAGCCAAGGGATGATCTAAGCTTCAAAAAGGCATTCTTTTGAAGAGGCTTTGTCAATATATCAACAATTCATTCTTCACTTAAAACATGCTCCAATGAGACTTCCTTAGCTTGGACCTTTTCTCTTACAAGTGGTGAGCAATCTCTATGTGTTTGCTCCTTGCATGGTAGATTGGATTGGATGCTAGGTGTTGGAATGAGATGTTGTCAATGTAGATGAGTGGAATGCCACCTGATCTGATCACTTTGAGCCTCTCAAGCAACCTCTTGATCCATAGTACTTCCTTGGTTGTGGTTGTTAGAGCATTGTACTCGACCTTGGTTGATGAAAGAGATATTGTTTCTTGCTTCTTTGATAGCCAAGAAGCCACACCTTCTCCAATGAAAGTTGCAAAGGCACTTGTTGAATTTCTATCCTTCTTGTCCCCTACAAAATCTAAATCACTAATAAGCTGCCTATAAAGAGTGATGTCCTTGAAGGATCTTTCATCCTCTTTATTGGTTACTTTTATATCATGCTCCATAGGAGTCTCTACATGCTTGCATCCATTCATGTTAGATCTATTGAGTAATGAAATATCATACTTAGATTGACATATGAAGACATAATCTAAAGATCTAAGTACTTCCATAACCAAAATGAAGTGCAAATGTCCCAGATCTACCATCTTAAACTCTTTTGATAGATCTAGCTTAGTTTTTTCAACACCTTCTAAGTCATCTCCACTAAGTATGATATCATAACATAAAGAAATAAAAGTAAAATGCCTTTTGCACTAAATCTTATGTACAAAGTGGGATCATACTCATTAGGAGTAAATCCAATAGAGATAAGAAAATTATTGATCCTTGTGTTCCAAGTTCTAGAAGCTTGTTTCAAATCATACAAGCTCCTCTTGAGATGGCACACCTTGTCTTCCATACCTTGCTTGATGAAGCCCTCGGGCTGCTCCATGAATATGTCCTCTTCCAAATGATTATTTAAAAATGCATTTGACACATCCATTTGAAACAACAACCAATCAAAGTGAGAAGCAAGAGCAATGATTAGTCTTATGGTGACCATCTTTGCCACGGGTGCAAAGGACTCATCATAATCTATGCCCTTTGATTGAGCATACCCCTTAGAGAAAATTCCGTATTGATTCAACTTGAGCTTAAAACCATTTACATCCAATTACATTCTTATCCATAGGTAGATCAACAAGCATCCAAGTATCATTCTCCATCAATGCATTGTACTCATCACACATCACAAAAGGCCTTGAACTTGGTAGATATGTACTCACCACCATTTTCACTCCTTAAGCACTTGATCCTTGTGAAAAATTGCATTCTTGAACTTGATAAAGATATCATACACTTCATCTTTGCTCTTTAGTAGATAGATCCTTGATTAGCAATAACACAAGCATCTAGTTTGAACAACTTTCCTTGTCTTTTACCTTTTCCAATCAAGACATCCTTCCTTTTGATCATACAAACCTTGTCCATCAAACTCAACCTTGAGGCCTTCACTAAGCAAATTCTTGGTAATAGATGGAATAAACAAGACATCTTCCAAATGAACATTCCTATATGTAGAGAGAGAAATAGGAATTGTGCCAATCCCTTTGATTGCACATTCACCATCATTGGTTGTGTAGATCACCCTCTTGTCATCTCTGTATGCCAACAAAGAAGTGAAGTACTCTTTGTGAAAGGTCATGTGTGAACTTGCTCTACTATCAATCCACCAAGGATCTAGATCTACATCATTAGCAAGCATACATGAAGACATCACAAAAGTATCATCATTTGCATCTTGAACATCCAAACCATCCTCATCAAGAGTAAGATTACCTTGTTTGTCTCCTTGATCTCTCTTCTTCTTGTAGCACTCACTTGCAAAGTGTCCTTTGATGCCACAATAGAAGCACTTGAGCTTTGATCTATCCTTCTTTTTGCCACTTGAAGAAGCATCCACTTGATCTTGCCCTTTAGACCATTTACTTTTGGTTTTGCCCTTTGTGAACATAGCATCCTCTTGAAGTGATCCACCTCTTGCTTGAAGCCTATATTCTTCATTGATCAAGATCTCTTGAAAAGTCATCAAACTTGGCAGAGTCTTTAGATGAAGTACACTTACCAACTTTCTTGAGAAGCTCATTGGTAACATTCATCTTGATAATGTGTAAAGCAGTTTTGGCCCGCTTAACATACCTCACTTGATCTTGTTGTGTTGTTGGTCTCTCCTCCAAACCAACAACAATATCCATAACATCATTCATCTCAAGAAGTGATTCCATCCTCATTGTAGAAAGTGATTCCATCCTCACTTTCCACAATGGATAGTTACTTGAGGTAAGCTTATCATTGGCTTCCAACATGATTCTGATTGAGGTTGCCATGTAGCAATCTTTTCTTTCAACCTGTTTCAATGCACAAAGCACTCTTTTGAACAACAACAAATCTTTTCAAAAGAAATCACAAAGATTTGAACTATCTCAACAATTCTCTTCTAGCACTTATACCAAGCAGATCAACACATAGAATCATATAATCTTGATCAACCTACGATCTATCCTCAATCTAATGACTTTTGCCACTTCCTAAGATTGAAACACACTCAAATGAAGTCTAGCAACCTCACTATCTAGAGATCCAATCAAAATTAGGGTTTTGACAAAATCACAAAAAATCGACTATTCCAAATCTACATAGAAATGCTGAAAATTTGATATGCAATCTATTAGCCACCACTTAGGCTGATCCAATGATCCAAGAATCGGCCAAATCTAGTATGTGAAATCAATAATTGGAATTGATCAAGTTTATAGACCTATATTGGATTTTCATCTACAAAAGATCCAATCTCCAAAAGCGAAAAACTCGATTTTGATATAGAATCCTCTCTAGCATGCTCTAGCCTTTATATCTTCACCAAATCATTGATAGATGTGATTTTCTCCTTCATAACCTGAAACACGAGCTCTGATATCATGTGAAGGATTTTAGATAATTTATGATCCAATCCACAAAAAGATCTTGGATTACAAAAGAAGATACTCTACCAATGTCACCATGTAGAAAAATCAGCATCTACACACAAGATGAGATGCAAATTCTAATAGAACTTGATCAAACATGAATCAAATGATAAAGTCATGTTGTTGTCCATACAAAACCAACAAGCTATTGTATTTCACACGTGTGGATCCAAAAATAACAAATATAGATCATTCTACACATAGAATAATTGCATGCAATCACAAGTATAGTGCACCAATGGATAGTAGAACCCAAGCGAACCATGTATAAGCATGAAATGAGATAGCGAAGAGAGAAGATGTGTCTTTCTATGAGTTTTCTCCTTTTATAACAGGTCCTAACCCTATTTGGCCACTTGGTTTTCCCTCCAAAATGCTAACACCACTATTCTTTGGTCTAGATTCAAAGTACCCAACATTCAAATTTGAATCTACTCAAACTTGCATTCTAACTTTTCCACACTTTCAAAAAGTATTTATTCAAATGTATTTTAGACTAATGAACTTTGAAAAAGTCAATCTCTAAGTCTAGAACGAAATTGGCCTCAATTTGCCCAATATGGAAATATAACACATATGATCAAACTAGTTGAATCTTTCACAGGAAGTATAGCTACTGACCCTCACTAAGTTTGAGTAAAAAACTTCACACTAAGACTTGATTTGAACTTTCCCTCACAAGACTAGTTTTCTAGCAACAAACTTGCTAAAAATGGATTGTGCTTTGATCATTGATTATCCTCTTGTACGTGGCTCTAATACCACGTTAAAATATAGTAATAAAGACCATAAATGAGCCTACAAAAGACTCCAAGAGAGATTGACTGATTGATACACCTATCTATTGCAAAACTAGTCACCTAATTCATGATCTAGATTAGCAATTTAAAATCCCACAATCAATAGCAATCAAATACAATGATCAAGCATGGAAATCTGAGCCCACACATGTGCGGTACAGCCTCCAGTATAGCCTATTATTAGAAACTGATAGTAATCAAGTTTAGTTTCCAAAGAATTCACAAAAACACAAGACAAATGTAGAAGGCACTCGAGATTGTCAATTTGCTCTCAAAATTCTATCTCCTCACTATGGAGTGATAGATTGTATGTAAAATAGGGCTCTTCTCCTTTGAAGTTAGGTGAAAATCCAGTATGTAATAAGGAGACTAATTGACACAAAATTGTCGTTGTTCTTCAAACATTACAATTAGCAAAACAATCTACAAATATTGCAAAAGGCAATTTTTGTGTAATATATTGATTTTGGAACCCATGCTATATTTCATGCAGTTTGAATGTCCATAAAAATTTGCGATCAAAAAGCTCTTTGCTATGGTAGAATTTGGAAGAATCGATTTTTCACTTGAGGTAAAGGGTAGTGATATCGCCTTCGATCTACCACCTAAACCATTTAAGAATGGTATGTAAGATAAATCATAGAAGAAAATACAAGAATCCAAAAGTGATTTCAAAGAGCTATTTTTATATTGGAGAAGACCAATATCAGAATGAATAACATTTGATGCTAGCAAGGGATTGTATTGGTTGCCATTCAATTTTGTTTGATGGGTACAAATTTGCAAAAAAAATATAATCATATATCAAGACTCTTATTCGCATGCACATCTGAATAATCAAATGTAGAGCTCAAGGTCAAAACTTTTCCATAACTTACAATTGCATCCACTTTGATTTCCTTATGCATGAACACATGTTAAATCAGGACCTCTGAAATGGATCGACCACGAGATGAAACCTTGAAGTCTAAAATTCTACCTTTCCAAAAGCTCCTAAAATCCATATTTTGATTTTCTTTTTTTTATGAAAAGCACGTCTTGATGAGAGATGCACTAATTTAGACCCACTAAAATTTTATATATACACATGGTATCCAAGAGGAATTAGAGTCTTTTGATGCAATATTACTCCATGGTCTACTGTTACTAGAAGTCATCACAAAGCTATGACATGATGAATAGCAAAGTTTCAAACAAAAAGAGGGATCATGAACAAGTATGAGAATACAGAATCAATTTTTAATAAATTTCTGGGTCTTCCCTAGGCCACATATGTTAGTCTACCTATGATTACCTCAAAATAGACTTATGTTAACCACAAGTGTCAAGTCTCGGGCACTTGAAAAACTTGGAAGCAGCAAGTACAGTCCAATCACAAGTCGACGGCGGGAGTTTTGAATTGTACAAAAATATGGCTAGAAAGTTGTAAAAAAATTTCGACCGTCATACCACATTATGATTTATCACAAGTGTAAATACATAACTAGGCATGTGTTCGTCGAATAGTTGAATAGTCAAAAACAACATCTTGACAAAAGGCCTTTTTGCTGCTTGAACTACCTCTAATTCCACCAATGGTATTTCGATTCAGGAAATTCTCAACACATGTCTCCATGCAAGGGCCTATTTGACGACCTCATTGTTCCCGATTCGAAGTACGTATTATTCGGAGACTCGAGTTTGCACAAGATCGAAGGCCAAGGGTCTAGTAGCCTTCAATTTTCAAATGGTATTTTAAGATTAATCTCTGGTGTACTTTAAGTACCCAAATTAACAAAAAATATATTGTCTATAGAGCCTTGTTTAATACTAAACAATGTACAATCTTAGACGAACATTCAAATGAAATATTCTACAAACAAAAAAGGAAATTTCTACATCTTGAGTCATGAACATGCACTTACAACAAATGTGAGCAATTATAATGCCCAATTGTGGCATCAATGACTGGACACTTGAATATGAGAGCTATCTTGTACATGCATGCAATCATATGGTCAAAAATATGAGTTTAAATGTTGCCTCCATTGACATTCCAAATGTGTGTGAGATGTGCTTACTAGGAAAACAACCTAGATCAAGATTTCTGAAAGGCCCAAGCCACAAGAGCTAAGCCATTTTAGAATTAATACATAGTAATCTGTTTGGCCCTATGAGCATACCCTCTTTGAAATCTGCACTTATTTCCTCACTTTTATCGATGATCATTCTAGATTTACTAGAACAATATTCATCAAGAACAAGTTTGAAGCATTCAAATGCTCAAAGAATTCAAACAATTTGCTGAGACACAAATTGGTTGGAAGATCAAGAACCTACCCATCGATTGTGGAGGAGAACACATGTCAAATAGAATGTGAAATTATCTATCTTCGTGCAGCATGCATCATCAGTTCACTACTAGCTATACCCCATAGTAGAATGGAGTAGCCGAAAGGAAGAACCGAACATTACTAGATGCAGCACGAACAATGTTATCAAATGCTCAGTTACCCAAGAAATTTTGAGTTGAAACAAATTCTATTGTGCCTACTATCTACAACATTATTCAAGCATCAAAGTTGTCAACTTGAAAACTCCCTTCGAAGCCTACTATGGTTACAAGCCGAGTTTGAAGCACCTTCGAGTGTTCGGATGTCTATGCTAGTACATGCAAATTCTTTTAACATGAGAAAGAAGCTCGTCTTGTCAGTTACAAGAATTTTTCATCGGATATTCGACTTTATACAACGCTTACAAAATGTATGATGTCGAACCTTAGTCAATGAAGATGTAGTCTTCTTGAAAGACAAACATCTTTCGAAGATATCTCAGTTGCACAACAAGGAGAGACATGTTGAAATTCCGATAGGATCTAGTGCAGTATGCAGATCACGTCACACAATCACCATAGCCACTCCTCACAAGCTCTCAAAGATGGCACATTAAAAGTTGATAGATTACAAAGAAACATTGTACATATAGAGTATTCACAAAATGCATGAAAAGGCAGGTCTCCTAAAATTGGCCTACAACTAAGGTCGGGCCCAATATGGCCAAATTTGACCGACAAACTTGGGACATGCCCCCAAGTATAGCAAGTACTGTAAATAACTCTATACAAGCTAATTTTTTCTATGTGTGGCTACTCGGCTAACCCAAGGAACCGACTACGGGATCAATGCCCGATCAATATATCCTAACGGGTCACATCCCGATCACAACTATATACAATAAACCAAATAAGTTGTATAGTAATTATATCTTCACATTTAGAGCTTATACTAATGAATCAGATCAAAACTGATTTCTAACTAATTGCTTGTGCAATAGGTGGTCAAGTGCTATTTTGGATGGAAGGACACCTTTTGAGATGGTCTTCAAGAGGAGGCCAAGTGTCAACTTTCTTAAAACTTTGGATGCACATGTTATGTCAACATAACTCTTGATGATAGGACCAAGGAGGATCCATCTTCAAGAAAAGGCATATTTGTTGGATATAGTGAGGTGAGTAAAGCCTACAAGGTTTGCATTCCTTCTACTAATAAGGTGATTAATGGTAGAGATGTCATTTTTTTATGAGGAGAACATGCCAAAAGTATCTTCAAGTACTATTGATGCTGATGTGGATGGATATAACATTCTTGATGTTGATGTAAAGGATCCTACTTTAGACAGTGATGATGATGGACCTTCATCAAGTCAAAAGCCAAGGAGAACATCAAGGGAAAGACAAATGTCTTCAAGGCTCACATATGATGAGAAAGGTAAGCAAGTTGTTGGAGGTACATACTTTGCTTTTCTAACCTCTTTTGATGAGCCTACTTGTGTAGATGAAGCAAGGAACAAAGAGGAGTGGATCCAAGCAATGGATCTTGAGTATCAAGCTCTTTATGAAGAATGAGACATGGAGATTGGTGGAATTACCTAAGGACAAGAAAGCTATTGGATGTAAACGGATCTTCAAGGTGAAGACAAACCAAGATGGATCTATCAATAAGCATAAGGGAAGGTTGGTGGCAAAAGGATATTCTCAAGAACATGGTATTGACTATGATGAAACTTTTGCACCCATGGCAAAGATGGTAAGCATTTGGGTCATCATGTCTCTTGCTACTCTTTATGGATGGGATCTATGGAAATTGGATATCACAAATGATGACCCGAATGGTGATCTTGAGGAGGAAGTGTACATGGAGCAACCCAAGACCTACAAAGACAAATCATGTGTGTCTTCTACAAAAGAGTGGTCTTAAGCAAGCACCAAGGAGTTGGTATGCTAAGCTTAACACTTTTTTACTCTCTCAAGACTTTGTTATGAGTGAGTATGATCATTCACTTTATTATAGGTTTGTTGGAAATGATGTTACCATCTTGCTAATCAATGTGGATGATATCATCTTGAGTGGTGGAGACAACCAAGATGTGGAGGATATCATGAGTGAGTTTGAGGTGCATGATCTCAATCTACTTTCATTTGTCAAGAGAAGTATGCTAATTCTAGTCTAGAAAGATTTCATATGGTAGATGCAAAATCTTGTGATACACCTATGGAGTCAAATGTAAAGCTAACTATAAGAGGTCATGAAAGATCCTTCAAGGACATTACTCTCTATAGGAAGCTAGTTGGTTCACTCATCTATTTAACCATCACAAACCAGATTTAAGCTATTGTGTTGGGAGATTTAGCCAATTCATGCAAGATCCTAGTGAAGAGCATTGGAAGCTAGGGAAACGAGTTTTGAGATACATCATTGGAACTCAAGATTTTGGCATATTGTATGAGGGATCATCATCTAACTTGTTTGGATTTTCAGATTTAGACTTTGTTGGAGATAAAATGGATAGGAAATCCATTAGTGCTCATTGTATTTTAATAGGTGATGGAGCTATATCATGGATGTCGAAGAAACAAGCCACTATCTCATTGTCATCTACTGAGGCTGAGTACAAAGCACTTACACATTGCACAAAGGAGATGGTATGGATCAAGATGATGATCAAGGATCTTCACTTGCTGGATTTTTCAGAGAGCCCAATCATCTTCTGTGAAAATCTATCAACCCAAAAGTTGGATACCAATCCTATCTTTCATGCTAGGAGCAAGCATATCGAGGTGCCATATCACTTTGCGAGGGAGCAAGTCTTGGAATATTTAGACACTCTTACATCATCAATCCCAAATACTACTTCTTATCAAACCTTTCTTTGTAATATCTTTAAGTCAAACTTAGTAAGTCTATGATTCCTTCATCAAACACTTCCTACCTTACCCATCAAAGATCATGTATCTCGCAAGATACTATGATCTATCCATCTTGAATTCCTTCGTGTAGCTTCCACAAGTAGGGCTCTAGCTTTTATGAGACGTCAAATCTCATTGTTCAACAATTTGCAAATTTGATGAGTAATTCAAGATGTCAAGGATGGAGCAAAGCATACTGTCCCTCCATCTATACTTTGTCAATGTTTTTCTTTGCATGAGAATGGTGATCTTTCATATTAATGACTATATTACTATGCTCTTGATTTCTAAAAGACTTTTGACTATGACCATTAAGAAATAAAAACATCAAATCCACACATCACACTATCACCTTCAAACAAACAAATTTGTTATGAAACTCTCTTAAGATGAATGTGACACCTATGGATTTGAATGAAAAAATTCAAAAATTGTATGCAAAACTAGATTTGAATGCATTTATCTTCTTTACATTAGATTGAAAATTTTCCAAGATTGACTACCTTTATGATTTGCAAAAATCAGTACCATACAACAAATCTTCACTTATCCATTAGCTACACCTATTGGAAAATAGTCAATCCATCTTCACACTTAAAGATGAACAGTAGTGCTCGCGAAAAACCAACAAATACAAACAGCCCAATTGTTGAAATACATTTTTTACCGCTTCATTTTAGATTTACAAGTTTTATAAATGGCTCAAAAACAACTGGTTTTAGTTATAAATCTTAGGTTTTAAGGTCTTATTTTAACCTTTTATCGATTCCGTAATAGTTTTGTGAGTTTATTATGAGGTTAGTTTGAAACGTTTTTATGAGCACCTAGTTAGAAGCACCAAGTGTTCAAACTAACTCTTCAAACATCATTTTCTTGAAATACCATGTGATGGTTTTGTCTAGTGAAATGAGATGTATAATAGAAATTCAGGGTACATGAAAAACAGGGCCTCTTGATGTCTATTCATTTTTGACAAAGTCCATCATTGGAGAATGTTCTTCTACATAGAGTAGACAAGTAAAACATAGGTGTTTAAGAGGGAGTACAGTTTTAGGCGTAAATACCAAGTAGAAGTAAATACCCAAAATCTCCCTTCATAATCTTTGTATTCATTGTTGCCACCTGCAGTAGTCTTGCCATGCATAAAGGTTGGTTCTCTACGAGAAGACTTAGGCTGCAGTGCCACCGCCACCTCTCCTTCACCCTTCACCCTTCACCCTTCAACCCTACACGCGGCTCTGACCTTCTCGATCTATTACGCTACTTCGATATCTGGGAAATCTCTCTCTCCCTTGATCTCTCTCGCTTTTGGTTGCTTTTGCTCTCGTGCGCGCATACATATCAGTGATATCACTGACGGTGGAGAAACTACCACACTAATGCTCTACAGCTAAAGATACTGCTAGCTAGTCCGCTGCTATTGCTCAAAAAACTACTCCGCCGCCCACTCGGGAGAAGTTTCCTGTCTCCAACGCTACCACTGCACTGCTGCTCTCTGCACCACCGATACCAGGACCAATTCTGCTGCGCTGCTCCTGTATAAAGCCTCCGTTGGCACTCACTGGCCCCAACAGCATTTTGGGCTTCTGCTGCATAGCGTTAGTTGGTCGGTCTTATCTTAGTATATTCAATTTCAGCATGGATACTGCCCAGGTTCACGTTCAGGTTGCGTTTTTACACACTTGTTTTTGTGATGCTCGCTTGCAGCAGGAGTTTTCGTCTATTCTATGTGTTGATAGTTGGTTGTAGCTTGTATATTTCGTACTTTCGTAGCTATTTGGGAGTGTGTACGGGCACCTGGGAGGTCATTGCTTAGTAGTGTGGGATAATGATTAAACATAGACCGGCCACTGGCCAGTGTGTGTGAGTTTAATTAAACTTGCTCTTCCACGATCCGTCACTTACTCTAATTGATTTCTCTTGCATTCGGTTTCTCTTCTATATGTTCGCTTGTCAGAGGAAGTTTCTCTTTCGGAATTGGTGAGAACTATTTTTGAGTCGGAAGATGGTTTGATGCAAAGCCCATGCAAGCAACACAGATCGCTTTCTTTCCTTCATAACTTCACATAATCTTGCCAGCATTGTTCTAACATGGACACAGCAACCTATAAATGGACTGATAATGAATCTTTGATCAGTTATGACATTTCAGTTATAGAAGCTTTTGCTAGTTAAGACGTTCTAATTATGTTTCTGCTGACTGTAGGAGTTGGAAGCTTGGGAGTACAATGCAAACGATGAGGATCACCGGCTTACGCATAAATTTAGTCCCAACCGTCCAGTGCCACAGGACCACATCCACGGTATTCACATGCTTGTACCTATTGTAGAGGATATGAAAGGAGCAAATTGAAGCTAAATTTACTAACTATGCAAGTTTTGACTGTCAGAGCTGGGAGTGCTGACGTGGAAGCTTGATGTAGACGAATGGGAAAAGAACACTTTGCTAGAGACTATCAAGATGGATCGTGGGTACAAATACTCGGTACTGTCCTCGCCTAATTTGATCAGTTGGTTTGGACTCTGGAGGTTCTATCAGCTTCAGTTTATTATTGCAGTCGCAATTTCTAAGTATTAAATCATAGGCCATAAATAAGAGGGAAACACTAATATTCTCAAATTCTCAATGATGTGTGGCACTAGGAGCTCGTGACTGTCTGCCCCAAAGAGATGGAAGATTTCGAAGAGAAAGTGAAAGGATTTTTCCAAGAACACATGCATTCTCAAGAGGAAATACGGTTGATACTTGATGGCAACGGTCAGAAGAGGCCATTAACTAATATTACCTGAAAATTAGAATATGTTGTTCTGTCTGTGTTTTCAGTGATTGCAAGAACAATTTAGCCGTAATGTCTTGATCTTGCGTTTGCAGGCTACTGGGACATTAGAGATTATGACGGTAAATGGATTCGTTTCCGCGTAACTAAGGGTGATCTGATTGTTCTTCCTCCAGGAATGTTTCACAGGTTTACGCTTGATGAGAACAATTATATCAAGGTAACGCAACCCTGTATGAACTTTCTCCCATCATAACGATTTCAAAATCTTGTTGATTACAGTGCTAGTGTTGCACTCTAAAGTCTGCATACTTGGGTACAGGCACTTCTCTTGTACACAGAAGTTCCACACAGGACTCAGCATGGGGCGGAGAGTGAAAGTGCTGCAAGGTAATTTTGATCACACAAAGTCAGCTTGAGCATGGATAGCCTTTGCAAATTTTCTTAACATTCATAAAGCCGTCTACCACAAAAGCAAGCTCTTAGACTATGTACGTTGCTCTCATTGTCTGGATCGTGGTACAGGAAAGAATACGTGGACAAAGTGCTGAATAACCCTGCGGCCGTTCATAGACACCAGACTACAACTCAGTGACAGCCAGTCTCTTTAACACAAACTTTTTCCAGCCAAGATGATGGTTGTTGGATCTCTTATATAGCTGTCCCCAAAATATCTACTCTAGTAGCTGTTTATATCGGCGTATCTCGTTTTTCAAGACGCTTCTAATTCTCAGGATAAATTAGTTATTGATTAGTACAGTAAAAAAATGATACAATCATAGAAAATGAGCGGGATTCTTCCCATTCAATTGGATAAATTATGTGCTTGTACCTGGCAGATAGTTATCTATATGATGAATTGTCACACCAGGGAGTTCTGGAATATTACTATGAAGTTTTCTTGCTGCAGAGTTCGTCATAACATTCTATTTTATTACCTTTTTGAGAATGAACATAAGGGCTGCATGGAAGTTGAGATTTTCATGACGATCCTTGATTTTTAATTGATGGTACAAACATTATCTTTTTAATTCTGTCCATTTTCAACACTAACAAGACTTGATCGTTTGCATCCATCTAAGAGTAAAGATACACTGCTCACTTCTTCAGTCACTAACAAGACTTGATCGTTTGCATCCATCTAGAGTAAAGATACACTGCTCACTTCTTCAATCATGCATCAAAATCATCTGCCGTATATATGACACATTTTGGACCATGAAAAGGAGATATGGAACAAAAGAACACCTTGTGACTAGTCATGTGAGAACTATCAACTTTATCAAATGTGAAATTACCTTGCTTACCACCCTTTTATGAAATTCATCTTCCTCTTAAAACATTCACTTGTAATATGACCAAGCTTTTTCTACTAAAAGCACCTCATCTTTGATTTGTTTCTTCTATAGCTTGCTAATTTGTATTTGAACTTATGATTCTCACTCCCTCTTATCTTCCCTTGCTTACATCTGTATTGAAAATTTCTCTTTACATCACTTGATGTTAGAAGATATTTATCTTGTTGTATTGTTCATGTTGGAAAGTTGATAAGCTCTTTTTGGATTGCAATACTTTAAAAACAATCTTCATAGCCTGTTTTAAATCCATTAAGGAGAATTCGAAGAATTTTTCATTCCTTGGTTGTAGCTCCAATGTCTTCAAGCTCTCCATTGAATGGCTTGACCATCAAAGACATTGATTAACTAATCTTCAAATTGATAGCTCTCGTTAACTTGATTCCTTAAAGTCAACATCCTTCAAATATTATTGTCTTCATACCTCTCTCTTGAAATATGTCCCAATTCTCATTTGCTATATTGGCTCTTTTGAACTCCTTGAAGAGCTCATTAGATGCATTCATGTTAATGATGTGTAGAGCAAATTTTGCGCAACCTTAGCATAATGTCCATCAAATTTTGAAGAATGAATAATGATTCCATCCTAATCTTCCAAATATAATATTTAGAAGATGTCAATAAAACCAAAATTTCATAATGGTCATATCTAAAATGAAAACCTGTTTTAGAAACTTTTCCATTGTTAATTCTTATTTGATGATAACACGATCTAAGGCAATCAGTCCATTAAATCGTCTGGCCTTGGTAAGGAATAACAATTCTTGATGATCATTTTATTTAGTTTCTTATAGTCGACACAAAGATGTAGATCATCGTCTTTCTTGCCAACTAATAACACATTAGCTCCCCAAAGGGGATTTACTGAATCAAATACGGCCCATGCATAAATACTCCTATAGTTGTCTAGCACCCTCATCATTTTCTTTTGGGCTCATCATGTAGTGGAAAAGTGATACATTAGAGTTGGGAGGAGATCTATCTGATGGTCTACATCCCATGATGGGAGTAGACCCTCAAGCAACCACTCAAGGAATACATCAACATATTCCATCCTGAGTCTTGTAAAGATTTTACCTTAAGGGGTATTTTTCAAATTAACATCGGAAATTGATGTATCGCCTATTCCTAAGGATTTGTCTACTTCCGATGTGAATTTCAAATATGAAAGTCTCTAAACTTGACTTTCTCTAATTGGTTTTCCAATCGTCACAAGTTGGTCTCTCAACTTCTTAATCTTGGTGAAGAAGGATCCCACCGTTTCACCTTCTTCCATCCTGATAGTGTTCAATTTTGACTTCAAGAACATGGCTCAAGCTGGATTGCAAGTTTGAAATTGCACTCTAAGAGCTTCCCAAGCTCCCTTGGTTGTCGTGGCATCACTAATATGGGTGATCACATGATACTTCACTAAGAGATTGATCAATGATAAGGCTCTTTGCACCTTCTTGTCATAGGCCCTTATGTCGGCAAGAGTCGTGTTCGACCTTAATTCAATGCCAGCAACGATATCCCACAACTCTTTCTCCATCAGTGTACTCTTCATTTTGAACTTTTAGATGTTGTAATTGGAAGCCCTATCAAGTTTACTTGTGTCACCCAAAATTGCTTCATTGATGTTGGCCATCTTCAAATTGCGTAAAACTCCACCTATAGGCTAAAAGGAGTATGCCAAGGCCAACTATGATGTCAAAAGTAAAAAATAATGACCTGCAATTTTTGGCTTATTAGTCCACCCAACGCTTTGTCGCCAAATTGGAAGCCAAGTCGGTTTCGCTTTCTGAAATGCTCCTTACCATGGATTCCCAACTTCATGCCCTATAGAGTGGTGAAGTCACACATGCTCTGAACACTTTCTACATAGTAATCAGTCTATTTTGACATACCATACTTGCAGGTACATTCAGGGAGCCCTTCATTTGGAGGCTATAGCCCTTTGTTTGGCCAAAATAGGCATAAGGAGGTGAAAATAAGGGCTTTTTGAGTTTTTGAACTATTTCTTCTCAATGAGGTTCAATGGACATCAAAATGACTTCACTAGTCGGGCCCTTTCATGAATTTCTTTTTGAAGATTTCTACTGAAAGGAAGGCCACTTTAGCCTTTCACGTTTTCAAGGGGCCCTTCACTCAAATCTCTACTGTCCATTCTGATCCCATGGCTACTATCACTTCCAATCTAGACCATAGATCCTTTGGATCATGATCTTGTAGTTTTCAACATTCATGTGCATTGAATTGGGTTGTTGCAGCTGCCAAGTACTCATATACACTATGTTAAATTGCTCCTTTGTTGTGTATGATAGTTTGCTTGCGCAACTGCCTCTCTCTATATCTCTCTGTTTTGGGTTCCATAGTTGGCTATGGCTACCACCTTCACACGTTCAAAGCTTCTCCTCTATCCTATAGCCTTCTACAGTTGGCTTTTAAAGCAAGATCTCGAGTGAAAATTGTTGGTCTCTTGCAACTCAATCATCTTCTAGCTTCAAACTGGCTAATGATTGTTAATTTTGGTGAATTTCTTAGATCATAAATGAGAATTTAATATGTGAAAAGTACATTCTATGTGTGAGTTGCATCCACTTTGGATTTTGTAGCAATCTCAATTTTGATCCGTTGAGTCCAAGTAGACATTTGTTGGAAAGAGCATCAAATGCAAATTGAGAAGAACAAGGTTCCAAAGGTTGTTGATGCATCTAATAGATGTTTGGATCTAATCATTGAGGGTCAGTAGATGTGCCCACCTGGCATTTTCTAGATCTTTATATTTCAACTCCCTTGATCTCACGTTTTATGTCCAAATTTGGAAGTTCTCTCAAAGCTAGTCAAGAGGGTGAAAATGTTTGAATAGATTGTTGATAAATCATTTCATTCTCAATCCAAATATCAAGAATAGAATGTTTGAGCTTGTATGAATTCATAGAGGTGATTGGATATAAGTTTTGTAACATTCTTGGAGTGTCAAAGTTGTTTGATATCTGGAAGATCAACTCTTCACATTGACTAGATTTTGGTGTGGTTTTGATTCTAGGATTTTCAATCTAGATCTCTTTGGATCTTTCTAGCATCTTGAATTGTGTTCAAAACAAGTTGTTTGGAGGTGCTTGGAATGTGAAAGTACTGTACTTTAGGACCATAAATGGATCCACAAGAGTGATTGGATGCTTGCTTAACAATCTATCAAAAAACTAGTCATCAAAAAGTTGATTTAGATTGGCAATTTGACAAACAACAAGCATTAACAATCAAAAGCATTGATCAACATTGAAATATGAGCCCACATGTGCATAGAATAGACTGTAGTACGGCCTTCAAGCTGAGAAACAAGTAGAAATTGATTTGGTTGCATTTGGATCACAAAAACTCAATGTACATAGTGAACTAGCTTGAGATTGCCAATGAGCTCCAAAAATATTCTATCTTCTCACTATGGGAGCTTGGAATACATAGCAAATTCGACTTCCTTCTTGAAGTTAGGTGGATTTCCAGCATGTAATAAGGAATTTAACTCACCCTTCTTGCCCTAAAATGAAAGCCTATCGTAGATCCTAGAGTTATGCTTGGTAGGTAGCTAGTTGGTCAAATTTTCACCTTAAACTTAGGTGTAGGTCCTATAAAGTAGGGATGACCACCAAATAGACATGACCAACTCTCTTGACTTGACCTAACCTACATTAGAAGTGGGTTGCCACGTGGCATATTGGTCTTCCATGTGTGGAACCCAATTATACACAATATTTACAAAGTTTTACATGGCTAGATTTGCCAAAATAGGCTATTTTTCACACAACGCCATCTGTCTAACCCCCAAAAGGGCTAGTACCAGGGGATAGAGGATACGGAGAAGCCCCAACTTATATATGGGAGAGTTCAAGGCAAGCAGTTACTTATGGGACATTGAGAATTCTCATGGCCTTCACTAGGCACGCAATCCCACGGCACATTCTTGTGTGTGGCTTGCAACATACATTCCTCAATGCCCCCACTCAAGCAAACACAGGAAAAGGAACCCCCACTGGCTCTGATACCATGTAAAGAATGTGGGCCTCAGGGCCACGCACACACACGTACCCACACGAACCGCATACTGGGACCCCAACCCCAGTCGCCTAGCCACTCGCCATCCGTCTAACCCCAAAAGGGCTGGTACCACGGGATAGAGGATATGGAGAAGCCCCAACTTATATATGGAGAGTTCAAGGCAAGCAGTTACTTATGGGACATTGAGAATTCTCAAGGCCTTCACTAGGCGCTCAAGCCCATGACACTTTCATGTGTGTGGCTTGCAACATACATTCCTCAACATGGAAGGGTCTAGTCCTAAGAGCTAGGAATGATAGGCTAGTTGGGAAGTGCATTGGCATACTTGGATTGGAAATCTTGGACCATCTCCTCTAGAGTCTAGAGCTTCTTAAAAACATGTTTGATACTCTTGCTTACTTGGCCCTTGCCCGCATCCTTGCCTACTACTTTTTCATGCGAGAGGGTTTTTTTGGGATGAGCTTGC
Source organism: Diphasiastrum complanatum (assembly GCA_029204225.1). NCBI lineage: Eukaryota > Viridiplantae > Streptophyta > Lycopodiopsida > Lycopodiales > Lycopodiaceae > Diphasiastrum > Diphasiastrum complanatum. The sequence goes on along the minus strand of CM055106.1, from coordinate 3,880,900 downwards.
ACCAAATGGTTCACCCTTGGGCACATCCAGCACTCAATCATGGCTTGTGTGTTTATTGGTGCAGATGGGGCCCCTTGGGATGTTGTCAATGGCCCTTGGCCTATAGTGGTTGGTTGCGTGTCTTCTGGAATTTGTGGTGCCAAAGCCTCAACCAACTGACACTCAAACTCATCATTTTGCTTCTCCAATGCACTGATGAGATTGATGATTGGATCTACATAACCTTTTCTGCTTGACCTCAAAATCTAAGTTAGTTTGATGTGTGACAAGTCAAAGTTCAAGAGGTCCAATAGAATCTAGAGGTGGAAGTATCAATGGTCCAATAGGATTTGAGATAGGCTTGTGAATGGACCAATAGAATCTAGAGGTGGATGCATCAAGGGTCCAGTAGGATTAAGAGATTGTAAATATGAGGTCGCATCATGTTTGAGTTCCAATAGGTTTAAGAGGCTGTAAATATGAGGTCCAATCATGTTTGAGCTAGAATTAGCTCGTGGATCTACTAGTATCATTGTACTTCTCATTCTATGTTAATTGATTTTGAGATCAAGTGAGATTTTGGATCAAGTGTTTTCTAGTATTCTCTCTCTAGCCGAGAGCTATTGGTAGGATTCTCTCTCTACCCAAGGAGAGCAAATTGTTTTTACTTAGTTTTATTTTGGGACACTTCCCACACATGTGTATGTACTTTGGAAGTGAGTTAATGCACGTAGTAGTGTGTTTTTGCCATTGAGAGCTAGATAGATCTTGAATCTCAATCTAATCTTGATCATTGTGCATCCACACACCTTAGGAGATTTAAATCACATGTAGTGGGCACTCCACACGTGTGAAATTCACATGGTATCAGAGCCTACCTAAGGTTACCATGCATTATCTATTTGAGATCTAGGCACTATTTTGAGATTCATGCAATATCATTGTATTTGAGTCAAATTTCGTTTCTTAGAGTATTTCACACATGCTAAGAGTGTTTGATCCTAGCTTTGCCCATACTCCATCATTTGATGTGAAGTAGATCTAGTTTTGGAGAGATTGGTAGAACTAGTGAGAATCATCTCACAGTTTGTTGCAAGACCTTGCATAGGAGGTCATAGCACATCATTATTGGATCCTATTGTGAGTGTGTAGAATCATTTTTTGTTCATCATTTTAGATCATTTCCCTTTAGATGGCTTCAATGAGTTCATACTTGTTGGAACCAAGTGAGAGATTGACTACTTCCATATCAAAATTAGATCCATCATGGATATAGTTCATTGTATGTGGACTAGTCAAGCTAGAAAGCATAATCTTGATGGTCATCATTTTTTCACATCTTATGATCTTGATCTCGCTGATCCCTATGAGGCTTGGAAGCCTCAGATTTCTCTATTTATGGTGCAGCCATCATGCATGTGGAGCTTTCAAATCATAGACCATCATCAAGCATGGAGGAAGCCCATGATCATAGTGGCATATTGGTGGAGTACTCTTCAAAGGTATTGGCAAGAGATCTCTACCAAAGAGATATTATCATGGATATGGTGAGGGCGCTGCTATGATGGATTCCTTGGCTGATCTTCACTTCTTATGCATACCAAAGGATCCACTCAAAAATATTTACAAACTTCTCAAGTGATCTAGTACCTTTTCAGGCTATTTTTTGAGGACGACTGTGAGAAATTAGCAAAAATCTAGCTTGGTATTTTTATGTTAGAAGTTTGTGAGTGAATCTCACATGTGTGGAGGATGTTCCCACATGTGGAGAATTGTAAAATAAATTAGAAATGTTTGTCATAGGGGTCTCATAAAGTTTTATGGTCAAGCATCTTTGTGTAGAATGTTGATAGGGTCAAAAATTGGCATAGATGGCAAATTGGTCAAATCCACATGTAATGCCTCTATTGAGCCAAAGTAGTGTAGGAGGTGAAACTCGTGCTAATTAGGTTGTTGCAAGTGTCTTTAGTTAGTTTGATGTGTGACAAGTCAAAGTTCAAGAGGTCCAATAGAATTTAGAGGTGAAAGCATCAATGGTTCAATAGGATTTGAGATAGGCTCATGAATGGACCAATAGAATTTAGAGGTGGATGCATCAATGGTCCAATAGGATTAAGAGGTTGTAAATATGAGGTCCAACCATGTTTGAGTTAGAATTAGCTCGTGGATCTACTAGTATCATTGTATTTCTCATTCTATGTTAATTGATTTTGAGATGAAGTGAGACTTTGGATCAAAGTATTTTCTAGCATTCTCTCTCTACCCAAGAGCTATTGGTAGGATTATCTCTCTACCCGAGGAGGGCAGCTTATTTTTACTTACTTTTATTTTGGAACACGTCCCACACATGTGTATGTACTTTGGAAGTGAGTTAATGCATGTATTAGTGTATTTTTGCCATTGAGAGCTAGATAGATCTTGAAACTCAATCGAATCTTGATCATTGTGCATCCACACATCTTAGGAGATCTAAATCACATGTAGTGGGCACTCCACACGTGTGAAATTCACACCCCCCCCCCAGATTAAGGAACATACATGTTAGGTACTAGATTGACTAAAAAAGACATTCTAAGGCCAATCATGACACTAAGGAACTCGGATTGGGCCTCCCACATGTGTGGCAAACTCAAACAGGGAAAAAAATGATTTGAAAACTCAATTTAACTCAAAAAATCACTCAAAAGCAATTTTTGGAAGTTTGGCTGGGAATCTAGGTTTGCCATTTGGACAATAGAGTTATCAAGTAAATGACAAAATTTCAAGTGGGCAAACTCAGAGCTCAATTCTACACGTATGCAACGCCAATTTGGTGATTTTTTGAAGTTGTGATCACCAGAAAAGTTGGCTGGGAGTCTAGATTCACCTACTTCATAAATGAAAGAGCATGTTTGTTGAGTCTAACTTGAAGAGGGCAAACTCATATATGACATCTACAGGTTTGGGGAAAGCTTTAAATGATTTTTGCTCTCTAAGGTCCACATGCCTAGTAATTAGAGTTCTAGATTCACATGACTCAAATTAGGCTCATTATGGCATGATCTAGGATTATTTAAATGGGCAAATTCAGACAATGAAAATTGGAAGAGATATTGAAGTTTTTCTCTTCCATATTGTTGTTTTACTATGTCGGTATTGAGTAGTGAAGGAGTTTGGGAGTTCGAATTCATTGCAACAAGAATTTCTTTTACTAGCACTAAATCTGAGAATCCTTGATGAAGATTTTGCTTCTTTTGTCCAACTCTATTGATTCATTTTGTGACACAGTATTGCCTTTGACTTTCTTGAACCTGCTCACATATAACTTGTATTGAATCAATGAACAACTTGGATTATTCATCTCTTTGTCTAAAATCACTCTTCTCAGCTTGGGGAAAGAAAGGAATACAACTTTTAGACTCTATGTACACTTTACTCTTGGAAACAAGAAATAGCCACAATACTATCCACAGAACAAGGGAAAAAGAGGTAATCATACCAAACAAGTGGAAAAAAATAATAACATAAAACAAGTAAGATGAAAAATATTTATTCAGGAAGTGGTAAGTGGTAGTAATGTCTTAGATAAAACACAGATCCTACTCTCGGGTAGAGAGAGAAAAACCAAGAGCCCTTGAGTAGATAGAGAGAGAGAGAGAGAGAGAGCACAACAAGAGACTTTGACTCAAAACAAAACCATCTCGCAAAATTCTTATGTACAAAGGAGCTATCATCATATATAGTGGTAGCTTGAGTTCCTACACTAATTTTCACGTGGAGAGCCTTGAAATATGATCGGGTCCCTCTTTTTGAACCTCTACAAGTGATTGGACCTATAGACCAATGAGATGAGGTGGTAGACTGAGGTCCACCACTTTCACTTTTGCATCCCTACAAAATAGGACATCGTTGACCTTTGATTGAGCTAGAGGTCATGACCCAAATACCTATTCCTAATCATAATTTTGATTTGTACAAGACATGAGGAGATTGAGACCCAACCTTATGATGACACTTGACATGCTTCTACATGACTAGCTTTTGTCTAGTTTCACATTGCTTTGTAAAACAAGCTATTTTATGGCATGAATTAACTAATGCAAATAGGCCTACTGTTCACATGTGGAAACGTGCTCCACACATGTGTGATTTACATACATACATGAAAATGTAAAATCATCAGGGTAGACTTTGCATAGTTTTCACGTACACAAAATACAAGATAGATGAATAGAGAAGGATCAAATATGATATCCTACTTATTTGCACTTGAATACATCTTATAAGCATATTCAACAAGATCCACAATGTCCTTGATCTATGATCATTCAATATTTGTGAAAACTAGCTCCAACCATCCCTAGATTTGAGTGAAATGTGACTCTCCTTAATCACAAAGATTAAATTCATGATGAATTCACTTTGATTGATCCAAACATACACAATGATCATTCATAAAGATCTCTAAGGCTTTATGAAAAATCTATGTTAGATCAAATCAAGTCATAAGAGTCAAAACTAAGCTCCAATCTTACTAGTTTGCAAAATCCATTCAGTAACCTTCAAATACTCTCAAAAGGAATGTATTTTCAAAATTAGAGATTTTACAATTATTCTTGACATTGATCAATGTGACAAACCATCACTTGACTTAAAAATTGGTGACAAGCCAATGGAAATGTGTGAACCTAATGAAACACATATACATAATCTAAAAATCACACATAATCCTCGTTTGGTTGTTTTGGTAAATCTTGAAGATTGTGATTTATTAGATAATTTTGAAGTTTGAACAATTAGATTGTTATCATTTGTTTTGTTTTAGGAGATATAAAAATTTTACAAGCTAGGAAAGAACTTTCTAGAGAATATCCATACATCCCAATATTTTGTATGATCAGTGCCATAGCTTTTGTTGGATTAACAAATGAGGACACCAAGGTTCTTGACTAAGACCGTAACACTTATCAATATCACAAGATGAAAATGATAGCCATTCATAAAATTCAATTTTTTCATAGCAAGTACATTGGATGCTCGAAGGCAAAAAAAAATTAAGCAATTAGAGCTTAAAGCTCTTTGCACCCAAGAGATAGGCATGCCCTTTGATTCAAAAAATCTTATATAGAGACTAACAAATATAACAAATACTTTCAATCAGCTTTTTGAAGTGGGCAAATAAAAAGCTCTTTCTATGTTCAACATGGTTTTCTAATCTTTATATCCTTTGATAATGAATCTATTAAGACTTTTTAGATTAATAAATTTATAATTTTTTGCTATGCTTAGCATAGTTATCTTATTTAATGTGTTTGATATTTTATGTTTGGTCTCGAAGTGGGCAAATAAAAAGCTCTTTCTATATTCAACATGGTTTTCTAATCTTTAAGACTTTTTAGATTAATAAACTTATAGTTTTTTGCTATGCTTAGCATAGTTATCTTATTTAATGTGCTTGATATTTTATGCTTGGTCTCTTCTTCTTAAGATTTGTGATAAGAGGGAGAGGTTTGGAATTAAAAGTCAACCTTCTCAAAATTTGACAAATTTTCCACAAGGTTGCATGCTTGAGCCGGTATTGACAATTGTTGTAGGATTTGGTCTTAAATCATCAAAATTAGAGTTTCTTTCTTAGGTAAAAGTTTGGACTTATCCAATATGCATTTCTAGAGTACCTAATTATGTGGATGTAGTTTTGAAATCAATTCTTCAGGCCTCTATTGTAGTTTGATAAGACATTGTCAAGATTTCTAGTAACTAGTATTGGCATTCAAGGGTAGATTGAATTTGAATTTGTTTCATGATTTGAAAAGTAAATTTGTACATCCAAGAGTGTTAGTACACACTTGGTTAAGTCCTATTTCAGTCCATTGACTTTTGATCTAATTTAGATCAAGATTTGTCCAATTCTAGCATGCTAGTCATCTAGTTTCAAGTTTGGAAAAGATTCAAGTGTTATAGATATATTTGAATTCACTTATCTTTTTATTTTAGGATTGAAGTGAGTTTCAAGAGGCACAAGAATAAGTTATATTTAGATCTCTATCAAGGATCAAGCAAGATCGAGCTTCTTCAAATTGGCAAGTCAAGGTGGCTACATGTTTCTCGAAGACCTGAGTAAGAGGAACGATAAGAAAGCATGGCTACAAAGCCTTTTGCTATTGTGTCTTTCCATTTCTCTATTTTTAATCTACAACCATGTTTATGTGGCTTCTAAACATTGTATGAGGACTTTTATGCCTTTCATTTTCTGTGGGCCATATTGAGGCAACTTTTATCAATACATTAATCTCTAGACATTATTGTCATCTGTCATCTATAAAAAAAATAGGTGTTGTATATCATTAACAAAAGACGTTAATTGTCCATTATAAATTTGTAGAGGTTAGTTTCCACTTTCCAATCATTAATTAACATAACCATTATGATATAAAAAGGTCTCTAAACACAATACGGGTATAGGACGTAGACATATAACCAGCTTTTTGTTTATTTAGTTCATGGACAAGCTTCCATACGCATTTGAACATACTACTTTTGCTTCAATGCAATGCTCTTTTGCACAAATAATACAATGAATGCACTCTACATCATGATATTTTTCACATAATATCTTGAGCTCTATAATTGCCTTGCCAATCTTTCTTCTTAGTTTTTTGCCCTTTGAATATAGATGAACGAGGATTCTTACATTGATTATAATCCTTTCTACATTTTGGCTTTCATGACTCCTTAAAAATCATTAGACATAAATTTATGAATTTTAGCTAAATTGGGCTAGCATCTCTTCAGTGGGGTTATTATTCATCAAGTGCACTTTATTTACATTTAATTCCAAATGATTAAGGAGTGCACTAGCGAGTCTTTAAATGTTGCTTGAATCTAAAACTTCATAGAATCAAACACTCATATGATGTCCTCCTCAAAGTATGCTATGAGGATGAAGACATTGGTGAGATAATTATACAAGCTCATACATGTCAACTAAATATCTTAGATCATAAGTTTAATTTATATATTGTACTTGAGTATGGGCCATCTTTTCGGTTTGTTGAGCCAAAACTTTAACTTTGCATCATGTTCTAGTTTCAAGCAATTGTAAATTGACATATGAACACTTTATAGAAGAGAAAGAAACTATAAAATTCAATCTAATACATAATTGAATTTTGTATGGCAAAATACATTATATCTTTTGAAAAGCATTCAATTGGGCCCATATCACCATATTTTAGTATGCGACTAAATATCGGATTATGTATGCACCAACTAAGAAAAAGAGAAATCCACAATGCATTCTCTATAATTCGTGTTAGATGAATGATGCTAGCCAAAAAAAATAGACAAGAAAAGTAAATTTCTATTGTCCTTTGTTATAATATAATAGAAGATGTTACATAACTGTAGAAAAATATCCACTAAATTTAATGTTATCACCCATTTCTTTTTTTTTGATATTTCTGTGTTTCTTATTTGACTTGGGAAAAAGTGAGACATTGTGTTGAAAATAAATACATATTCAAAATTAATGTGTAATATCTTGTCGTACATACTTCTTAGAAGCTGTATTGTATATCTTTAATGTGAAGTTGCTTCCTCATTATCAAATTCAAATTTCTCAAACTTTTCATTCTTTTCTTGAAATTGAGCACATCTAGTATCAATCACGAATCAAATTAGCACATTTCATTTTATGGTGTGTACGAAAATTCTATATCCCTTGGATGTTCGATCATGTGATGAGCATTTTCTGTGTATGAAGAATGCCTTGAAAAACATCACCAATTGATAATTGAGTTTTTTAATCGAACGCGATTTTGAATAATTCTTACTAAAGTACAATAGACCCATTTAATCATTTTACATATGTGAACTCCAAACTTGAGCATATCACTATTTTTTGACTTTTTGTTGCAATAGTAAAGTTGTATAAGAGTTCTTTCTATGTTCAAGAAGGTACATATTATATTTCATTTACCGTATTAATAAAAATCTAGGAGCCTTCCAACTCCTTTTGTGCTAGGCCTTTTTGTGGATGAGTATTATAGATATTTTACATAATTTTCTAGTGCAATTGAGTGATCACAATTTGCAAGGTACTTTCTTTTCTTTAATGTTATAATGCTTTAGTGAGATCTAGATCATTAATATACATAGACATATGATATATTTGAAATTTTAATGTACATATTATTGGACCTCCATCAAGCCAAACATTATGCCATGATGGGAAGACACAGAAGTTTATATTTTAGTATTCCATTTAAAGTGGACAATATTTACTTTCAAAGAGATGCCAAGATTCTTGTTTGTGAATTGAAATGCAATTTTTTGAATGGTTGTGACTCTTTCTCATTCCTTTGAACCTTCTCTTAAAGCATTGTAAGGACAATGCTTCGTGGTTTTTGCTTCATCATATTATTATACTATTCTTCAAAACAAAAATCTTAAAACTTTTCACTTGGTAACCTTTCTTGATGTCACCATGATTGTCCCTATTTCATAATTTTGAAGTATTAGATTATGAGTTGCCCTAAGCTTTATGTATCTTTGTTGTTTGGTTTTTTAAAAAGATAAACCTATTTGAGGAATCAAAAAAAATATTACAATAGATTGTAAATAGTTTTGAAGGCCAATCTTATCTACTTAATATCCATGAAGTTACTGTAGATATGTAGCTCAAATTTCATGACAAAAATCAAGTTCTTGAACATCTTCAGAAAAAGTGTTGATTGGGAACCACGAAGATAAAATCTTAGGTCACAAAAAATCAGTAAAAGTGTGAAATGATACAGGAAAGTTGACAAGGGTGCCAAGAACAAGCTTATAGTCTTGCTCATCAAAGCATTCACTTTTTCCTTATGAGTTTGTACACCATACTTTTAAAAAAAGAATTACTAGTTTCTCCATCATAAATGTACTTGGTCCCACCTCTATTGCATGTGTAGTCTCACGAGTAGCATCATTTTGATAACAAAGCTAGATTCTTTGAGTTTCTTAGTATAACCAAAAGTTAAAAACTACTATCTATTTGAGGCATACTAACAGTCCCATGATCACTTAACTTGTGATAATTGACGTGGTGAGATGCATGGAAAGAAATTGTACCTAGCATTACGCATGGTCATGCATCAACATTTATTGGTTTTCAAAGATTCTTTGAGATCTTAAATAAACAAATAAGTCCCAACTGAACTAGCCTTGATCTTTTCATTTGAAAATTACTTAGATGATTTATCGTGGTCACGATTATGTTCCATAAAGTCAGTTCGAAGCTGGATATAGGTACAAGTACATACAATAGCTACAAAGAATACCACAAAAGATCGCATCTTGTGCTCGTGATTTGAAATATTCAATTTGTTCCTCAAGACTGAAATCATCTTGTTAACTTCTTGATGTAATGAAGGCTTTTCAACAAATGCTTTTGACTGCCTAAAGCACCACCTTTTTTCAATTAAAGTTTTTCTTTATGAAAAGTGAGTGAAATGGTATATATAATTATTTAAAAGCTTCAAGGAAACTTCTATGACTCAAAATTTTCACAACTAAAAGAAGAAGTTTCCTATTGAGAAAAGATAGTGATTTATTCCTTATGATCATACACATATGCTATTTCTAACCACAAAAAAAGGAAAAAGAAACTAAATTTTCATACTAGATTTGATGACTTTATTGTTTTAGGTGTATTGTAATATTCAAGTGACTCATTGGATGGCTAGTTTAGTTTGTGACCCATTGAAAATTCTAATTGTATTGATGTTGTATTTTTAGTAGTTGAAATAGAAAGCTACAAGGATGGCAACTTTAATTCAATATCTTATTGTGACACATCTAGAAATTTGTCAACAACTTCTCTTTACGATTCAGTAAATAGATCATATTGAAGGGATGGATGGACACAAAGTCTCACTTTGACGTCTAAATATGCAAAATTTGAGACAAAAGAGTTTATTAAGTTGTCAAAGATAATGTGGAGATTGAGGATTCTAGAGTTGATAATATTGGGGCACTAATTCTCATTTGAAAAAATCACCAATAGCTTGAGATTTGAGCACATTTGTGGCTACTAGTAGTGGCTTTGAACAAGAAATTCATAGAACTTAATGAATGAATATGTCTTCAAGCTTATGGTATGTTATGTGCAAAGATATCAAAGCTTGAACTGGTATGTTGAATGTCACATCACTAGGATTATGGTTTTTATTAAATAGATTAGATCTTTTTACTACTCAACTTATAATATGTTAAAATACGGGACTTTTCACAAGATGTCTTAATTTCTATGTAGTAACCTGTAAGAAATGCATTTATTTCACTTAACAATTTATGAACAAAGGAAAATCAAAATAAAAACTAACAGGATTGAGCTTTTCATGATACATATTTGTGGGTAGATGATTCAAATTAATTTGCAATGTTAAGAAATGAAAATAGTCTATGAAATTTACCATATATGGATTCCAAAATGAGTTGTCAAGATACAAAGAAATGGTGTAATATTGTGATTGTTCATCATGTTTCATAGCTTGTATGTTTGGATTGTTTGTGTGGAGGGGGTAGCTAGAATAGGTCAAACCACTGACACGAATCTAGCAGATGGACTTCCTTCGCTTGTTATGCATGTTTATCTATATTCTCTTGTAACATTTTATCACAATAAAGAATATCATTTTGGTTAGAAACTTCATCTTGCAGTTTGAAGTAGAAGATTCTTTAGTTTTTTTTTCCCTTCTAAAGTACCTTCTATAAATCCTAAAAATCAATCACAAAAGGAAGATATAGCAACACACATGGATATAAATGGTGAAGAAAAAATACACATTCTTACATTGCTATTCAAGTGTGGTCAAGTCTTTATTTAAGATTTTCACAACTGGCTACCATTAGCTTAAATATTTAAGAACTTTTTGCAAAATTCGCAACAAGCTACAGCGTTATTTTGTATGTTGTCAAATCATCTTATCCCAACAAAATTTATACACTTTGACATTGTGGACTAATGTAGATCACTTACTTACAAATCCTTTTCATGAAGTGTGGTAGCATGTATTTTTTCTTTTCATGTAAGTTTTTACTACCAATTGCAGCAAATTAGAAGTTGTTGTTTTTTTTTGGGGGGTAAAAACTTGACGTGACACATAATCGCGAATTACAAGAGTGGTAGATTAGCCACGATCTAGAATACTTCTGCTGATGTCATAATATTTGATCAAATGTTTGTACCCCTTGGTACTTGACTGATCTTCTTGGTTGTTCATAAGGCCCTCAACAGATAAGTGAGCTGCTTCTCTGCTGACACTGCATTTTCTGCTCTAAAATTGTGTAGTGATAGGAATAGATCCTTCATCTTCCTTACAAAAGAAGTGAGGTCTTTGCCATCCAACTGCAGATTTGTCAGCTGATCTTCCACATCATTATTTGCCTTTGTGATTTCGTTTGAAATCTCGTGAGCAATGTATCCCACATCTCCTTTGCCTTGGAGAATATAGCCAGGTCTATCCTCGATGGATGATGATAACAAGGCTACTGCCTTGTCAGTTTTCTCCCTCCATTCGCATAGCTCTTTGCCTGTTGTTGTAGGCATCTCCTCTGTGCCATCTACCCAAGGGAATAATCCTTCACCCTTTAGTATCAACGACGTCTTAACTTTCCATGCTAGAAAGTTAGATCTTGACAAATTCAGAACTATACAGATCTTGGATTGTATGCTGCTGATTGAAGCCATTGCTTTTGAATTTGTGTTCACTTGTTGATGGTTGATTGTTTGAATGCTTAGCCCCTTGGATTTGATAGCTCTTTGCCTATGTCAGATTACGACAAGGTAGGCTCTGATACCACTGATGTGAAAAATGCACTTAGAAAATGCAAATTCCAACTAGAAAACTCTAGTGACACACTTATAAAAGGAAAAACTTGAACGATTCATGAATATTTCACGAAACTCAAATTATTTCTCTTCGAGAATAATTCGTATTGGATCAATCAGGCCCTGTAACACAACGAAACGAAATGAGACAAAATCTAGATGAAAACGAAACAAAGCAAAGCAAAGCAAGACTTAAATGAGCTCTGACATTGATTTATGCTGAAAGCATAGAGATCGCGAAACGACACAAAACAAAACAAAACGAAAGAGTTTGCAACAAGATCAATCTGGCTCTACAATGAGATGAGACAAGACGAGATGAAACAAGACGAAATAAAATGAAACGAAACAAAACTTAGATGAGCTCTGTAATTGATTTACCCTTCTGGCCAAGAGATCATGAAGCAAAACGAAACGAAGCGAAGTGAAGCGAAGCGAAGCGAAGTGAAGCGAAGCGAAGCGAAGCGAAGTGAAAGGATTCGAGAACAAGATCAGTTTGTCAAGAATTTAGATATGATCATTGGTCACTTCTGGCTATATCATTCCTACAATCCTTCAGCGAGTAGCCAGACACTCCTGATCTACGTTAACAAATTAATATAGCATTCAACAAGAACAAACAAAAGTGCGGAATTAAATGAGCAAGTGAATCAGATACATGAATTGTAATAGACAAAATTATATTCAAGATCATACAATCATACAGATTAATAATGTACACAACAGCTACAATATCATCTATCAATTTTCTTGATTCTTCAAGCACTGCATGACAGATCCACGTAGTGTGTTGGCATGAGAGAAATACAATTCTCTCATGAATTGCATCTCGCTTACTAGTGGACTTCTAGATCTACATATCCTATACAGAATTGTCTCGCATGCAGGCGGACTTGTATTATGTATTTTCGTCTTTTGACTTCTTGTCTTGCTTACTAGCATTATAGCATTATGCATCAAACAGAAAGCATATAGTTTGTGAACTTTTTTGTGTCACATCATGTAACTTACAGATTAGAAAGATTAAACATCTACAACTAATTGCGAATTACAAGAGTGGCAGATTAGCCACGATCTAGAATACTTCTGCTGATGTCATAATATCTGATCAAATGTTTGTACCCCTTGATACTTGACTAATCTTCTTGGTTGTTCGTGGAGCACGATTGATATCATGTTTTGTCATGTCGTGTCGTGTCGTGTCTTGTCATCTTTGGCATTAGAAACATTTCATTTCTTCAAAAGCCATCAAAAAACCAGAAGCTGACACAACATCAAGAGCAGTCAAATCAACCGACAAAGAAGAAGTTGTTTTGTAGATACTGCAAGTGATCCAACCATGAGATCCAAGATGGTTGCATACTTCAAGCTAAGAATAGCAGCAAGGGAAAGTCGAATCAAGTGGAAAATGCAGCTACAGAAGCACCACAGCCTATTCAATAATTGGATCATGATGCCTTCATGACTAGCCATCAAGAAGCATCCAATGACAACTCTTGGTTTCTGGATTCCGGAGGCACCCAGCATATGACCAGCCATATTAGCTGTTTCGAGTCCTATAGATCTTACAGTACCAAGAGATATGCTCACCTTGGTGACAATAGCACACAAGATATCAAAGGTGAAGGTATAGTAAGATTGAACTTTGAAAATGATCAGTCTAAGCTACTTTAGAATGTTCTACATGTACCAAATCTGTCGACAAATCCGCTCTTTGTAAGCAAAATTATAGATCTAAAACATAAAGTAAAATTTAAATCTGACAAGTGTAAAGTAGTCAATAGAATAGGCAAGATCCTAGCACTCAAAAAGAGACATGGATACTCGTACAGATTAAGTCATTGCTTTTGTGCCTCTAGTCAAGCACTTAGTACTTCTATTCAATTCAATAAAAGTTTACTTTGGTATTATGGAATTGGTCATTTGAATCATGCTTTTGTATCACAAATGTCTAAGCAATCCATTGTTCTTGATCTTGACTATCCAGATAGGAAAGTCGAACTACCTGTCTATCAAGACTGTTTAGTCGGTAAACTGGCTAGGAAACCATTTAGATCAAGTCATCAGCATATTGTTAGAGGATTATTAGATGTTATACATACAGACATTTGTGTCCCAATGCAGAATCCTTCACTGAAGGATGCAAAGTATTTCATTACTTTTATTGATGAATTTTCCAAAAGGACTATGGTGTATTTTATCAAGAAGAGATCAGAAGCCTTCAATTGCTTCAGAATCTTCAAGGAGTGTGCAAAGAAAAAAACTGGCAAAAAGATCAAAGCCCTGAGGTCCAATAATAGTGAAGATTACATTTCTACTGAGTTCAAGGAGTCCTGCTAGAGCCAAGTCATTGAACAATAGTTATCACTCCTTATTCACCTCAGTCTAATGGCTTAGCAAGAGGAAGAATTGTACCCTTGCCGAGTCAACCAAATGCATGCTAGCACACACATCTTTGTCGAAGAGCTTCTGGGATGAAGCTGCCTCCACTACAGCTTACATCAAGAACAGATGTTCGACAAAGGCCCTCTCAGGCAAAACACCACATGAAGTTTGGACAGGCTCTAGGCCTTCCTTGAAGAACCTTCGAGTATTCAGATGCATCGCCTATGCGCAGATCCTGAAGGAGACAAGGAAGAAATTTGACTTGCAAGGTCTCAAGACCATCCTTATCATATACACTTCATTTTACAACACCCACAAGTTGTATGACCCCGATACCTAGCAGAATTTGTTCAGTAGGGTGTTGAGGGTATTACCATGTAAATAAATAATTTAGTCAAAAATAGTTGCAAGGTTCGTGGCATCCTGCATGCTTAGCCCATGGCCCAATGAGCACTTGAGAATAAACTTGACTTTGAGCCATGTAGCTAAAAATAGTATTAGAAGGCCAAAGTTAAACTACTTAAGTTTCTAAGTTTTGTAAACTAGTCAAAGTCTGATATTATTCGTGTGTCTGATTTACTTGTTTCATTCAATTTCACATATTGGTTTGATTTTGTTGAATGCTATATTAATTAGTTAACGTAGATTAGCAGCGTCTGTCTACTTGCTGAAGGATTGTACGAATGATATAGTTGGCAGTGACTAGCAGTCATATCTAAATTCTTGATGAACTAATTTCGTTCGCGAATCCTTTCGCTTCGCTCTGCTTCGTGTTTCGCTTTGTGATCACTTAACTTCAAGCGTTAATTAATTTCAGAGGCTCACTTAGGTTTCGTTTCATTTCGTTTTGTTTCATCACATTTTGTTTCGTCTCGTCTCATCTCGTCTCGTTACAGAGCTTGATTGACCTTGTCGCGAATTCTTTCGCTTCATTTCATTTCGTTTCGAGATCTCTTTGCTTCGAGCATGAATCAATGTTAGAGCTCATTTAAGTTTTACTTCGCTTCGCTTTGCTTTGTTTCATTTTTTTTCAGATTGCATCTCGTTTCGTTTTGTTGTGTTACAGAGCCTGATTGATCCAACTCGAACAGAAATAATTGGAGTTTTGCGAAACTGTTCGCGAATCGTTTAAGACTTTTTTTAGTCAATTTGTCAACAAAGTTTTAGCTAGAATTTTGCATTTTCTGAGTGTATTTTTTTGCATCAGTGGCCCTTGCCCCTTGCTTCCTATTGGCTATTTGCAAGAAGGTGGGAATGAGATCCACACCCTTCTAAAGAAGCACAAACAAATCTATGGTGTAGAAAGAAACACACTCCACCTACTTTATCTGCTTCACTTTGTTGCCAGTGCACAATTCACATACTCTGTGAATTTGTCAATGCTTCTGATTTATTCTGAATAAAATACACTCTAGAAAATTTACTATAATCATCAATGAAGGTAATGTAATATTTCGAGCTTCCTACTGAGATCACATTGAAAGGCCCACATATGTCAGAATGCACTAACTCCATAATCTTGGTGGTTCTGTAGGAGTATTTGACAAATGGAGTGCATGACATCTTACCCTTCCGGCATGCATCATAGGTGGTCGAATTGTTCGCATTCGAGATGCTGCCCCTATTATTGCTCCATGATGGCTTGGTTGGTAAAGTGCCATCGAATTCATATGGCATAGTCTCATGTGCCACAAAGTGTCTACGAATCATCATGAGTCTGACACACTTGATCTGCAGACAGGTGTGCCTTCAGGTGATTTAGATTACCTTTTCTTCTGCCTTCAATGATCAGGGTACTAGTACTGACATCAATAACATTGCATATTTCGTCAAAAAACATCACATGCATCCCTGCATCAGCTATCCTTGCCACAGAAAGCAAGTCTTGCTACAATGTAGGCAGGAGCAGAACATCTTTGAGTCATCTATCCCTGCCATTCGTGTTGAGCGATAGTGAACCAATACCGTTCACTTGATGTTTGGATCCATCTCCAAGAACAATGAATCTTGATGGATCTGCACTTCGGAAATCAAACATAATTCATCTTGATGTGATGAAGTGTGAGGTAGCTCATGAATCTAGGATCACCTTCTGTGTGCCAACAGGTGTTGACACTACACACACGTCCGCACAAATGTAGGCGGTTGAACAATTTCTGTTCAATCTCTCTTTGCCCATTTTCAAGCTCTTTGGCTCCTCAACATAGAATGAACTCTTACTGTTCTCCTGTCTATTCTGTGCTGATTTGTTCCTTGGGTTCAGGTGGCAGTCCGTGGCTACATGACCCTTCTTGTGGCAGTGGATACACTCAATTCTTGGATTGAGCCAGCATGTATCAACTGTGTGCCCTTCTCGTCTGCATCTCACACAAGTCTTTTTTTCTCCACCTTGTTGTTTCGACCTCCCTTTGTTCTTCCACTTGCCTTTGCTGGTTCCCTCTGCTTGTTGATCACGATCCTGCCTTTGATTCGACTCCCTCTTAGGCTTGAATTGTTTCTTTGTCTTTTCTTTGTTGTTGTAGAGGGCTTGGTCAAAAGCATCATTGTGATCAAGATGCTCTCTCGCCTTGACTTCCTCTTGAATCTCAACAATTGTCTTTTCAAGGGTCATTTTAGGATCCTTTGCGAGCAGGGTTCTGGTTGTATGGAAAGATCTAGGTAAGGCTCTCAATAGGTAAGTGAGTTGCTTCTCTGCTGACACTACATTTTTTGCTCCAGAGTTGTGTAGTGATAGGAATAGATCTTTCATCTTCCTTATGAAAGAAGTGAGGTCTTTCCCGTCCCACTATAGATTTGTCAGCTGATCTTTCAGCATCATTATTTTACTTCGTGATTTCATTTGAAATCTCGTGAGTAGTGTATCCCACATCTCCTTTGCCTTGGAGAGTGTAGCCAGGTCAAGTGTGACACTATCCTCGATGGATGATGATAGCAAGGCTACTGCCTGGTCATTTTTCTCCCTCCATTTGCGTAGCTCTTTGCCTGATGTTGTAGGCATCTCCTCTGTGCCATCCACCCAGGATAATAAACCTTCATCCTTTAGTATCAGCGAGGTCTTCACTTTCCAATGCTAGAAAGTTAGGCCTTGAATAATCCAGAACTATACAGATCTTGGATTGTATGCTGTTGATTGAAGCCATTGCTTCTGAATTCCTGTTCACTTATTGATGGTTGATTGTTTAAATGCTTAGCCCCTTTGATCTGATAGCTTTTCAACTATGTTAGATTATGACAAGGTAGGCTCTAATACCACTAATGCCAAAAAATACACTCAAAAAATGCAAAATTCTAGCTAAAACTCTAGTGACAGACTGATAAAAAAAAATCTCGAATGATTCGTGAACAATTTTGCAAAACTCAAATTATTTCTGTTCGAGTTGGATTGATCAGACTCTGTAACACACAAAACGAAACGAGATGAAATTTGGAAGAAAATGAAATGAAGCGAAGTGAAGTGAAACTTAAATGAGCTCTAACGTTGATTCATGCTGAAAGCAAAGAGATCGCGAAATGAAACAAAAGAATTTGCGACAAGATCAATCAAGCTCTGTAACAAGACGAGACAAAACGAAACAAGATGAAATGAAATGAAACAAAACGAAACCTAAGTGAGCCTCTGAAATTGATTTACGCTTGTAGCCAAGTGATCACAAAGCGAAACAAAGCAAAAGGATTCATGAGATATGACTGCTGGTCACTGCCAACTATATTATTCCTACAATCTTTCAAAGAGAAGATGGACACTGTTGATCTACGTTAACAGATTAATGTAGCATTCAACAAAATCAAACCAAGATGTGGAATTGAATGAACCAAGTAAATCAGGCACACACAGGACCAGATCTCCGAAACGAAGATCCTTTTTTTGTAACCTGCGATCATGTCATGCTTTGTGTCTTTGCTACGGGAGCAAAGGTTTCTTCATAATCTATGCCTTTGATTTGGGCATAGCCTTTAGCACAAAGCCTTGCTTTGAACTTATTGATTGATCCATCATTATTGAGCTTGATTCTATAGACTATTGATCTTCTTGAATCTTAGTAGCACTGCATGACAAATCCACGTAGTGCGTTGGCATGAGAGAAATACAGTTCTCTCACAAATCGTGTCTCGCTTACTAGCGGACCTTTGGATCTACTGTTGTACAATCCTCTATATAGTGATTCAAGATTCAAGAGGAGTAGAAAGCAAGTAAAATGATTGGATCTCTTACATAGCTCCTCTAACTTTGATTGGTCTAGTGAGATAAGGACCCTTGATTATGATTGGACCAATTTCATGGATCTTCACTTTTGATTGGTCACATGACTTCATGACAACACACATGAAAGTGTCACTAGCCCTCTACGATCACGCCATGTGTAAGAAGCCTAACCTACCTTGAGATACATCACACACCAAAATTGGCCTAATCACCTACTAACCTATGTGCATGTGGGCATGGGATAGAGAAGTCAAAGTACGCCCCAAACCCTAAACCCTAAACCCCAAAATCAAGACTAAGGCCTATTGACTAATCAAACTCTTCATAAATGATCTAAATAGATTATGGCTACCCTCCACATGTGGGAACATTCTCCACACATGTGAGATTTCACTATGTACATGAGATTGCAAAAGATCAAGCTAGATTTTGCCTATTCTTCACACAAGATTGCATGTTTGGCTGGATATTCATCTTTCGTGGTGGCTATTTTTGACTCATGTGCTCTTTCCTTTTTCTGCATTTCCTTAAAGTAGGTTATGGTGATGGAGGAACAGACAAGGTGCTTATGATACAAGAGGCTTTGATGCATTGTGCTCTTGCCCAGTGTTCAAAAAAATCAACAAAATATTAGGCTATTGTATGGAAAAAGAGTTGAGAGCAAAGTACTTATGGTAATTGATGCATTATCATTCTACCTGGACATTTGGTTATTGTGAATATAATTTTCAAGGGTTAACATGTAAGGTGGATCTTGTAGTTGATAAAACGGTGCATCCATGGATAGCTTGGATGTATTTGTGCTCATTTTTGGTAGACAATGTAAGATTTGGTAAATTGTCATCCAATTAATGACACAATATCAATGAAATCTTTGATTGTCTTGTATTATCTTACAATTGATATAGTGAATATAGATCTTCATGTAAAAGTAGCAGCAAAAAGGGATCCTAAAATAGTTAAAATGATGAGATAAGCAATAGATTATGATTCCATAAAGTTAGCACAACTTGCACCATCAAAATCTATGCTAAAACCTCACTAAATGGCCCAAATCCTTGAAGACGGCTCCACATGTGTGAATGTACAACATCTACAATTTGAGTATAGTACAACAGACCCACACACACTCCAATCATGATTAGAAATCACAAGCACTCAAAAAACCATAAACATAGATAGCAATTGCACAAGCTTGGTTCAATCATTGCATTACTAATCACTCCAAGTGATGATCTGAACTTCATAAAAGGTTTTTTTTGAAGTGGCTAAGTAAGTAGATCAGCTACACATTCATTACTTGGAACATGCTCCAAAGCAATCTCCTTGGATTGCACCAAAATGATGACATATCTTGATGTGCTTAGATCTTGCATGGAAGATTGGGTTAGATGCAAGGTGTCGGGCTGATATATTGTCATTGTAGATGATTTGTGCCTCTTCTGAATCCATGATCTTCAGCTCCACCAATAATCTTTTGATCCAAAGGGGAATGCTATCAACTCCTTCAATCTTGCAAGCTTAATCATTTGCTGTA
Source organism: Diphasiastrum complanatum (assembly GCA_029204225.1). NCBI lineage: Eukaryota > Viridiplantae > Streptophyta > Lycopodiopsida > Lycopodiales > Lycopodiaceae > Diphasiastrum > Diphasiastrum complanatum. The sequence continues at coordinate 3,860,947 of CM055106.1, read as the reverse complement.
TAGATAGATTTTATAGGTCCATCATAAGATAAGAGAGAATAGAAAAACTCCCTTTTGCTAGTCATGTGCAAACTAGCTCCTGAATCGATCCACCAAGGATCTTCTCCTTTGAAGCTTGTTGAAGAAAATATGGACATTTTGAGGGAGTCCTCATGTGAACTCTTCTCCTCCTCCTCCTTGCTCATGTTGGCTTGGATTTGATCTTGCTTCCTCTTCAGGCATAATAAGGCATAATGCCCCATCTTGCTACAATAATAGCACTTCACCTTGGATTTGTCCTTCTTGACTTTGGTGGTTGATGGAGATGGCTTTGAGGGTCCATCTTGATCCTCAAGCTTTGTTGAAGCCTTCTTGAATGTGTTGATCCTTTGCCTTTGAACTTACCTTTGCCTTTGGTGAAGAGAGTTTGGTCATCTCCACCTTGGATAGAAAGTCTATCCATCCTCTCTTGCATTTGCCTCCTTCTTGACTCCTCGGCCATGAGTGTGCCTTGAAGTTCCTCAAGTATGGGTAGCTTACACATAATTGCATGTCCCTAAACCAGATTATCAAATTCAAAGCTTAGTCCATTGAAGATAAGTTGAACAAGCTCTTCATCCTTGATAGGATCACCTATGAAGGCTAGCTCCTTGTCCAATTCCTTCACTCTTAAGACAAAAGTATGTGCACTCTCTCCTTTTTTTTGATAGCTTCTATAGATTTGATTCTTCAAAGCTAACACCCTTGTTTGGTTCTTGGATTCATAGACCTTTTGCAAAGTCTCCCAAGCATCTTGAGCTGAAGTGCAATCTCCTACCTCTCTTAAGAGTTCATTAGCAACATTCATTTCTATACAATGTAGTGCAATATTGCACCTCTTGTTGTATTTGGCTTTCTCTTGAAGATGAATAGGTTCACCCTCCTTGCCATTTACAATATCCATTAGACCTTGCATGATCATGATGATTCCATTCTAACTTTCCATATGGAAAAGTTACTTTCATTAGTGTTTAGAAATCACAAGCACTCAAAAAACTATGAACATAGAGAGCAATTACACCAATATGAGAGGAAAATCATGAAATTGCTTGATTGATTTTGGTGAGAGATCATCACCTATATATAAATGATCCATCACAAATTTGAGCAGGTATGAGCAGCCATAACCCTATCCCTAATAATGATTTAGGTGGATCATGCATCCCTACCAGGTTAGGGTTGGAATCATGGAGATCCCTCAACAATGTAAAAGCTACCAGAAATAGCTCCTATTTTTTCTCTCTTGTAGCTAAGCATGATTTGGACTCATTCCAAAGGTTCTATCACAACGAGCCAGACAAAGAAGTTGTTGATACTCAGCAATGACAAATCCAATGATTGGATCATCAGTCGACACCACCTCCAAGAAGATCGAGCCGAGTGCGCACACAGCCCAAAAGGTATATTCCTGAGTGTGCCCGTCTCTTAATGCAGGAACCAACAACTATCAATGAGGCACTTAGCCTACTAGACTCCGATCTCTGGAGAGAAGCGATGGACAGAGAGTATTCCTTTGTTAGATTTCTTATGCTCAACCTTAAGCAAATCATTCAAGTAATGAGCATCTTGAAAACTGAAGGGAGACTACATGTTTTTGGCCCGTCACATTTTTCCCTTTACAAATTTTTTGCCTTAACCATTTTTAGGCACCTTAGCCTTTTTTTGTACCTTTGCAAAAAATGCAACATAGTGGCCAAGTGGCCAGAATGCCTTAGAAAACAGTTTAAGACACCTTCGTCTTTTTTGCCCCTTCGCAAAAAATGCGACAAAGTAGCCAGAATGCCTTAGAAACCATTTTTTAAGACACCTTTGGCTTTTTCAATTTTTTTGTTGCCTTTAGTCTAAGGCACCTTTGGCTTTTTTGCTACCTTTAAGTCTAAGACATCTTCGCCTTCTTCCCTGCCTTTAGTCTAAGGCACCTTCGTGTTCTTTGCTACCTTCAGTCTAAGGCACCTTCGGCTTTTTCATCTTCTTCGCTGCCTTCAGTGTAAGGGCGCCTTTGTGATTACATACCAACAGGATATCGATTCCTGGTATCTAGATTCCAGAGCAACTCAACACTTGACTCAACATTGCGATTGGTTCAATGGCTATAAGTCATTCACTCACTCTCGAGTTGTGCAACTTGGAGACAACTCATCACATTCAATTGAAGGTGAAGGAACAGTTAGAGTTGAATTCAAAAGAGGTGAGGTCAAGTTGTTGTCCAACGTTTTCCACATTCCAAATCTGACCAAGAATTCGCTCTCAGTTAGCATAATCACTAATTTAGGTTGGAGGGTCGAATTCAATAGAAAGGGCTGCACAATATTTGACAAATCTTGGAAGGTTCTGGCCTATGGAAGAAGAAGCGGCTATCTTTACAAACTCAGCCATTGCTATTCTTTTAACAGTCAAGCTCTTCACACAACCACTTCTGAATCAACTAATATGTTGTGGCATTTCAGACTTGGCCATCTTAACCTCAACAATATTCAACAAATGTCAGCGCAGAGTCTAGTACAAGATCTGCCTTCAATCAGCAAGCCAACTTCTCCATACAGAAGTTGTATTATCAACAAGCATGCTAGGAGTCGGATAGAAGATGTTACTACAGCTGGCTATTTACAGAATCGATCCATTACCAAAGCCCTGAATGGCAAGACACCTTATGAGATGTGGACAAGATCAAAACCATCACTCAAACATATTCGACTGTTTGGATGCATCGCTTTCGCTCAGATCCCAGAAGATCTAAGAAGAAAACTAGATGACAAGAGCAGAAAGATGGTCTTCATCGGCTATTTTCCAAATCACAAGGCATACAACCTCTACAATTTGGATACCAAAAAGGCATTCACCAATAGAGATGTCATCTTTGTGAAAGACCAGTTCATCGACCACAAAGGGAACCCCGCTGATAACTTTGATCCAAGGATCGAGCAACCAGTCAATTTTGATCCAAAGATTCAACTGCAAAATATCGACGCTGACTCAGACAATGAGTCAGAACCTCAACAAGTCAACCCACATCAGAGGACCAAAGTTCAACCCAGAAGGTCAAACAACACTGAATTCGATTCTCTTATGGAGAATCAAACATGGACACTCACTAAGCTGCCAAAGAACCGAAAATCAATTCCATGCAAATGGATATTCAAGGCGAAGTACAACGCTGAAGGAAGGCTAAATCGTTACAAGGCCAAATCTGATGAAGAATACAAAATGCTTGCTGGCTCGGAATCCAAATCCAACAAGATTGACCCAGTAGACTGATATTCCCCAGTCAGCAACGATATCTCAACAACATGCTGGAAAAGTATAGAATGGCCAACTACAAACCAAGTCACTTTCCACTCGACCCTAGACTAAAGTTATCAAAGGAATAGTTGTCATGTACTTCTAGTACATCAGTGTTTATCAATGCCTTCAAATATCCATTGTAAGCTTTGTAGGCCCAAAATGAGCTATTAGCCTTAAGAACAAGGTGGTTCCCTCTTTAGGCCCTTCAAAGTAATTAATAAGAATAATATGCCATTAAGGGCCCAATGTAGGCTAAATAATACTTAACAAGGGCTAATTATCCTTCAAGATAGTTATTTTTAGTTAAGTTAGGGGACTTGTCGAGCATGGTGGGATACTCAAGCACATTCGAACAGAAAGCTTTGCAGTCAATTCAAAATTGCTTGCATTGATAGTATTACCAGATTTTATGAGAAATTATTTGAATCTCTCAAACAAACTAGTTATGTACAACAATTTAATCAACAATTCTTGGCATTGGTTTAGAAGACAAAATTTGAGTATAGAAAATGCTTGACTATTTAAATTCTCTTCAAACTCCTGTGCTTCAACCACATTCTTCCAAATCTATTCATGCTGCTAGTTTTATGGAGTTACGCAACATGATGGATCATGCACTTGCTCTGGAGCATTTATCTACAAACCATATCAATGAATGGTGGAAAGTCACTGCTCAACAGAAACCTTATTATTAACCAACGACTGTCTGAATACGTTAGTCCTACTTTTGATGGAAGCATTTACTCCATTGATGTAGACAATTGGCTAGAAGATTTGGATTATAACTTCTACTATAGTGGATGTATTGGTGACAATAGTATGGTTTTCTTTGTTTCATCGGGTTTCCAAGGACGTGTTCAGTCATGGTGAAACATCGTTCATGACTTTCTTCTTGAGAACTAGTTAACTTTCAAAAGAGTTTGTAGACAGGTCTTCAATTGATCCGACTTCATCCAATGGTGTTCTTTGAACCAAACAACTACAGTTGTTGAGTAAAATAAAAAATTCTAACAAATGGCCCCATTATTCAATTATGGAGAAGTATATCTTGCACAATGCTATATACATGGCTTACAACCTCAATATCGGAGCATTGTGGAAAATTGTCTACAATCTACTTCTCTCCAGCCTGGGTTTTGATTAAGGGAAAGTATGGAATATGCTTTAAAGTACGAGCAACAAGAAAAAAGGCTCAAGCTGGAAGCTGAAAGGAAAGGAGAACAATCCAGATGGTTTGAGAAAATGAAGATGCGGATTCAAAAAATGAGTGTATACACAAAAACATCAGTGGATCGACAAACAAAACAGGTACAGAAAAGTGAAGAAACTGAAAATGAAGATGAGCAAAGTGACAATGATGAAGTGGATGAGCGAAGCGATGACAATGAGTCTGATGAGCAAAGTGATAACAATGAGTCAGATGAGCAAAGCGACGACGAAAGTCAAGTCCCAGATCCAGATACAATTGTAGGTAACAGAAGTCCAATTCACGATTCGGATCAAGTTGCAACATTAGATGGTGACTATCATGATTCAGACAAAAGTCAAAATTTAGATCAAGATGTGAAAATAATTGAACATCCTTTCGAGTTTCATTTCAACCATCAAAGTCCGAAACTTGACCTACATCAATGCCTTAATCTGGTAAATGAACAAGCAATTATGGATTGTTAGATTGAGAATATTGCTATGCTCGAAGAAAGTCGATCAAGACATTCATCAAACTTTCAGATTGAGGACTATATGACACCGACATTCCATGGCTTGAAATTGAGTGGTTATTATCAAGATCCGATCTACAAACCATGTCAAATCGATATGGGAGCTTTTGAGAATATTTTTATTTTTGACAACAATCTAATGGAGTCTGAGGTAAGCAATAAGGATCTTGTCCACAAAGAAGAGATTTTACTATACCATGGAAATCCAACTATTATCAATACTCTGGATTATTTTTCAATGCCTCATGGATCCATTACTCAAGAGCTTCAAGTGGCTTCTGTTGGAGGAACCTTATCTCTATGGATTCTCTAGAACTCAAATGCCATCATCTAATTCGCATTTATATTTGAAAACTATGGACGTGAATTACGATTGGGAATATTCTCTCAATCAATCAACACTCTATTGGAAACTGAATTTTAAATATGCCAGCATTCTACATCAGTTTCTTTGGAGAAGTTTGCATTGCTCGGTGGGCTCTAGCAAGATAAATATTCAATTGAGTAATGGCAACAATGATTGTTCATCAATGGTTATTTGGAACAATCGAAACATCAAGTCCCTGGTTCAACTTTCACTATTCGGGATTGATGCTTCAACGATTTATATGGACAACTACAGATCTTATATTTCAAAATGAGAGCCAATTTTTGAGGTCAATCAGGTCAGTTATTCACAACCACTTATGAATGAGGTATTGACCAGATTCGAAAGAAGAAATATATTTTGGTCAACAATATGCCCAGAGATATGCTTCATTGTATGACAAAGTGTCAATATTCATGCTGACTACTTCATATGGAGCATTCATATACGAACAACAATTCATGACTACCATTGTTTATGACAGAATTGTAATTTTCTTCATCAAATTGGTCAAACAACATTTACAACAAAAGAGCCGGATGTAAGACAAGACCAAGAATCCAAGGGAATTGGATAAGCATCCGAGTTGGTATGATGTCGAGGAAGCAAACAAAAGAGGATATTGTAGTGATACACTCTATCCATTCCATACAGATTGGTTGCCAACAAACAATATGGTGCTTCATCAACGTCTTCTTTGACCATCATTTTTCTTTCAGGGAAACAAGGATTACAGTCTGAAGCTAGCAAAATGGATTCAATTCGACAGCTTTGGATCTGTAATGAGGTAACATGTTTTTGGACGACACATCCTCAATCATGACTACTTAACCAAGGTGATCAAGCTGATCAAACAAGCGTCTTCATTTTTGGGGACAAAAATGTTTAAGTAGGGGGAGTGTCATGTACTTCTAGTACATCAGTGTTTATCAATGCCTTAAAATATCCATTAGCCTTAAGAACAAGATGGTTCTCTCTTTAGGCCCTTCAAAGTAATTAATAAGGATAATAGGCCACTAAGGGCCCAATGTAGACTAAATAATACTTAACAAGGGCTAATTATCCTTCAAGATAGTTATGTTTAGTTAAGTTAGGGGACTTATCTATAAGTAGGCAAGAGACATCTTTTTTGGGATCTTTTGGCTCATTTGCAAGTGAGAGCTTCTAGCTTCCTTGTGAATGTGAGCCATAGAGATTTCCTTTTCTAGGTCTCATGTGCCTTATCTACATGAATCCATGCTCATTTACATTGCTTTGTACTCTTCATTTCATTTCTATTGTGATTCTATGAAGATCCTTGTGTTTCTAGCTTTCTATGGATATGCTATCGTGAATGCTTTGTACTTTTCTTGCTCTTAGCTTTGCTTCCATTGTAATTGCTATTTGCTTAGATTTGGCACATGACAACAGTCTCCTAAAACTGAGGCAGAAAAGGTGGAGATGAAGTGCTACCCGTTTCAATCCATCATCGGCTCACTGATGTACACAATGATTTGCACGCGACCAGACCTTGCATATTCGATCAATGCACTCAGCCAGTTCTTGTCAAATCCAGGCTTAACTCATTGGAAGGCACTAACAAAGGTCATGAAGTACATCCAGGCAACGAAAACTCTCAACATTTGCTATGGAGGCAGCCACACTGTTAACATCCTTGAAGCCTACACAAATGCGGATTGGGCAGGAAATGTCGACACTAGAAAATCAACTTATGGATTTGTATTTTTATACAAGGGCCCAATCTCATGGAACAGCCGGAAGCAGACCTCAGTTGCATTATCATCAACAAAATCCAAATACATAACTGCCACCAATGCAACCAAAGAGGCGATCTGGCTAAGGCAACTGCTTGCAGACCTCAACCTTGCACAAACACTTCCTACAACAATCTATTGTGACAATCAAAGCACAATAGCGTTATCTCTCAATCCAAGATTTCACTCTCGAAGCAAACATATAAAAATCAGGTATCATTACCTTAGAGAGAAAGTGCACAACAAGGAAGTAGAATTGGTTTTATGCAGAACAAGCTACATGGCAGCAACTTCACAAAGGCTCTATCAAAGGAGCAACATCTCAAATCTGAAGATCAAAGTTTTTCAGGATCCACATTAAGGTGGAGTTTAAGATTTCTTATGCTTAGCCTTAAACAAATCGTTCAAGTGATGAGCATCCTGAAAACCGAAGGCCGACTACATGTTTTCAGCCCTTCACATTTTTTCCTTTACAAATTTTTTGCCTTAACTATTTTTAAACACCTTAGCCTTTTTTCGCACCTTTGTGAAAAATGTGACACAGTGGCCAAGTGGCCAAAATGCCTTAGAAACCAGTTTAAGGCACTTTTTCCTTTTTTGCCCCTTCGCAAAAAATGCGACAAAGTAACCTTAGAAACCATTTTTTAAGACACCTTCAGCTTTTTCAATTTTTTTCGTTGCCTTTAGTCTAAGGCACCTTCGGCTTTTTCGCTACCTTTAATTCTAAGGCACCTTCGCCTTCTTCGCTGCCTTTAGTCTAAGACACCTTCGTCTTCTTCGTTGCCTTCAGTCTAAGGCACCTTCGGCTTTTTCGCCTTCTTCGCTGCCTTCAGTGTAAAGGCGCCTTCGTGATTTGCATACCTTAAGTCTAAGGGCACCTTCAGGATTTGCATACCTTCAGTATAAGGGTACCTTTGGGTTTTTCGCGTTTTTGCTACATTGGCAAACTGACGTCGCCAACTTATCATCAATCCTAAAAACAGCTGGAGAAACAAATATCGTAAGGGCGATTACCAACTTTGTACAAATGCAAAACTGGAGTAAATGGCAGTTAAGGCATAAGATATTTTTTTCTCGACACTTGTAAATATATATATTAGCTGAATCAAGCTATGTAAGTGTTAATTGAATCTCTTTTTCAATCATAGTTATATGTAGCCAACATTATCATGCTCAACAAGCTGAAGTTATTACTTCAAGCCATTGTACTCACTGTTGATATTAATCAGAGTGCAATTTTTGTCTCACTACTGCGTTGTTCATTTGCGCAATTCTGTATGGATCATTCTACTTGAATATTTCTGCTGCTAACTGTTGCGTTTCCGTTCCTACACGCCTACGCTCAAAGCCTCGAGCTTCCGCTGTCGGTCATCACCTCATTTTACGACATCCTCCACTATGATAAAAAACCAGACATGGTCACTAGTCAAAGCTCCCACTTGCAACAATCTTATCGATTGCAAATGGGTCTTTAAGATCAAGTACAACACCAATGGAGCTATTGATTGAAGGAAGGCTCGACTACTAGCATGACTATTCGCTCAGATCCCCAACATCGACTACAATGAGACTTTCAGTACAATAGTCAACAAGCACTCATTGATTCGAGCCCTCCTATCGTATCAATTATATTCTATCATAATCAGAGTGACATTGCCTTACCGGCCAACCCTAGATTTCACTCTAGGAGTAAGCACATTGAGATTCGATATCAAAGGCAAGATTCTCGACAGAGAGGTAAGCTTAATATATTGTCAAATGTTACACATGATTGCATATGTGTTCACCAAGGCATTGAGCATTAATGTACACAACAAATTGTGTGCATTGCTTAATCTGAAGATCAAGGCATTCACGGATCCAGATTAAGAGGGGCTGTTGGATTTTTCTCCTCTACTCTCCTAAATCTCATGTTAATCTAGTTTCATTCATCGCTGCATGCATTGTCACACAAATCCTCTATAATTGAAGACACGCATGAGAGTGGCACCCGACTTATTGGGGAAGCCCGACTTGGCCGACATATCAGGAAGTCTAACATTTTGACCTACCTGACGTGTTCGACATATCTGATGCGAAATAATATTGAACGATGGAACGCGAATTGCAAATATCAATCAAGCTCTGTAACGAAACGAAATGAAACAAAGCGAAATTGGATAAAACGAAGCGAAGCGAAATGAAACTTGAACGAGTTCCGATATTGACATTGCTGAAGCAAAATCAATCACGAATGAAATGAATTCAGATGGATTTCAGATGTGATTGTTGGTCACTGCCTGCTATATCATTCCTACAATCTTCCAGAAAGTAGACCAACACTGCTGATCTACGTTATAGATTAATACAACATTCAACAAAACTGAACCAGTGTGCGGAATTGATAAAACAAGTGAATGAGATACACAAGCGATAGCAGTTTGTGAAAATGTCAGCCGCCATCTCCTTTGTTCCAATGAAAATAGTCTACAACATCTTCTTCCCGATAAGATCCCTTATCAAGTGATACTTGATTGCGATGTGTTTCGTCCTTGAGTGGAACACAAGATCCTTTGTCAGATGTCGTGCAAAATCAGAGGCTCATTTCTTGTTTCGCCGAGTTCGTCAAGGAACCGTTTGAGCCAAATGATTTCATTAGCCATCTTTGCTGCTGCAACGTACTCTGCTTCGCAGGATGACTAAGCCACAACGGTCTGCTTCTTGTTGACCCAGAGAATTGTTGCTCCTAACGCGATGGTGCATCCTCTTGAGACACTTTTGCAGTCGTCCTTGAGAGATGCCCAACTAGCATCACTGTAGGAAAGCATCTGGAACCCTGCATCACGAGATTATGTTAATTGAAGGTATTGCAAAATTTGTTTCGCAATCTTCCAATGAGTTGAGCCTAGATTTGTACAGAATTGGCTCATCTTGAACATGGCATAAGCAATGTCAGGACGTGTGTTATCTGTAAGGTACATCAGCCATCCGATCAGGCCAATGAAAATAGCTTTTGCTTTTGCTTATGGCTCATGCAAACATTGCATGACTTTATACTACTTTTTAATTGGCAACAAATGCATCTTATTTTAACCCTCAACTAGTGTTTAGCCTTAAAAATTAAGACCACCACCACATAATATCCTTTAATATTGACTTTTTTTCAAACTCCATTGACCGACCTCACCACATAGTATTGCCTTTGCAAGGCAAGGCCAAAAACTTGATAGTAAATGTGAAATAGAGCCGACTTCCCTGATCATTTGAAATGTATGTTGCATGTCAGAACACAATGCGAAGGAGAGATGCTACGAGTGCAGCCTTTTAGGAAAGGCCATTTGGTCAAACTAGAAGAAACTTGAGGCTCTAGGACTTTACCCATAACATAAATTTGAAAAGGCCATTTAGTTGAACCGAAGTAAGTGCTTTCGGTTTTATCAACCATGGGATCACAAATATTCCAACTTGGGGTGGCGTGAGCCCACCACAAGACACCAACTCACCACCTGTGGGAAGATGAACCACATTTTGTTGTGTCTCACAAGCCAAATCTCTCACATTTTTAGGGAATGCTTTTTGGTGTCCAAGGGAAGTCTCAAACTTGGGCGCAAAAGGAACTCTGGATGCCAAGCTAAGCAATTGAGCCATCCCCATTGGATAATAACAATAGCAGAATGGATCAAGCACATAATAGTGCTTTGGTTTTGAGAGTGTCTTTAAAAAAAGGTTGTTGGGTATGGTTTTTATTGCACCGAGAAGGCGTAAGCTCAAACCCTAACCTCGACCTCGACCTATGGGTAGTGACATCTAAAGAGCTTGCCTCAAAAAACTGAGGAGAATGGCTTGTGGGAACACATTGCATATCATTTGTCTTCAAAACCCTAATTTGTCACCTCGTCTCTTCTGCCTTTTGAATTGCACCAATTCCTTCTCTTCTAAACCCTAACAGTCTAGCATCTCATCTAGTTCTAATAGAGGCTATGCCAATTCTATTCTGCTGTGAAACTGCTCAGATTCTGTTGCCCATGCTTGGTTTCTCTGCTCCTGTCAATGGCCTGCTGCTGCCTGTAGCCACCTCAGGTTTCTGTTCTCAAAAACTGCTGAGAAATAGTTCCAGTTATTGTCAGATATCATCAGCATTAGGGTTGTCACCACAAAGATCTAGAGCACCCTGTAGCTGCTTTGGCAAGTCTTTTTCAGGAGCTGTAGAAGGAGGGGAAGTTTTGTTGAAAAGGCAGCAGATCCAAGATGTGGAGGATCATCTGTGGACATACGAGGAGGTGAGTGAGCATGAGAAGAATGGCGATTATGGGTTATGGAGTGTAATTATTCCCACCTACAATCGGCTGCCTATACTGCGTAAATGTTTGAGAGCTTTGGAAGAGCAGATTGAATTTGAGCAAGCCGGAATCAAGGCTTATGAGGTTGTTGTGGTGGATGACGGTTCTATTGATGGCACCATTGAATACCTGCTTGGAGGCAGAGACGAAACTACTTGGTCAGCAGAATATGACGGTCTTGAATGGAGGATCGGAGAAGATCAACCCCCGGTGCAAAGCAAACGGTTTCCTCATGTCAAACTGTTGCGGCAGCAACACGCCGGAGCAACCAAAGCAAGAAATTTGGGATTCAAGCATGCCCTAGGAAGCATCATTGTTTTCATTGACTCCGATTTGGTAGTGACAAAGCGCTTTTTGAAGGCACATGCAGAAGCTCTAAAAGCCGCACATGTTGAGGACAATGATGATCGAGCTTTTACCTATGGCCGTGTTGTTAATACTGACAATTTTGAGAGCCCAGAGTCTGAAGCTTTCAAAATCACGGTACATATCCTTGTAAGGGGTTCATTGTTCTAATAGGTTTAAAGTTTGCGCATTTTCAGACAATAGTGTGGCTTTGGTGTGTGTGGAGTCTTCTAACTGGTTGATCGAAAAGTTTATTTCTAATTTTCAATAATAAGGAGAGTTTCACCTGCTCTAATGCGGACAAATGATTTTACTTCAACAGTTCACGCTGCCTGATACAATTTTTTTTAGAATATTCTCTGTGGCACACCTTGATGACGACATGCTCAAGTGAATCACTACCTGTATTTTTGGAAATATTTAAAATTCTTGCTAAATTACCTAGCTGACTTTGCCATGCCCTATTTTACACAGATACCTTTTGTTTTCCTGTTGTTTTTGCTTTAGCTTCACTCCCTTCTTGAGTTCTCTTCGATGTTTCTACTTCTGAACTACTTGTCCTTGCCCCACGCAACTTGGTATATGTTCATCCAAGCATGAATCTAAGAGCTGTGAATCTGAAGCTACTCTGCTTGCTTTGTCAGCAAAAAGATTCTGGAGTGGAGTGGTACTAAAGTGCATGAAGCTGTTCTATTGACTTTGTCATCAAAAAAGCATTGGGACAAGTGATACTAAGAGGCATGAATATTGAATGCTTCCTCCGTTTACTTTACTTTGAGCTAAGTTAGTGATGTCAGGACAATTTCTAGTGGCTGCTTTTCTTTTACACAAGCCTGGCATCTGTGATCAGCGCATGTGCAAATGCCTGTGCTTTATAATGCTTATCGAAGTTTGATATAGCATTTAAGCTCTTCAAGTGTCCTTCAATATATCATTTTGCTTTGTAAAAACACGAAGGACACAGTCTTTTCATTTTTGATAGGTCGTTTCATAAGTTTAATCCTCAGATTTTTGGTTTCACTCTGTTCCTACTTTTCTAACGGTCGCTGCTCTAACCTGAGTAAAACCACACATCACTGACATTTGCAATTGAGATTAGTAATGTGGACTTGGTTTGTAGGATCATTCTGCTGCATTTTTTGCCACTGGCAATGTAGCCATTTGTCGACGTCGTCTGGTGGAAGCTGCAAAACTTCTGGGGAATCAGAAAGGAGGTCCATTTGATGCAGAGTTCAGTGAGTATGGATGGGAGGATTTGGAACTAGGGGGTATGTTCATGCTTCATGTGCATATAACTTAGAAATTTTGGGCTTGTGGAAGTGGAAAAAGTTGCTTGGGTTGCATACGATTCATGTTACCATCAGAACTGCTAAAACCTAAACGCATAACATTAGGATTAAGTGTCAGCATTGTAGTCCTTTCAAACTATGAAGATATATGCCTGAAATGCACGTGGATAGGACATTTGAGTGTGATTCTAGAAAAAGATTCCAGGTTAGAGAGAGAGAGAGAGAGAGAGAGAGAGAGAGAGAGAGAGAGAGAGAGAGAGAGAGAGAGAGATATCAATGTCTCTGAAATACCAAAAGGTGAATGAGAGATGAAATAAAGTTTGTGTCTTTTCAACTAGTAGGGAGCATAAGTATGTCTATAACATAACAGTATAAAATCTATGAGGAAATAAGTGCATAAATCAAAATATATGCTGTAACAGTGCCATCATCCTGGTAATTGACAGAAGAAGATATGATTGTAGAGGCAGCTATTGATCACGATGATGATGAAACCTCTGGAGCTGACGGTATATGCTGTTCTAGCATTAAAATATCCTGTGAACAATACATGACCTCTCTCAGAATATAAAATGATGTCTGCAAATAGATCAGCATATTGTGAACCCACAACCCCCTACAAAATAACGTCGAACTATTTCCAGGACTGGATGTAGTGTGGAGAGGGGTGCAGTACATCGTGTGAAGTAAACAAAGTAGAGACTCTACACTAATGACAATAATTCGTAATGAAATACGCAACAAAGCTGTTCAACTGATGGGTATGTCTAAAAAGTAAGACTAACTAACTACTGAAGCAACGGCCTTGTCTACGACAAATGACCACCAGTCGCTATCATCAATCTAGATATCAATGTGTCATGTGTGGCTGATTCGTGAACTGAACCATTAAATTATTCTAGGTTTTTTTTAAATGTTGGATTTTTGCTTGGGCTTTTGTAGTAGCAGAAACTGAGTGCTCGAATGGGGTTTAGGGTGCAAACTACTTTATCATATTGCAAGCACATTCTATGGCCTACACTTACCCAGGTCTTGAATGCTGAATCATACTGAAAAGGTTCGAATCATGTGTTAGTGAAAGATTGGTGCTGACTGTTCAGTAGCTACTAACTGGTAACTAAAAAAATGGACAAGATATGGAAGATTCTATCCAAATTTGAAATTTTGAACCATATATGATTTTTCCAACGAAGTATTGGGGAAGAGGGCTAAAGATGTAAAAGTACTGCCAGTAGTGAGTCCAAGAAGTAAGATGGACATACCAAAAATGCCATCTAGCAGTCGGAAGTATTTGATCTAGAGTTGCAACGAAGTCCCATGCTGCTCAAGGGCCATGAATGCTTGTCTGCATAAGAAAGAATTAGCTTTGTAAATGCCCATAGAGCCAAAGCTTACTACATGGACATGCATAACATATACCATCAAGAACATACGAACTACAAATAGAAATAGAAACCTAAATGCTACCAGAACAATCATATTTTTGAAATCATGTGCAAAAGGATGGCTTTGATTTGAATCTTGTAGTGAGTTAGAAGACATTGCAATACAGTTGGAATACTATGCATATATAAGAATCAATCGAGGAGTAGAGGAATGCATTTGAGAATTGGCTATAGAAATATGTGCCTCTACTTGAGCTACAGAACCCTAAAGAGAGTTTGAAAACTGCTACTATAATATGCAAATCTAATGTGTGCTGTACCAAATGTAAGCAGGAAGGACATCATCATAGCGAATGTAAGAACAGATCTTAGGTTGCCTTTATGGAAGAATGTGAAGAAGAGTCTTCAGACAACAAAATGGTGTATTTGATGGAGGTTCACACAAGTGAACCTGTCTATGAAGTTCAAATGACGAATCCTAACAATAATTAGCAAGGATTGAAATTTTTAATTCTAATTCGAAACCACTACCAAGGAAATTTGTACTAGTGCAGAAGTACATTCTAAATCAATCAAAGACTAATACGCAAAGGGGCAGGAGTAATGCTACCTGCTACAATTGTGGAGCCCCATGACACTATTCGACAAAATGTCCTAAAGATAAATTGGATATGTGCCTTTGTGTGGTAATTGTCAAGGAGAAGGACACATCACATCCGAATGTCCAAAACCACCAGTGAAAAAGATGGTAGTAAAATATGTGAAACCAAAAACCAATAATGAATATAAAAATAAAAATGTAGTAGAGGATTGATATCTGCACAGAAGATTCTACATGGCCAAGTGACCTTGATTTTGAAGTTGATAAAGTATCTACAAGAAGTGAAGTTAAGAAGCATAGTTAAAGTCAAATTCGACCTGCTTATGAAGTACAGAAGAAGGGGAGGAAGTACAAACAACATGAATCAAGATCACCCTCAAAAGAAAGAATCAATAAATCACTTACTCAAGAAGATATCAAGGATGATCTTGTATGATCATAATGATGAAATATGAGGTCGAAATACTTTTGTCAAAGGAATTAAACCAACCAAAGAAGAAGGTTTTTTTTCAAGGACCCAAAATGAATGAAGTTCTTTCTAAGCAAAGGTGGACAAGCCTTCTACTTAATGTCGATTGCCAATCAAGGGATCCAATAAGGAAATTCACATGAATTGGTCAAATATTCAATATCTGGAGTGTTACGAGATTGAAGAAGATGAACTTGAGCAGATTGACAATCAAGCTCGGAAGATTTTTAGTAAGAGTGAGGTCAATTCAACAATGGGAATGATTGATAGTAATGAAATTATAAAGATTTCCATTGGGATAGACAAAGAGGTAAATGTATCTATACATTTATCGAAATATCAGGTTCAAACATACCAAAATCTTTTAAAAGATTTTGGGGATGTTTTTGCCTGGAGTCTAGCTGATTAAAAGAGTATTCCACAGAAATATGGAGGGCACAAGATCGACTTAAATCTAGAAGCCTTGCCAATTCGGCAAAGACAATATAGACTAAATCCAAAATATCCATTGATGGTGAAAGCTAAATTGGATAAATACCTTGAAGCAGGGATTATCTACCCGGTTTTGAGCAGAGAATGGGTGTCACCTATTGTTATTGTTGTGAAAAAGAAAATGGGAAAATCTATGTGTCTCAGGATTTTAAGAAACTCAATGATGCAACCAAGAAGGATTATCATCCTCTACCTTTTACAGATTCTATATTAGATAAAGTTGCAGGCTATGAAAGGTATAGTTTTTTGGATGGTTTCTTAGGTTATAATCAAATTCAAAAAAAAAGGAAGACTGGGATAAAACTACCTTCACAACAGATTGGGGTACCTATGCATACACTAGAATGCCATTTGGACTTTGCAATGCACCAGCAACATTCGAGAGTAAAGTTGTTCATGAGGAGGATGCAGGAGGGCATTTTGCTATGAAGAATACAATTAAGAAAATCATGAATGGAAAATATTGGTGGCCAACAATGTATAAAGATGTACATAAGTTTATTTTGAATCGTGATCCATGTCAAAGAGTTGGTCAAGAGGTCACTTTGCAGCTGATATTACGGTTCATCAAATTTTACAATTAGGGTGTTGGTGCCTACCATTCATAAAGATACAAAGAAGTATATTCAATCCTGTGATGTTTGTCCACGTACTAAAGCACATTATGAGTCGTTGCATCCAAGTTTAGCACAACTAGACCTATACATCTAGCTACAAGGGGTACTCAGGCATGTTATATTATTGTGGCTACTGACTATATGACCAAATGGGTTGAAGTAAGAGCTGTGCGTGCGGGGTGCAGATGCAAGGTCTACCGCAAAGTTCTTGTATTAAAACGTTATAGATTTGGATGTCCTGTCTAAATTGTGAGTGATAGAGACACTTATTTCGTCAATGAAACAATCATGACTTTTTTGGAAGAATTTTTTGTGGTACATCGGTTTAGCACACCTTACTACCCAAGGGAAAATGACAAATTAAATCTTCTAATAAGATTCTATGCAATATTTTGACTAAAACCGTTGAGGCTAGTAGGTCGGATTGGGAACATAAGTTTCATGCTACATTATGAGCATTTCCAAATTGCTTATAAAGTTAGTACAAGTCAAACACATTTTCATCTGGTTTTTGGCCAATAGCCATTGAGGCCAAGTGTTGTTATGCCAATTGAGTTCCTTGTACCATCCTTACGAATAGCGGCAATTGAATGTTTAGATGAGGTAAAATTTCTACACCTATGTCATGAAGCGTTATATAAGCTATGTGAAACAAGAAAATTCAAGTTAGTATTGGCCAATAGCCATTGAGGCCAAGTGCCCAAAATCCACTATAAATAGTGGTACATTGTACTTCATTTTTCATGTTCAATCAAAGAAGGTGGAACCTCTACCAATTTGGCATTTGAATGTCCTTGCTTCTCTTTTTCCAACTCTCACATGTTTATTGTATCTTTCATTATTTGGATTTGCTTATTGTTGGATTTGAATGTTGTTGCTATC
The DNA here is from genome assembly GCA_029204225.1 of Diphasiastrum complanatum. Classification (NCBI taxonomy): domain Eukaryota; kingdom Viridiplantae; phylum Streptophyta; class Lycopodiopsida; order Lycopodiales; family Lycopodiaceae; genus Diphasiastrum; species Diphasiastrum complanatum. Next base: position 3,843,406 of record CM055106.1, on the reverse strand, counting down.
TTTGTGAGAGAAAAGAGAGAGACAGAGAGAGAAAAGTAAGCTTGATCATGGAAAATTAGGGTTAGATTGTCATCATAGCATGCATAACATTGTGAATCTAAGCTTTGCTCTCATGGGATCGAACTACTCCGCAACATGAAAGAAGAGTCCTCTTCACATCTTGTTTGCTTGGCATGGGCTTAGAAATAGGGTTTGAAGGTGAGTCAGGAAAAGTCTCTAAATTGTGCATTATGTCTATTGGATGTTTCGAGGCATGTATGGATGCACAATATTGAGTGATGGATGGACCAATGTTTGTCGAATCCATCATCAATATTTTGGTTCCTTGCTTGCTTGGCACAATCTTCCAGGGTGGTGTGGATGTCACTCGAGGTGGTGTTGCCATCACCGTCGAGTTCATATATGAGGCAGTCAGCGCTGCCATTAATGAGATTGGGGCGGAGCACGTCGTTCAAGTTGTCACAGACAACATCGCAAATTGCAGATAAATAGGAGATGAGAGCGCACTCCACTATCATGTGGACACCATGTGCTGGCACATTGCATCATCCACGACCTCTGCGCACTTGCATGGATCTGTTAGGTATAATTTTGCTCACTTGCTTTACCACCTTGGTTTGTTGGATGTTTATGATGTAGATCCTTCTCAGGCCATGCGTGTGTGATCAGCTTCATCACCAGAAAGAAGTGGGTGTTGGCCTTGTTTCGTACTTTCTCGCCGCTGGTCATGAAGACGCCAACACCCGTTCGCTTTGTCTACTACTTCTTGGTTCTGGAGCGACTACTAGCAGTATGATACCATTTATGGAGGATGCATGCTAGTGATGGCTTTCAAGACTTCAGGGGTACCAGAGTAGATGCGACGCACTTCTAGACCACCGTGTTTGGAGAGGAATTTTGGACATAGGCAACACATTTACGAGTTCATGCACCGCATCGGTGAGGGGATTCGGAGTTCAGTGGACTTGTACGTTGACAAATATCACTCTCCAATATCTTGTACTTTATCTGACTCAAGTTTGTTGCATTTTCGTTCTCTTTTGTACTACGACACACTCACAACTACTTATTGTAGCTTGTCTTTCGCATGGAGGAGATTTTGCATTTTCGCTTTTCTTTTTTGCTACGACACACTCATGACTACTTATTCTAGCTTGTCTTTCGCAGAAAGGACTATAATATATATATCATAGATGCATGGGGCGTTTCAGAACACGTTCTGAGATTTTGTCCCCCCGGAACGTGCCCCCGGAAAATCCCAAAAAGTGTAGGAAATAGAAGCCTAAGGATCCAGAATCTTAACTATTCAATCACACAAAGCATTCTCAAAAGAAAGAGAGAGATGGCTAGAAACCCTCTTGTAGAAACTCGTGGACAGCCAAGGAGAATAGTCAGTATTGCTTACAAAAGTGTCTCATACAGGTCAAAGTAACCTATGTTAATGTAAGCAATTCTTATTGTGTCCTAAAATTTTAGGGTAAGTAACCCTAAAATTGTGTCCTATGGTCCAAAAGAGAGTTCCAGCACTTTTGTGGACATTGAAAAACACATTCTAGCATCTTATGACACATCGATCAGACCAGTACAGCTCATTTCACAGACTAAGGCTAAGAAAGACACCAAAATGTGAGCATGACATTTAGAAATTGACGTACGTGTTGTAAAGTCGAAACCCGACGTTCCTGGCATTCTTGTAGGCATTTAGAAACACAATGTGGCATCTAACGACACCTCAATCGGACACCTATAGCCAATTTCACAAATAGGGCAAAAAAAAACACCAAAAGAGGGGACCACTCTCATAACTTATTCCGCTCACGTCAACAGATATGCGCTCGACCGAAAAGGCCTCACAGCACACTGGCGTCCGGGTACCGTAGGGTTCAGTCACTCCACCGCAGGGTTATGTGACTCTCTCTCTTACAAAGGCACACAAATCTATTATATATCTCTCTCTCTCTGCTCCTATACCCTAAACCCTAAACTCTAATCTATTCCCCACGCACGCACACAAATCAGAACACACGCACACACCCACCTGTACACCTCTCTCTCTCTCTCTCAATCTCTCACCATATCTCTCTCTCTCACTCAAACTCCAAACATCTCTCTCTCAAACTCTCAACATCTCTCTCTCTCTCTCTCTCTCTCTCTCTCTCTCTCTCTCTCTCTCTCTCTCTCTCGTGGGCGCGAGTCTGTCCGCGCCTGTTTTCTGTTTTTTTTTTCTTTTTTAAAATTGCCTCCAGGTCCTGGGCGCACTCCCGGGACGCGGACGTGTCCGTGCCCGGACGCTGGGGGGCGCGTCCACTGGACGCGTCTAGTGTCCAAAAAAGGAAAATTAAAAAAAAAATGAGCGCGGTCGAGTGTGTTGAAATATAAACCTAGTTAAATAAATAAAACATAGCACATGGTTTTATTTGAGGCCAAAGTTTTTAAGGCCCAAATAAACGTAGGCAAATTTTTTTTTAGCACCAAACTCGTGGAGGGCCCTCTTGCATGTTGATGCCACATACCCACTTGAGTTTGGTAGACCCCCATGCACATGTGCATGGGGGAGAAATAGTTAGTTTGCCACATGTCCTAGTTTGCATGCAACATGCAAGATGCATGCATGACAAACTAGACACATGCAATTAGACATGCAAATTGCCACTACCTTGGACACTTGGCAATAGCATGCAATGTATTGTACATACATCATTTCTTATTGATAGAACCTCCACGATTTGGAGGAGTGTGATTTCTGGAATAATCTTCTATTCTTCATCATTTTGTTGTCTCCTCCATCTCAGATTGTGTAGTAGCTCGCAGGTGGATCTGATCAGGCATTTTGCTAGTTTCTCCCGCAATTCTTGTTAGATTTGCATGAAATCTGTTGCAATCTGTTGGTTAGAAGAGGGCGCTCCATCTCAGATCTTCTCCCACTCAATTTTCGCTACTTTGGAAGCAGGGCAGCCATCCTACCATCTGGAGTAGGGCGCTGGATCTGGTTTCCAATCTTCATCCTATCTCTTTCATTAATTGTCAGAATTGAATAGGATCTTTTGCCAGTGGTTTCTCTTGCATAGGCTCTTTCTCTCATAGTGAATTGAAGTCATATAGAAGCTGATCAGAATCTGAATCTACAGATCTGAGGCACCTATTTGAAGAGGCCAGCAAGCAGGAAATAGTCCACATCTTGATTCATTCAATAGACAATGAATAGAGTTCAAAGAGGATTAAATTAGGATCATTCTTATGATCTATAGCTTGCTGTTCTATGTGTATTTCAGATGCATGTTTCATTCCTAGATCTGTTAGGCTCAAGTAGTCCTTGAAAATAGCATTTCTAGGGTCTTGAATCCAGATTTTGAGCTATTCTAGCATTCTTGGTTTTGACAACAGTGGTATCAGAGCTTGCATGTTGCTTAAATCTTCATGCATGTCTGTTTCCTAGCGTCATTCATTCTACAACAATGGTACAGAGCACCAGGTTGAAACATGAAATCTAAACCCCATTTTTCTTATGCTTGCATGATGGATCCATTTGGATTTCATGATCCATATAGAGTTCATTTAGAATCTAAGCCCAACTATGATGCATGGAGAAAACAGCTTGTAGATATTTTCAAGAGTGAACCAAGCTTATGGGAAATAGTGACAGGACAATTTCAAAAGCCAAGCTTATCATATTCAAAGTTCGATAAATGGTCTGAACACTAATGATATAGCTATAGGCCATATATGTTTGTCATTGTCAGATGATTTAATCTTGATTTATGGTGAGGAATCATGTGCAGAATCATTATGGAGAAGGTTAGAACAGAAATATTCGGTGGAGCTAAGACATAATCATTATCTTGCAGATCATTTGTCACGTAGGACAAAAGGTGAAATCATGTAGATGGATTCCAAGAGTGAATCTAACTTGGTTCATACGCAGGATGTATGCATGCGTAAAGCAAATTTACAGGTTGTATGTGAATTGGAAAGATTGAGCAGTCCTCAGTCACCGGCATCTGACATGAAGATTTCCTTTCAGGGGGAAGGGAAAGGGTGCGAATCTGTCGGGCTAACCAGGAGACCCAACGAGAGCGAGAGAACAATGCACCTGAAACGGGCGAGGAGTCAATAGAGGACTCGTAGGAATGCTAAGACTAGATAAGGTCCAGCCGTATGTGGCGGACTGTTTCTATGTAATTTTCGACAGTAGATGAGGCGACATATTGTTAGACAGTAGCATAAAAAACAGACCCAGCCGTATGTGGCCTGTTTTCATTGCGGTGTAATTGATAGATTTTACCAACTATTTTCAGTGCTACACTTTCCAGCAACAATGTGATACAGCCATTCCAAAGATGATACTGGGCTGCTGGGAGACGACGTATTGCAGCTGTGGTTTAAGGTTTAGGGTTCAGGGATGAAGTTGTAGCATAAGTAATTAGTAAGCTATTGAGGTTCATTCGGGGAGAAACCGATCTCATTCTACGACACATAGTAGTGTGTGGGTTTAGGGTTTACACTACATGACCAAGATACTCAATCTCTTTTTTAAACAATTCACTTTTTTGATTATTGGCAAACAAAGTGTTCTCCCTCAAAGTAGACAACACAGTCCTAAGGTGAGCCATATACTTGACCTCACCTGCACTGTAAGTCAGAATGTCATCAACAAAGTTTACGACAAACTTATCCATATACGGTCTGAGCACATCATTCATCATCATCATGAATGTAGCTGGGGCATTAGTCAATCCAAATGGCATCACAAGACTCATAGTGACCGAATCGAGTTCTGAAGGCCTCTTGTGTACATCCTCTTCACGAACTCTAACCTAATGGTATCCACTCTGTAGGTCTATTTTACTGAACCCAGTGGCGCCTGACAAGGCATCAAGCAAATCATCTATACGTGGCATAGGATATCGATGTTTAACTGTTATCTTGTTCAAACCTCGATAATCTACACACATACGCCATGATCCATCCTTCTTTTTTACAAGAATGATTGGAGAGGCAAAAGGGGAATAACTAGGTCGTATCTGCCCCTTGGCCAGATAATCATCGACCATCCGTCTCACTTCCTCTTCCTCCTTAAGACTCATTTTGTAAGGACGTCTATTGACAGGACATGATCCAGGTATTAATTCAATCTTATGTTCAACATTCCTCTTAGGAGGTAAAATAGATGGAAGATCATCTATGAAGACATATGAAAACTCTCTCCTAATCTCTCGATCCAAGTTGGCAATAGTACTGGTTTGCACACACTGCATGCTACTCTGACTAGTATTAGTAGACATCAAATAGAAAGCAAACACACATGTACTCACAATGGATCCTACGCAACTGCGTAGCTGAAACAAGCGGTCCAGTATGCACATCCCGCTCCCCACGAAGGGAATGCATCACACCATCAAACTGGAACTCATACAAATGAGTATCCCAGGCTATGTGTGCCTTCTGCATCGTGTGCCATCAAATGCCCAACACCACATCAAACCGCGCAAGCCGTATTATCTCAAAATCCAACTCTTCTGTTAACTTTGTACAATTAGTGGAATGCCCACAACCCAGTAATCCCAAATCTCTGTACCCTTTCCATCAGCCATTTCCACTATGTACTGGTACTAGGATGGTTGAGTATTCACACCTAACTTCTATACCAAAGTTGAATTCAACACATTATGAGAGGAGCCAGTGTCAAATAGAACCTGAACATCTCTACCACACAGCTGTCCTCGCATAACAATAAGAGAAGTGTTAGGAAATCGATACCCTTGGTGAGCCGATTTTGACAAAAGCGCTTGTGGAGCCGTGTTCACTCTCCTGACCATCGAAACATTCATGAGGCGTGGAACATCTGGATTGGCTTCCTGCTCGATCTCTTCCACTGTCATAGGGTCATCACCCTGGTTCATCTGGTCCACCTGAAGATTATATGTGGTCCGCATCAAGTTCCGTGGACATTCCTTCCACCTATGCTGCCTCAAACATCCAAAACAGAGGTTCTCCCTCTTTGCACATTCTTGGTCCTGAGGCGACAACATTGAAGGACGCTGACCCTTTTGGGCATTGGGCTGCCCATATAGGAACTTCCTGAGGAAATGCGTAACAAAGCCTCTTGGTACTGGTCTGCATAATCCTGCATGCTCAAGTTACCCTGCTTCAAATAATACCATTGTTGCATGGCTCTGTTGTCTTCATCCATAGGCACCCAGTTTTGTGCAAACATTTGCCGGAATGCCTCCGATGTGGTTGGAACTAGGTCATCCTTTTCCACCTTCCTCCACCACCTTTGTGCTGACTCTTGAAAACGATATGTGGCTTCAGCAATCATCTCAGTTTCATCGTCTATGCCACACATCTGGAATGCTTTCTCCCACTTTTGCAACCAATTCTCAACGGCATCTGTAGTTCTCATAGATACTGCTCCAGTGAACTTCGGAGGTTTTAAATCTTTGATAGTAGGTAGCTTTCTCTTTCGAAACCTCAACTCAGCTTCATGGCCCGTTGACAATGTCCTTTCTGCTTCCATAACTGTACCACTGAAAAAGTGTGTTTTTACTCAGGGAGTCGGAATGCCAAATCATGAAGAGGTCGTACCGTCGGGGCCGCCGTTGGGGGGCTATCGCCCGCCGGACCCCCTGTTTCTCGGGGGGCTACTGCCCCCCGAACCCCCTAGGACTTGCTGCATATAGAAACTATAATCTAGCCATCTCATAACCATCATGGTCTCACAGTAGACCCTATACTAACAACTATGCTCAATAATGGCTTCTACTCATAACGGGGGGCCTTACAGATTTGAGCTCACGGTCAACTAGTGACTACTAAACTGAGAGGTGCATTATTTAGTTGTCTAACACATTTTGTAGCTAAAACTACCGGCAACCTGCAAATAGCCATTAAGGGGGGGTGTTGAAACATAATGCCTATTTTACCCCTAGTAGCTAGGCACTTGCATGCACATATGTATTATGTTGCAAGTTTATCAAGGGGGCAACTTGTTTGTAATCACTTTGCGGGGCTCTTTGTAAATTAATGTTAGTAAGTGCAAGTTGGGTCCAAGGGACCAAGTTGGCAGGCCATGTGGCATGAGATTCAAGTGGGAGGTGACACCTCACTAGTTACTATCTATGTAGAGGATTGATCCTCAAGGAGGCCTCTCTCTCTCTCTCTCACTCTCTCTCTCTCTCTCTAAACAAGCATTTTGAGTCCCTACTTTGCTTTTTTGAAGTGCCTAAGATTTCCATGGTTTTACAGGCTTCCATAGTTAATTTCTTTCAAGCTTTCATTCTGTGTCTCTGCTATTGAGGTTAAGACACTTCATAAATAGACCTAAAAGTTCATGAGAGAGAGAGAGAGAGAGAGAGAGAGAGCTATCTTGGGTCAAATCCAAACAGTTCTGCCGAAGAGCAATCAAACTTGAGTTGGATAAATGCGTCCATTGTGTTTTCATGCTCTCTTCCTTCTAGTGGTAGCTGTTTTTATTGCCAGATAATATGTCTTGACACCTTCAGCATTGATAACTGCCATTTTTTCAGTGGAGAGCTAATGAATCATTTGTCAAATGATGACTATGTAGTGCGATTGAGGCAAGGAGGTTCCAGGAGAAAATTAGCACCTGATGCCGTTGGTTATCATTGGCATCCGTCGTTCACATGTGAGCAGCTTCCAAGGCTCATTGAACAGGTGTACTTTCTAGCCTTATATGACCACTATGACATGCTCTCTATTTTATGCTTGTTATGATTTACCTTCTGCAAGAGGAATCGTAGGGATATCAGAGTTTAGAATCCTTAGATGCAAGTTACATCAGAGTTCTAATGAACATCAACATCTCTCCAAATTGCTGTAAGTCTGCATATTCAGGAAAAGCAAAGAGGTCGCAATGGTGTGCGTTTCTATTGTAAGCATCCTCGTCTCAACGTACGCCTCATGACACAATTGACTCCATTCCATGAAGGGCTTTGGTTCCTACTGACTTTTGGTGGCTTGCTCAATGAGAGAACAATGGAGCCACTTCTGCAATTTCTTGTGGCAGCTGGGAGACCCAGGCTTGCTTCTGCATTGATTTCTCCGATCCTCAATTGGAACACAGTGCAGGCTTCCAAAGAGGAGCTCAAGCATTTGAATGTAAGGTGGTAACTTTTTTCAAATCTGATTGAAGACAAAGCAAATGAGTCTACCTTGTTAAAGCAGTTCCATTCTAGAATGATTTGTATTCAGATGGTATTTGTAGTCAAGTTTTACATTCACCTTTGCTGCTGGGGCAACCTTTGAGGTGTGAAATTGTTGTCTTTAGTACTTTTGTAAGTTGCTAGACCTTGGCATCTAATTCTTGATTTCGGATGTAGATGAAAAGATTGGACTCCTAGTCATCTACTCCAAAGAATTTTGTAAGGCCTTGGGTTGAAGAGAGTTTCATTTACACTAGCATGAACATTGAGCTGAGGTTGGTTTGGACATTTCCAACTTATGATCAGAGTTGACTCTGAGAACAATTCCAGCTAAACCCCTTTCCACAACATAGTTACTAGTTGATTTAAATCTGTTCACTATTCATGTGCGACAATGGCATACATTTAATGAGTTCGACTCTCAAGGAGACTACCGGCATATCTTTGGGACGCAATTTGATTAGAGCCATTCAAAGGCTTATCGTACAATTTTCCATTGTCATGGCCTCAAGATCAAGCGAAACTATGAGCTAGAACATTTGATCTCGAGAATCGAGGCATTGTTCCTGGGCCTCAAGGATAATGTCAAACCGATATGGGCATGTAGAACATGTAGTCAATCAACTATAGAATTGCTTTTTTCAAGTCAATAATGATGTAGAAATGAAAGGCCTCTAAGGATTACAATCAACAAAAGAGACATTCTTTTAGATCTCTTTGGGTCTATAGGTGGTAGAGAGACTGGTGGTAGATGCAAATATAAAAAAGAATGTGGTATGCCCTGTAGCGTAGGTCTCCACTTCTTAAGAGCATGAAAAATGGCAAGGAATGTTTTTGTTATGAGAGGGATACCTTGTTATATAGGAACAAAGTTTTCTAGACTCATAAGCTATGATAATGGAATCTTGCCCAATCATGGGATTCACTCTAACGATACTCCCATCACTTTCAACAATGAAATGACTATCAAAGTTAGGTAGATACAAAATATGTGCAGTGGTTAGCAAGGTTTAAGTTTATCACAAGAGGCTTGACACTCGAAAGTGCATGTGCATACAAGTCCCTTGTGTATTATTGTTACGAGAGGAGAGAGGAGAGAACCTGGACAAAGTGAACAATGGATTTTTCTTAAGTGTGTTTTTAATACAAGAAACATATGTATGTCGTGTGTTAGTAGAAGCAAATGGATATGTAAAGACAAATAGTGCCATTTGATTTTATAGAAAAACCTAGAAACTCAATTTCATTATCAACAAGAGAACGCTTAGAACTATTAGAATACAATTGTTGTTTACTAGTTAACTCAACATGGATGGCATGATCCGCCAAGGTAGAATAGATAACAAGAATTTTGTAGGAATAACTAGAACAAATTGACCTATTAAGAGTTTGAGCACATTGTTTTATCATTTTGAGAGTGAGAGGGCCATTTGTAACTTAAGAAGAAACAATGGGCATATGTATGCCCAACAAAGTGCATAATGTTGTCTTTCAATCATGTTTGTTTATGTACTTGTATATGGTAATAGCCAAATATCAAGTCGATCATGGAGAATATAGAGGCCTTTCTAGCTAAACAAATAAGTCATCCATCTTGTGGTGTAAAATAATGCTTTCTTGTATTGACCTTATTGAGTGCTCAATAGTCAATGTACAATTGCTTGGCGCTAGCTTTTTTGTCAACGAGCAAGGAATGAGTTTTCGATGGATTTTTTCTAGGAAGTATCATACCTCTCTTTTGTAGATTAGCTTATTGGCTATCAGTTCGTGTCTTCTCATTCCTAAGATATGATGATATAGATCTTGGAATCATTTTAATGAATTTATGCTTCGAATCAAATACCCACAATGGAAATCATGTATGAGGATTCTCAAGCACACATGTTTATAGTTGTACAAGAAAATCTTATACTACTTAGGCCATGTTTCATTGTGCAACTTTTTCACATGTTTATGCCTCATGAAAAATGAAATGAGTGCTAAAAATAGTAAGTTAAGTCAATGATTGTTAATGGGCTGTAAAGAGTTGGATTTTATGCGCAAAGATTCTTAAAATTTGTGGCAAGAGTTTGACTAGAAACTTTTAATTCATAGTTTCCTTGGCAAGTAAGTGCAAGTATGAGTTAAATTTTAGTATGATGGAGGGATGTGGAGAAAAAGTGTACATGGGCTGAGTACAATTGAGGTGTTTTTGACACGTGGCAAGGACTCGATTAGTATGAAAATGAAGGCACTGCCCATCTTACCAATAGGTGAAAATCAATGTCGTGTGATGTGGCACATGATGATTACAAATATGACATGGTGTCATGTGCAAATATATTTTGAGGGTCTCATCTTTTTGCCAAATGATAGATTCATTAGAGAACATTCGAGCTCAAAAAAGGCTTTATAAAAAGATGTTGTTTACTTTTTTTCTCAAAATTTTCTCTTACACATGGCTCAATCAAAATACTCAGATTTGAAATTTACTAAGTTACGATTAAGTTCTGACTTATGATTAAAAAAGTATTGTTAGCCAAAGTTTTGTGCAGTCAAAAATTTTGGTGAATTTTTATATCGATTTCCAGCGTGGTTGACTAGTTTGACCAAGTTTGATCAGTCAAAAGTGCTTGAAACCGATATTGAAGTTAATCAAAATTTTTGATTGCCCATAATTTTTTAACGTAATATGTCATACATGTGCGATTGAAAGCTCTCGTCGAGGGCTTTCTAATGGCATTATAATCGTCTCAATTTGAGCTATGGCTAGAAAGTTATGGGCAATCAATTTTTTTTTTTGGGTCATATTTGGTATATCTTTCAAGCGCGGTTGACCTTTTTGATAGGTCAACCACGCTCAAAAGTGATATCAAAGGTAACAAATTTGTTTTTGACTCACCATAATTTTTTAATCATAACTCAAAACTATGTCATGTAGGGTATTATTGGAAAGCTCTCGTTGAGCGCTTTCCATTGAAACTATATTAGTCTCAATTAGAACTATGGTTAGAAAGGTACACTTATTTTTATTTATTTATTTAGCCACATAGCCATGTATCTTGATATTCTTCTTGGAATCATAACTTGAGAAGAAGGACTCTCCTCCTCGATCCTTGGCACACTTGAGATGGTGCCTTCTTGGTGCACCTCCTTGATCCTTGAAGTCTTCTTGACGTCACCACCATTTGCAACAGTTTCAATCACATAAGAAACACTATTCTTGATGTGAACATAAGAGTCATCGTCCATGGAATTGAGATTTGAGTGCTCGATCCTCTCCTCTTGAGAAATGAGCTCTCTTTTAGCTTCTTTCACTTCCAACGTGGATTAGTTCTCACACAAATATTAAGCTTGAAAAGCCTACCATCTCTAATCCATTTTGTATGACTTTCTCTCATTTGATGATAAAGCAAACATTGCAATCAAATTTGACATTACATCCTTTGTCAACTGATTGACTCACACTCAACACATTTCTAGAAAATGAAGGGACATACAACACATTTTCAAGCTTTGCTTTCTTTCTTGATTCAAGCTAAATAGGAATGGCTTCTATTCCATTAATCTCATATTCAACACCATTTGAAACAAGAAAAGACTCCTTAGAACAAGAATGGCCAAGTGAATAAAGAAAAATACTCTCTTTTGCAAGTGATATGTGACTTTGTCCTAATATCAATCCACCAAGGATTTTTCTCCATAGAAATTGTTGGTGCATCCATGCAAATGCCATGAGAGAATGAAGCCATTTCCACCTTGATTGTTGCAGCATACTTGCTTTACTTCATCATTTTCTTCTTGTAGCACTTGGATCTAAGCTAGTTGTGAGCCTTCCTTGGCATGTCTAACCAGGTTGGGTGCCCTTTCCACCTTCATTTGAATGACAATAATTTTTTCAAGACAATTCCTTTTGGCTTTAAAACATTTGCATCACAAACTAGACTTCAGTAGCTTTCCAACAAGCAATCATACACTAGATTTGGATCTACCTTGTAGAAACACCAACCATCCAAATTTTGGTGATCTCACAAGTTCCTGAGCATCTTAGTCTGTACAGTACCTAGCATGGATCAATTCATTATGATTTTGATCCCTTTGATCTCAAAATCCACTTAATGGCAAACTACGTCCAAACTAGCTCTAAAAACCTTGTTATTTCAAGCATCTTTTTCACATCAAGCTTGATACATTCAATCCATCCTTCATCCTTGGGCTGGATTTGAAATTTAAAAAAGTGTGATTCTATTCTCTCACTAAGATGTGTGCCTAAAAGAGCTAGATCCACTTAACAAGGTCTTGATCACAAAGGAGAGATCAACCTCTCCACCAATGCCAATCAACTTGAGTTAGTAGATCTTGTCGTTTCACAAATGAAGGAAATCCAAGATAATTTGGATCACACACTATACATGAGCTTCACACACCTCTATGAATCTATTTCAAGCCAAAAAACACTCAAGAACTATGAGTAGGAGTGAAACAATGCAACTAGTATCTCAAAATCATTTAGAACTCTCAAAACCTAGATTGACAATGCAACCTTGAGTTTTTGTGATATAACCACCAAGATTTGGTGCTCTTTGGCAAAATTCACCAGGTTGGATGCCCAACCCACCTCCAAACAAATTCCATTAACTTGATCTATAGTGAACCAATTCACTTGAGATCTCTTGCACCTAAATCTACATTGAAAATTTTAAAAATCTGGATCTCTTTACTCCAGTGTTTCATTGAGAGCCTATAAATCTCACAGACATTATCACAAGGTAAGTTTTTTAAACTTGTGGAGAATTTAATTAACCTAGTGGATGATATTCTGCCACAGAATTTTTTATTAGATATTCGGTTATTATAGGGGACAGACAAATTTTTTAAAGATTGAATGGTTGCTATTTTCTTGCATTTGATGCTAAAAACAGGGGCATGTAATTCAAGAGAGTATCTGGGATACTCAGACTTGAGCTAAGATCATTTTAATTTTAATGGATCTCCTAGAGATTCTAATTTAATGAATTGTTATATCTTAGAATTTTGGATTCTAAAAATATTTATACTTAGAAGCCTACATAGTGTTTCATGTAAGTATTTTACATGAAGCTGATGTTACTAATTTATAGAGAGTGAAACCCAAATGCAAAAATTTATCGCACAGTGTACTTTCCAAACTTGAGTTTGTACTCCAAGGCAGAGATTAACCATTGAAAAATAGTTTTATCTCTGAGTACTTGTTTGATATGTAAGTCAAATTCCAACATTCCCCCTTAATGTGGATCTTGGAAAACTTCGATCTTCAGATTTAGCTGATTGTTAAATCTGAGATAGTGTTTCTTGGTGAAGTAATCTACTGCCATAGACTCTGTGCTACAGTAAACCAAAGAAATTACCCTTGTGCTTTGGTTGTCACAATAGATGGACATTGAATGTGACTGAAAAAATTCGATATCTGCAAGCAGGCTTGTCAGGCAAATTGCCTCCTTGGTAGTAATTGAGGCAACTGAAAAATCCGATTCTGTGGACGATAATGCTACTGAGTACTGTTTTTTGCTGTGATAGATTGAGTCTTGATTGTATGAAAACACAAACCCAAAGTCGATATTCTGGTGCTGAAAGCCCAATCTGCATCTGTGTAGCCTTTGAGAATATTGGCTGATGGGTTGATTTTTCTGTTGACTGATAAAAATTAGTCTGTTGGGCCAGATTCAAAAAATGTACTCCAATGCTAACATGCATTTCAGATCTTTCATTGACTTCATATTGTTACTGAGTAATAAAACATCATTTACATAATGAGTAGTGATAATGGAAAGATCTGAAACATACTTGAAGTGAATATTCGAGTCTGTCGAGTTTGGATAAAAGCCATTCTTGTTTAGAACTACAAGTTTGGTGCCTTTGAAATAGTATTGAGTTCCTACAAAAGTAACAGGCCGGATTATCCATGAATAAGGATGGAGGCTATCTAGATCAATTTGATCTTCTATGTTGAAATTTGATCCTTTGATGCTGTTCGATTTGATAATTTTTGACTCATTTTCCGAATCAGTATCAAATTTTGAATATTCGACCCTTGGGTCGGATTTTGTTGTAGCTTTCTCCTTGTGGTCGAAAAATTGGTCTTCCACAAAAATGACGTCTCTACATGTGTATGCTTTCTGAGTGTCCAGGTTGTAGAGCTTGTATGCCTTCGAGTCTGAGGAATAGCCAATGAAAATCGATCGTTGGGTCAAATTTTTCTAGAGATCAGCAAATCTCTGACTGGAAGCAAAACATCCACACACTTTGATATGGTTGAGTGATGGCTTTGATCTTGTCCATGCCTCATAAGGTGTCTTGCCATTTTGGGCCTTTGAAATGAATTGATTTTGAAGGTAGGCTACTATAGTAACAGCTTCTGCCCAGAACTTCTTTGGAAGAGCTGCATGGGCCAGCATGCTCTTGGTACTCTCAATGAGTGACTGAGTCTTCCATTTAGCTACATCATTGGACTGAGGTGAGCTTGTTGTAAAATGTTGTTGTATTCCGGTTGCCTTCCAGAAGTCTTTGAATTTGTTGGAGATAAATACTCCCCCTGCATTAGAGCATAGAGCTTTATTTCTTCTCTGGGTCGATTTTTTTTATGATGCCTTGAACTGCATAAATAATTTGAGAGTATCAAATTTGTTCTTCAAAAATTATGTTGCAGTCCTTCGAGAGAAGTCATCAATAATAGTCAAAATGTAGACAACTCCCCCTGTGGAAATAGTCTGCATGGGACCACAAATGTCTATGTGTACAAGATCTAGCAAATTTTTAGAAGAACATACTGAATCTGAAGTGATTGAACTTCTAACATGCTTGCTGCTAATACAACTTGTACATGGAAAATTGGATTTGACAATGGAAGGAAAATCTTGCATTAAATTTTTTTTTGACATTTGTTGAATACAATTGGAATTTATATGGCCTAATTTGTAATGCCAAAAGATATCAAATAATTCAGAAGTAGTTGTATATGGAGCTTGACAACTAGAAGAATTGTAGTGACTGAGTTTGTAGAGGTTGTCACTTCTTCTCCCAAAACCTAAAACTTTCCGGGACTTGTGGCGTGAAGTCTATGACTCCAAGCCTGTTGAGCTGCCAGTTGGCAGCGTGAAAAATTCCTCTTTGTTTGTTTCGTAATCTCCCGTTTGCTTTCATTCTTTTCGTCTCTTTCGTAGTTTTTTTTTGTTTTGCGCCCCTTCGCGGTTTGCGGTCCTAGAGGTGTGTTTACGATTCACAAATGATTCGTGAATTGTTTGTGCTTCGAGTCAAAGGACATTGACTGTCGTGAATTGTTCTCGTTTGACCTTCGTTTCTTGTCCGTGCTACGACAAAGTTGCAGGACTTCACCATTTTTGACACTCCTCTTGAACCTTGCAGCTTTGTACATTTTATCCAATTGCCTTTCTTTGCTTGGCAAAGAGTGGCTTGTCGAGCGATTTTGTGAGCAGATCTGCAATCATATTTTTTAATTTTATATACTAGACCTGGAGCTCTCCTTTCGAGATCAAATCTCGAATGTGATGTACTTCAGAGGTATGTGCTTTGTCTTTGAATGGAAGACAAGATCCTGGGACAGATACATGGCACTTTGAGAGTCCATCATCATTGTGCTTGGCCCCTCTTGTGGTATCCTGATTGCCTCCAACATCATCTATAGCCACACTACCTCATTCGTGACCTTTGAAGCTGCGACATATTCAGCTTCACAAGAGGATTGAGCCACCAAGGTTTGCTTTTTGCATATCTAGCTGATTGCAGTTCCGCACGCTATTGTACATCCTCCAACAATGGATTTGATGTCATCTTTGTAGCTCACCCAACTTGCATCACTGTAGTGATGCAGCTCGAATTCGTTTTCTTTGTTTTCAGCTCTGTAGGTTAATCGAATAGTCTAGGTACCCTGCGGATACTGTAGGATTCATTTTGCCATTTGCCAATGTGTCATGCCAGGATTGGAAGAGAATTGGCTCAAGGCGTAAACATAGAAAGCCAGATCAGGTCTAGTACAAATTGTCAAGTACATCAGACTACCGATTAAGTTCTGGTAGGGTATACTTGCCATCCTTTGTTCTTCTTCTTCCATTTTTGGGCAATCCTACTTCGTGAACTTGGCTCCAGCTATCATTTTGCCCTTTGTTTGATCTCTTCTGATCTCCAGCCCTAGGCATTTTGTTGCTTCTTCTAGATCTGTGATTTCGTAGCTTTCATAAATCTGACTTTTTGTGTCTTTTATCAACATCAAAGAATTTCCTATCATCAGCAAATCATCCATGAAAATGGTCAATATCACAAAATCCTTGCCTACTCTCTTAATGTAGACATTGCAGTCTGGTTGAGTAGGATTGAAGTCTAGAGACTTCAGAAGACTATCAAGGTCTTTATACTAGACTCATGATGTTTGTTTTAGACTGTAGATGCATCCCGGCAATCGATAGACATATTGTCTGTTGTCGGGATCTTTATAGCCTTCAGGTTGCTTCATGAAAAATTTTTCCTCTAGATCTCCATGGAGAAAGGCTATTTTCACATCAATCTGGTGAATTTCTAGATTGTACTATGTGGCATATGCAAGGAGTAGCCTTATGCTTGTCATCTTGACCATGGGCGAATATGTGTCGAAATAATTGACACCATATCTTTGTATGTAGCCCTTCACGACAAGTCTGGCTTTGTAGCGGCCAATGGTGCCATCTGATTTCATCTTTTTCTTATACACCCACTCGCAGTCGACTATCTTTCTGTTTTCTGGCAATGGCTCTAATGTCCATGTCTCATTTTGCCTCATTGACTCAATCTCCTCTGACATTGCCTACTTTCAGAATTCTCCCTCTGGACTCTGAATAGCTTCTTGATATGTTGCTGGTTCTTCTGTGAAGTTGCAGTATTCAAATTGCATGTCTTCGCTCCATTGAAGATTGTCAGTGTAGCGGTCTGGAGGTCTTCTTTGTCTTGTTGACCTTTGAGGTTCGTTTCGTCGTTGCTCAAACGTTTGTTTGTTCGTGGGGTTGATCCTCTGCTTCTTGTTGCTCTGGAGTTTGTGGCTCTGCATTCTAATTTGATGTCTATTCCTCGATCTCCCTCTTGAATAGGCAGCAGTGTGAAGATCTCATGGCCTCTTTCGTCTTTCAGTCCAGGGAATGTGGACTCATCGAACTTCACATCTCTGTTCGAAACAACCTTCTTTGTGGTTGGATTGTAGAGCCTGTACACATGTGTTCTGTTTGAGTAGCCAACCATGATTGTTTGCTCAGATTTGTCATCGAGCTTGCTTCTTTTTTCTTTGGGAATGTGCTTGTATGTTGCCACTCCAAACACATGTACATATGACAGATCAGGATTTCTGCCTGTCCACATTTCGTATGGTGTTTTGTTTTCCAGCGTTGTCGTTGTAGATCTGTTCTATAGGTGTACAACTGCAGCTATTGTCTCAGCCCAGAATTGACCTGCAATTGAGCTTGTGCCATCATGCATCTGTCTCCTTCGACTAGTGTTATGTTTCTTCTTTCTGCCACACCAGTGTATTCTGGTGTGTATGCAGGAGTGAATGGTGTTCTATCCCCTGTTCTTCGTAGAATCTTGAGAATTCTGTGCTTTTGTATTTACCTTTGTTGTCAGATCTAAGGATCTGTATCTTTTTTGAGGTGTGTCGCTCTGCAAATGCCACAAACTTCTTGAAGGAATCAAACACTTCGGATTTTTTTCTTCAAGTAGTAGATCATGGTCATCCAGAATAATCATCTATGAACGTCAGAAAGTATCTTGAACTTGAGAGCGAATCCATCTTCATTCGGTCCACAGACATCAAAGTGGACGAGCTCAAGAACTTCCTTGGCTCTTCTTCCCTCATGCGTGAATGGATTCCGATGTTGCTTGCCTTTCTGACAAGCTTCGCAGAGCTCAGTTTCGGGCTTTGAACTCTTGAGACCTGTGACAGTGTCTTTTTTGCTCATGTCATACAGGCTCCGCATGTTCAGATGATACATTCTCCTATGCTAGAGATGATCTTCATTTTTTGATGCATTCAATATGCTATCAAAGGTGCTGACTATTTTTGCCTGTAGAGGTTTGCTTCTCTGCATCCGACCGTCAACAACTTGTTTGTCATCTTCTCGATCATACGACAAGTGTTGTCGTCGAACAAAACTCGAATGCCTAGATCTGCCATCTTGGAGAAAGATAGTAGATCATTTCTGAGTGAGGGCACATAAAGTGCTCTTGGTAGCTCCGCTTGGCCTGACAGTGTTCGCAGTTGTAGAGTGCCAATGCCTTTGACATCATGTCTGTTCCCATCACCTAGAATCACTACTCTGTTGTCTTTGAGTTCGCGAAAGTCGATCAAGACTTCTTGTTGCAGATTATGTGTGATGTTGCTCCTGAATCAATGACTACATCGTAGTCGTGTTCAAAGTAGCTTGTTGAAGCTTCATCGAGTATCGTGAAAGCTTTGTCACCTCTTTCAGCATCCTTTGATGACTCTGCAACAATTGCCTTTTCAACTTTGTTCTTTCTTTTTGGGTTGAATCTGCAATCGTATGCAAAATGTCCTTTCTTCTTGCAGTGCATGCAAGGTATTGCTGGATTAAACCAGTATTTGTTGGCTGTATGGCCTGGTTTGTGACAGTGATCGCAGGAAGAAGATTGCTGATTCGAGGACTTCGTCTTCTGAATCTTGGCTTGTTTTTATTTTTCATCTTTCCTTTCATGAAGAGAGCTTTCTCTTGATCACTGCTTCCCTCTCCTTCATCTCTCATCAGTCTCTCATCAGCGACAAGACTGACAGCTTTGTCGAATGTCATATCTGGTAGACTCATTATGAGCATTCTCAGCGGCTGATAGAACATCGGTAGAGATTTCATGAAGTACATCAACTGTTGTGGTGCTAGGACCTGGTGCTCCTGTCCTGATGCAGCGACTTGAGCGAAGATCATTTTGATCTTCTCAACGGTGCTGATGACAATTGGTTGCCATTCCACCGAATTGGATTGCAGCTGATTGTGGTGCATGACTGAAGCTGCAGTCCTCTACTTCATACTTCGGCTTCAAATCTTTTCCCATGCCCTACATGCTGCTTCTTGTAGTCTTCAATTCTGCATGAAGTAGAATCTTCATTTATGGATGGAAAACGATGAATCTCCATTGTGCGCTCATCTTTTTTGATCCATTCAGCTCTCCTCAGGGTTCTCCCTCTGGAGGCTGCACTCTG